>SRMA01026900.1:48828-149547 GCA_007224835.1 Danionella cerebrum
AAAACATTCTTTGTAATTATTTTTTACAGGAATGAAGCAACATTACAATAGTAATGTTTTAGTATAAACAATAGCAGTTTTAAATAAACATGGCATAAACAATTCTACTAAACTTACGGATTTGTTTTCCTGACTCTGATTTAATACAAGAGTTAGCTTTAGCTTCAGCCTCAAAAAGTTTCAACTTCAAAAAAACGACAAGCGTTTATCAACACAACAGCAAAACAAATCATCATCATTTAACGGGGAAACTGAAGTTAGAGATGCATAGAGACAGCCGGCGCCCGAGCTGCTCACTGCGCCTAGACTTTTTGCAAGAAAAAAATAGACTCGTCATATTAACACACTGCTGCAAGGTGGAGACACACAAGGCTAAATACTTGGTAAAAAAAACAAATTATTATCAAAGCAATTCATTCGCAATTTATTTAAAAAAATGTAGTAATAATTTAAATGTTAATCCTATTCACAGTGAACTCCCTGCTCTCTCTCCATATCGCTCTCTCATTGAATATGACACAGGACTGGAATTTCACTCCTGTCCCATCCCACTCCCAGAGAAAAAAAATCCCATCCCAATCCTGGACCAGAGTAAAAAAAATAAATCCTGTCCTGTCCCACTCCTGTAGAATTGACTCCTGGTCCCATCCCACTCCCACTCAAAATTACTCCCACTCCCATCCAACTCCTGCCAGCTTAGAAATACCTGTAGTTATTTTAAACGGATTCCAGTTTAGTAAAAACAGGACATTTGTCACATTAACCATTTTAGTTAACCGTACGCCAAGTAAATTGTGTTTGTATCGTTTTTTTAGCCATTTTTCTTTTCAGAGGAAATAAAACTTTCAAAATCTGGCAAATATTTCTTATTTTTATGTTATAAATGCTCAGAACAGTGTGTAATAACAAAAAAGGATTTGAAATTTCATCCATGAAAATGTAAAGCAACAAGATTTTTGAGATTACAGAAATTAACCTCAACCTATTGTCCATCCACTAATAACTTTTGTCTGAATACGGCTTTCAGAGTCGATTTTAAAGGTTGTTTTATTTACAACGGTCCGGGTTTTTTTTTTCAGCTGTGTAATATAGTAGAGTAGTTCCTGTCACAGGAGGTTACCCTTTATCAGAAAAAAAAATCAGATTATGTTAGAATCAAGAGCATGAGCAGTTTTAAAGCAATATTATATAAAGTCAATTTATATAATGTCAAAAATGACACTATATATTGAAAAACATTATTGTTGGGAATAAACCCTGTGTATAAAAACTTTTATTACATATGACTGGGAATGAAAAATTAACTAACTCACAGGGCTCTCGATGATGGTATTATAAACATCTTTCACTATTTACAAGTGTTTTGGCACTGCAATCTAACACTTTATAGTGTGCCAAAAACGGCAGAAGAATGAGAGGTTCGTTGAGCTTTTGGTGCTGGAGATTTTTGTTAATGAGAATAAATGATTAACACTTCTGTTTTTGAAAGCATTTTTTGTCTCTCAAAATAAACCTACCAATGCATTTGTGGACTGAATATATCCTTATGTATTGACTTAACAGAACAGAGGTTAAAATAATCTTTTCTCTGACGGTATGGGGGTTTCACTCCTGAAATTATAAACAAAAACTGCTGCAATTGTCCCCTAAATGCAACTGTATTTGAAATGCAGTTTAAAATGATCTAAAAACTCCCATCTGGTGGGAAACTTTTTCATAGGAATCAATGACCATCTAACCGAGATTTCCCTTATACTTTAAGATATTCCTTCCATCTCTTGGTAATTATAATGTTGTTCATAATGATTTAGATTGTATTTTGGCATTTTAAATAAAAATACTGCTTTCTGATGCAATTTCTAGTTTTTATTTGCATGAAACAAGGCCACACAACCATGGAATTGTTCTTAAACCCCACAGAATGTTATTATTCAAGCTTTTTAAGAGGAATCTGGCAACCCTCGTGAATTTTAATCAGTAACTGAACCTTAACACATACCTTAACCTTAGCACTCACTCTAAACACATTTTCATAACAGTGACTAAATTAAACCTTAGAAGTCTGGGGCTTTTTGAGCCTTTTTACTACTAAACAGTTAGCTCTAACAAATTATCTTTAAAACAGTTTTTTGTGTCAATGCTTGATAACACAAGTTACTTTTTTTTTTTTTTTTTTACAAAAATGTTTTATTAAATATTTATTCCACAAAAAAGCTGAAATTGTACATAATACAATTCCAAGTAGTTAATTTTGTCCTTTTTTTACGGCAATATTCTGTTTTACGGTGTTCCTGTTTTATGAGGGAAAATCAAGTGTTGAGACCAAAACAAAACAAATAGAAAATTGTATAAAAAAAAAAACAAAACAGGCAAACCTTTCCTTAACCTTATACACTGCTCCAAGCACTTTTTGAGAAAATAGCCATTTGTGCAACTCCTCCAAAATGGAAATATCTTAAAATAATTTTTCAAAAATAAACACTGTTAATAAACAAACTAAAGACCTTGCAGTTTTGGAAACCTTTTCTTCAGAAGTTGCTGAACAAACGAAGAGACCTCACGGCAAAAAGACACAAAGCTGCAAAAACAAGGAACTATAACCTCTGGAAAGAGAAACAGTCGGGAGGAATCCTCTTATTGAGAACAAGCTCCAGATATCTAGATTAATGTCTTCGCATCAGATGGAGGTGCCAAACATCAAAAGCGCACAATCCGAGCGCTGTGAAACAGATTTCGTGTCCAAGGCTGACTGGTCTCAAGGGGCACATGGCTGGGAAATGTTCGGGAACCACTGATTATATTATTTCTGTTTTTTTGACAAATGAGAAAGCAGGCGAAAGGAAATCTCCACTGGATAATAAACCAGAAAATAAATTCACCCTAGTGTTCTGTTCAAGCCCAAGGTGAAATTGATCCTCTGAAATGACCTCGGTACGTGCTTTAGATGACGAGAGCTCCTCTGATTTCTTTCCATTTGACATTTTGTGCAAAGTATTTTAACATAATGCTTTTTAATAACAAATGTTTTCAAAAAGTACTTAGGCTCTTAAACAATGGTTTTTTAAAAAAAAAACAGACCTGCGGGTGTTGCTGGCTGATCGTGCATCAGTGCTCCCCACCCCACTGCATTCCTCCAGCTCTCTCAGCACATCCTGGTGGCCTGCCTGCAGGGCCAGATCCCGTGCATCTCTGCCCTGAGATGGAACAAATAAAAACAGGAAAGGCTTAAACAGAGGAAGACAGACATGAAAGAAGCTTAAAGATTTTCTTTGAACTAGGGCTGCAACAAAGGATTATTTTGGTAATCGATTAATCTATCGATTATTAGACCGATTATTCGATTAGTCATTGATTATTTCAATGATTAATCAGCAGCCTTTGAGCGATTATTCTGCTTTTTCAACTAGTTAAAATAATGAGATACAAATATTCTAACTAATAAATAAAATAAGAAAATCACTTCATCTTTTGAAATAGTTGTTTTAATGAACTTTGAGCCAGCTAAACAGATCATTCTCTTTAAGTTTTCTGATTGTGTTACACTCAAATTACACACAAATGCTCTCTAAGCATTGTTTACATGTTTTGTTCTAATTCAATAGAAAAAAATAAATAATTAGCTGCATTACAAACAAAAAGAAAGTTGAATGTGAACATATCTTGACAGCAGCATTAATAATTGTTGGTTTTAGTTAATCAAAAGTAATATCCCAGGGAAAGACACAGTTATGAAACTAGATATTTGGAGGGTGACAATCTAATAATTCTTAAAAAATCTGGCAACATTTCAAAATGTAAGAAACAAATAAAGAGAAGTTTAGAATCAGCATGAGATAATGAATGGTGTGAGAAAGAATTGCTTTGGTGTGTGTCTCATTTTATTTGTATTTTTGACTCTTAAAGCTATTAAAATGAACATTCCCCATTGTGGGACAAGTTTTTTTTCCCATAATGTGAATGGATCTATAAAGCTTTTTATTTTATATCAACGATTGTTTTACTTTGTTTAATCCTTCTTTTTACGTTAAATGTTAATTATTCTAATGAATACGCAAATAAAATATAAACATCTAAATTTTGTATAATGCTGTACATTCATAAAATATTACAATATTCACTGCTGTAAGCAACTTGCTTTAAGCGATTGCATTCTTTTAAACTTTTTAAACAATATTTATAGTTGAACAATGTGTTACAAGTAAATTTGACATCCATGCGGCATATAAGAAAAATAAAAATCAAAAAGTCTTCACGAGTAAACATTTTATTTGAGCTCTCATTGGTTTAGTCTGTGCAATCACGTGATTGAATGCACGTTCACGCAGAGGGATGCTTCCTCGTGCTCCAGCATACACATTGTGCTCCCGTGAAAAGCAAGTTCTGCCTTGTATTGCACACGACAGCATTTTTGGTTACGTTTAGTAAAACTTTCCCAAACCTTACTCGTTCAGATTCGTTTAATAGTTTTCTTCTACCGCAGTAACATTCATGAGGGCCCCGACACATGATCCTTACATTAGGTCACATGACATCAAACGACTACTCGACAACAAAAATATTAGACAATGTCGAATAATCTTTTCAGCCCTACTTTGAAGCCTAAAAAGAGTTACACGTCATCAATCAAAATTGTGACTTTCAACTAGTTTTGATTTCGATGTTAACCCTAGCTTTGGGATGAAACATTTATGCTAATGAGAAGTCACCATTGCGAATCCATGTGATTCCCCGACTGCTGAAATCGAACTCCATCACCAGCCGGTGGCATTTGCCATGCCGCCTTCATGAGGGGTTTATTTCGAGAAACCCATTGAGTTCTGTGTGTGCGCACATACAGGCTGCATTATAAAAAAGCATACGCTGTTCCTCGTATATGCACGACATTCAGTTGCAATGCTTATATGAGGGTGTACTTTTCCCTTGTAATTTGAAGCAGGAAAATAGCAAATTTGTTGTTGATAACATCCGTTACATTGCCTCCGGCCGACAAGTTGGTCTGGGTTTGGTCTGGATGGGGCATTTTTCAGGTGTTCCTAGCAATTTTCAATGTTTTATCAGCTTTTCTGACGCAATAAAACAATTATCCTTCACTGCTGCCAGTTCATTACTGTAATCAGCCTTGTATACCGTGCATCTAAACAAAATAATGGAGCGAGACGTGGCTGGCTTTAGCAGTGAACTGAGCAGCAGCCTGGCATCATGACTCGTGTCTTTAGCCGGTACAAGCGCACACACTGAGGCTCTGTTCTCCAGATGCAGAGGAAACGTCTTCAGGATTGTGGGAAGAGCATCATCCTGTGCGTGTGAGTTATTCCGTTCAATATGAAAAGTATCAAAAATAATATAAAAAGTAATCCAGCTTTTTTTAAGCTCATCTTCTTGACTTCATTATTATTTTATTTTGCACCCCATATTTGTTATGAAACTCTATGTATGCGCTTTTTAAAATGTTTCAATCACATAAGAATAGCAATACTTTTGTTTCTAAAAAAGGCAGTGGGGGTTGGGACGTATTTCACAATTGTCACGTGGCATTTATGCAAATCAAAGGAAAGGTGAGATGAGTACAGAACAGTAGTGAGAGCAGCTATGATGTATGGGTCAGAGACTGTGGCAGTGAGGAAGAGACAAGAGGCAGAGATGGAAGTAGCAGAGATGAGGATGTTGAGGTTCAGTTTAGGAGTGACGAGGATGGACAAGATTAGGAACGAGCACATCAGAGGGACAGCTCAGGTTGGTTGTTTTGGAGACAAAGTCAGAGAGGCCAGATTGAGATGGTTTGGACATGTGCAGAGGAGGGATAGTGGTTATATTGGTAGAAGGATGGAGATGGAGATGCCAGGCAAGAGGTCAAGAGGAAGGCCAAAGACGAGATGTATGGATGTGCTGAAAGAGGACATGAAGGTAGTTGGTGCAAGAGTAGAGGATACTGAGGACAGAGTTAGGTGGAACAGGATGATTCGCTGTGGCGACCCCTAAACTGGGAACAGCCGAAAGTAGAAGAACAAGAAGAAGGTGATGACATCATCTAGCAACTTTTTGTGACTTGGGCCAGCCTTCAGAGGCTTTTCTTACTTCCCCTGGCAACACTGGCATATTCTCATCTAAGTAAAGGAAAATATGATTGAATTGTTTGATCGTTTTGTTAAAAACAATGTGTGGTTAAACACCAAGCTTCACTTGTTCAGTAACAGTTTCCATGTTGGATTAATGCTTTAATATCCAGGCATCGAAGCAGTTTTTTATCCTCAAGTTCTGCCACGTGGAAGAAGAGTCTTTAACACAATTGTTTGCTATTTTCTGGTCAAAAGTGTGAGACTTCATCTTTTCCTGTTCGTAACAAATGTTGATCAATAGTTGTTTGAGCAAAAGTGAGTGGAGAAGCAGTGTGCCACCCTAGTTTCCAAATGTCATCTTCTTCACCCAGTGTATACGTGTACATAACATATCCATTGTTTTTATTCCATGCAATAAACTTGTGTCTGCAAAGTTGATTTGCCGTAGTGTGTTGTTCTTTCTTGTAAAATTAGCTTTTCATAAACCTCGCCTGCTTGACAACTACATCAGAAAATCACAGTAGAACTAATTTTTTTAGTATGTTTTGTGTTTTTTAAAATCCCCAAATTTAAGTAAATGAATATTATCAAAAATTTACCTTTAACTATAGAAATACAGCGACTTAAAATAAAAGGCTCATGTTATGTCAGGTGAAAATTATTGTAATTATAAAACATTATTTTTCTGAATCATAAATCCTCATAAGAAAATATCCTGCAAAAACAAAGGGTTTACTGATCTGAGGAGTTCTTTCTTATCTTAAAGAAAGGCACCCCCTGTCTCCTTCCTGCTCTATTCATTAGTCAACAGGTCGCTGAAAGTCTGTTCTTCCTATGGAATTCCCTTTCTCTCAAGAAGTGGTGAACACTTACGCAAACATTCCATTCCATGTGGCCACAAGCCATATTCTTTCACTCTAGAAGAAGAATCAGTCATTTTTGAGGATGAAATGTGATCTACCTGTCTGTCAACGACCCCCACCCAGGCAGCTCCTTGTTTCAGCAGCAGTCGAACCGCTTCTACTCTTCCTGCCTGGCTGGCGCACATCACCGCCGTCCAGTAAAACTCATCACGGAAGTTCACATCACAGCCTCGGCGTAACAGCTCCTTCAGAGTCGCAGTGTCCCCCTCCTGCGCACATCGCAGTAATCTGTGTCCATCACGTTCTGAGCTGCACAGCTCCAGGCCAGTAGAAGCTTCTGGTCTTCTGGCTTCTTGTCGTCTCTTTCCGATGGCTCCTTGTGCACAAATAGAGCGATAATTGTGAAAATGCTCTACAGTGATGAGAAATCAGACTGAAGTGCAAGACAGAGATTATTATAAAAAATGGGAGCGTGCTAATTTTAATTCATGTATCTGGTCTAAATAAACAGAAAATAGGCCCCTTTGAACCAAAACCACTATATTGCCGTCTATGCCTTTATATCTCCTCCGCAATTTTAAAAGGCTGCAGATAATCACAGAATGATTTCCTGGGATTTCTTTAGCAATACTTCAGCTGTGTTTTAGCAAAGATTTCATTGTAAATATTATATTTATACTGTGTATATAAGTACAATCATTGTCTTAGTAGTAGTATTAGGTTTATTAGTGTTATATTTTTTTCTCATATTATATGTCCGTGATTCTCCTGTGATCCTTCAGCATTTGTGCATTAAGTGCGTCTTTTCTTCCTAATTTCCTCGCAATTTCATCCACAATATTTGGCACAATAAAGTGCCAAAACACTTGTAAAACAGTAAAGGAAGATGATTATATAATCGTCAAGAGTGCGGAGAGCCCCTGGGAGATTTGTGGAACACAAACAGCAGCACAGGTAGGGGGCATGTCACCGTCTCAATCATTCACATGGAAGTAATAAAAGTTTTCATACACAAGGTATATTCCCAGCTTTATAACAATTATGGTTTTCAATATATAGTGTAATTTTTTTATTTGACATTATATAATATTGCTTTATTACTGATCATGCTCTTGAAATCAACGACATATTGCTTCAGTCATTATTTTTATTTTATATTTTGCTAATTTTTGTCAAAAAAAAAAACAAGGATTTCCATTGGAAAAATCTAATCTAATATATTTATAGAGATTTTTCTGATGATGAAGAAACGATGATGAAAAGGTAGGGCTCTGTCTTCAGCTGGCCAGGAACTACTCTACAATATTACATAGCTGAAAAAAAGGAAAGGAAAGAAAAAAAACCGCCTGGACCTTTAACAACCTGTGAAATGAACACTGAAAGCCCTAAGCAAACAAAACTTTTTAAGTTGATGCACAATCAGTTGAGGTTCATTTCTTTTATCTCAAAAATCTTGTTGCTGCACTTTTATAGTTATTTGTAAAGAGAAAAATTGTAATGATAAAAATTCAAATCTGTTTTTTTACTTTTCTTGTTATTACTTTTCTTGTATCTTGTATAAATAACAAATATTTGTCAGATGTTGAAAGTTTTATGTCCCTTGAAAACAAAAAAGGCCAAAAAAACTGTTATAATTTTTGTATCATTATAGGAGTAAAAGAGTTAAATGCCTTTAAACAATGACCAAGTGTAAAGTGGTACAGACCAGGGGTGGGGCAGTTGGACTTGGCATGTTCCCAGCTGGCAATCCCACTGAAAAAATTAGAAAGGCTCAATCCATTGAAGACGTGGCTTGAAATCCCTTTGTGTTTATGTTCAGTCATACTTTATGGTCATGGAAAATGATGGTCAAGAAACATCTGAATGTACGCATCCGTTTACAACAAACATATCCAATCTGGATTCTCATCACTAGTCCCGATCTCATCACATGATCATATGGTTTCAGATGTCACCTCCCAATCAGGACTCTGAAAAACCATCTCTAGACCAGCTTTGCGACTTTTCAGACAGCTTGGCGACTTTTTTTATCTAGTAACTAGCAACAAATCAAGTGAGTTTTTCAGGTTATGCTATAGAACACGTGTCCCTGGCTCCCTCGACCTTGTAAACACTCATCAAAACAAAAGCGCTGAAACGAGACGCAGCTGGTTTCAGAGGAGCACTGTTCTTCCTGATGTTTTATGCCATTATGAATTTTGGTGCATTCAGTGGAGCACTGAGGAGTAGCTGTGTCTAGTTAAATTTCACAGAGATTAATTTGAATTCAACTTTCATGTAATTTACTGAATCCCATTGTGCCTTTTAATAATGCATCATTAAAAAAAGCTATACTTTTGTTCTTTGCATTGAAAAGAGCAGTGGGGGCCGAGAACTTATTACATGAATGTCACGTGTTTAAGTGACTCGAAGGCACAAACACTGGGTGGTCCCTATAAAATCCCAATACTAAAGTGAGCATTCATTCTTTGTAAAACTCTACCTGTTCTCCTCCTCCCTCTCCTTGAAGCCGGAACATCTCCATCTTTTGGTCTCTCTCCAGCTTTCTCTTGTACAAGGCTTTGGTAAAAGTCTCTAGCCTCCTCTCCAGTTAGAGTTTGCTTTTCTTCTGTCTTTTGTTCTATCCAGAACTTATCTTCTTCTTTTGCTCTTGTGAAGTAGACAGGTTTGTTCATTTTCAACTTTCTTTCCAATTCCTAGAGTCTGCAGTTGTCGATCATATCCATTTGTTTCTGAGAGAAAGAGAGAATGTAATTAAATGCATCTTTATTTGTATTAAGTTGGCACAACTATGACTAGAAAGCATCTTATAAAGGGGTCATGAAGTGGAAAAACTCATGCTTGATTGACGTGATCCTCAACCAATACAGAACTCACTTTCTTTTCGAAGTGGCTCTGGAAAACACCAAGTGTACAAAATGATACTTTGTAACATAGGACCCTCTTAAGATTTAAGAATCATATATTCCCACATCTGTCTGTTGCATGAAGACGCCAGCCTTACACCTTGGCACAGCAGGACAGAAATCTGTATTGAAGGAGCTTGTTAGAGGAGGGCACAGATAGGATAACCATAACGCCAGTGAGCCATTCTCAGCATGTAGCTGATCAGATACAGGCATTAAGACAGAAGAAAGAGTGTTTGGTAGAAGACTACAGCTGCTCATCCAACAACAAGAACTAAGTGGTGCGTACACTTCCAGACCGGGAAAAACATGTCATTTGTTCGTCTTCTCCTCTCTCAACATGAACTCAATCTGGCTTTAAAACTGAGATGAGCTCATTATCATTATTGAAGGGACTGTGCTGTTTTAAATTGGTGTTTACAATATAACAAATCAGTTAGGGGGTTTTGAAAGAGGTATATGCGCAAACTTTGCTTGCAATGTTCTTGATGACTACTGGCTATTTGATAACATCCAGTTTGCTTTCCAAGTGTGAGGAAGAGTCATTTCTTTCATTGCACATTAGTTTACATGTAAGTAAGTAAACGCCATGATTACATATTAAAAAATCAGTACGGCTCAAATCCAAAGTGAAAAGCAATAAGCGAAAACTACCCGGATTTCCTGTCACTTCCAGCAAGAAATTGAGATCTGCATATCATCCACACTTCTAGATCTCATGATGAAATTTGGTGACACAGATTAGTAATTTATCTTCTTTCCCATTGCGCTCTTCGATCAAGATGAGGTCTGTATCTCTACCTCGATTAAAGAAGCATAAACATTTAGTTTTGTGTTGCTTTGAAAACTTCTCTCAATAATTGTAAACATTGCGGCTCCTGATTAAGCCATCTTTAAATGTTATTTGAATGTTTCATGCTGAAACCTCAGCATTTCAAGGAACCTTAAAACGGCTCATTCATTATATTATATGATTTTAACCCTAGTAAAAAAAAAAAAAAATCAAGCTGTTTTAGAAGTTAAGATTTATGTTCGATGTTAAGTTTTGGCCAGTAGATAAAGATGTTGGATGACTCGAATTGATATAAAACAAGTTTAACAGGGAAACAGAAGCCTAAAATGAACGTTATAGGTTACTGCGAAGTTTTGTGTTCGTGGTGAAAACAAGTTGTAATAAAATAAAAATTGAGTACTGAATTCCCTAATTCACAATAACAACAGCCTTTAACAGCACACGTCAGTTGTTTACGTTATTCGTGTAACGTCGCTTTGATTATACGGTTTGCTAATCATTTATAGTCTTATACACGTTATTATTTACAATAACTCATGTATAATACCTGTATATTTTCTCCAGAAATTATATAAAAAAAGCGTTAAAGGTACACTCACAACACACTCGTTCCGCTTCTTCCTCCTCATGTGTTGATCAATGACTGTCCTGTCTGCACTACTGCCACCCGCTGGTCTGGAGAGCTAGTGTTCTTCTTCGCGTTTAAAAGAAGAGTGCTGTCACACCGCCACCTGCTGAGTAAAAGTTTTCATTCACTTAATGGTGTCTGTATGACGGCAAATCAATGCCAAAAATGTTCACACTGAAAACAGACCCGTGCGATCACGTCATGCGCAGAAAAAAGATCCGTGTGACTCGAAAACAGATCCGCGAGCTTTTTTTCTATCTGCCCGTGAGCAACCAAGCGCAAACACACTCTTGTGTCTGTGGGTGGTATTTCTACGCGCTCAATTTCTCCATCGGCTCGTGAAACTCATTTCTCCGTCTAATAAAGTTTCATTTTTGTCCTAGACGGGGCGGTAATTTTGTCCAAGATGGGACGGGACCTACTTTTCAAGAAGACTGCTGTGTTTGGCCGCCCGTCTGTCAGTTAGCAAAGATCTTAACCCATTTACAAAAAATTACAAACAGCACAAAGAGTTAAGTAAAGTAAATTAAGATTACAGAATACGGGGGAAAAAGGAATATGATATTATAAAATTTTAACAATAACATAAGAATGCATTCCATAAACTGATAAAGCCAAAATATTACCTTGCAATGCTGAGTACATTTGTATAGGTGTATAAAAATCTTTATTTTTTTAACATAACCCTTGATTCATTTAAGTAAAAAAAAGATCGATGTAACTTTTTACGTTATTAATGAAGTTAACAATGTGTTAGGAAAAATCTAACTCTGAGGGAATAATCTAGTCAAGAGATTAATGTTTAAATAATTCAGAAACTACTAAATATGTTATTTAGGTTCTGTAATCTGATGAGGGTTTCATGAAGGATTAATTTAAATTCTTCAGACTTTATTGGAACAAGTCAAAATGTGTTCATATGTGAACATGTTTTTAAAAGCACCAATCATGCAGAAACATTGTTTATGTCATTATTATTTATCCACGCGGGTACACATATTCTTACTTCTATGTTCTTATAAGTTTTTTTATGGGTAGGAAATTTGTGAGTAGGTCGCACTGCTGATAAATGGAGATAATTTCATGGGAAATGTACCATCCAAGTAATTACATTATAAAGTGATGTGGAGGCAAGGGACCGTTTAATCCAATAAACTCTCAAAGTATTGACAGTGATTGACAAAATTATAGGATTTAATGTTATTTAAACAAAAAATTTTCAATAAAATACACAATAAATCCACAACCCTGAAATTGCACACAAAGTACTATTCCGAGTAGTTTTGAGACAAAATAAAAATTCATAAATCCCAAAAAGGTCCAAAACCCTCTCTAAAACCTCATACACTGTTTCAAGCACTTTTTGTGGCATTGTGCTTTGTTTGTGCAAAAATTAAAAAAGAAAAGAAAGAGACCTTATAAAGACCTACAGGGCTTGTATTTTAAAGGGTTATCCATTCTTTTCACCACTAGGCGGCACTTGTGGAACAGATTTGGGGTCTGGAAAAAGAAAGTCACACATTTTATCAAACTTTTATATGATTTAAATTATGCATCATAACTCTTAAAATGTTCATTTATAAAACACTAAATATCAAAACTAATAAAACCTTTTGAAACTCAACAAGTCAAAATTATGCTGTAATGGCCACATGCACCAGTGCACAAGGACTTCTAAAGGGTTAAACAGAGATGCATAGCATTTATTTATTTAAAAATGAACAAAAACACTTTCATGAGCGTTTCAAATTTTTATTGAAATAGTGTCATTCTCTTAAACACTGGAACTCTGGAACTGCAGGCTGAAAACAATAAAATATGTAGAACTTGAAAAGTGACCAGAACAAAGACAGATCACATGTGTAAAAGGAACTTTTGGTTAATTAAGTATTTATTTACTACTTCATCCAGACAGCTGGTGATCTGTAGAAAATTGTGCCACTCTAAAAGTGAACAAGGATATTTTGATAGCGTGTCGGCTCAGCTGCACTGACGAAACTGATCTGTTTTTTGTTTTTTTTTTGTATAGAAATAAACACAAGATCAGAAAAAGATTGTTGGAAACATTCCCATCAAACTGAGAAGATACACCACTTCCACTCTATAGCAGCTAAACATACAGAGCCTTTCTTAGAGAACAAGACAGTTATAATTCACTGACGTGTATTTGAAGCATTAGCAGTCCTCTGATCAAGAGTGAACCGGTGAAGGCTGGAGACACTTTCTTTAAGCACCATCATCATACTGTAGATAAACATGCAGTAAAAGCAAACCAGTAGATGTGATCCCAATTGCTTCATAAACTGCCATAATTTGGCCCAAGAGTTTTTTTAAGCACTTTAACCGAACCCTCGTTAAAAGTGCTTAGATTTAAGCAAAAAGCATAAAAGCTCAGAACAAAAAAAATGAAGCAAAAAAAAAAGGATCACTGTAACATGAACAAAAAAACTGAAGCTGAAAGAGATCAATCCCTGAACCCAAACTGTATTTACTACCGTGTGAAGCTGCAGATTTCCTCCTTATTTCTCTCTGCAGGATTTACACAGCAATAAATTCACAAATAATCAATGCGGAAGAAAGCGCTTCTGGATGTCGCTCTTCGACTGAATAATTCTGTGGATTTGGAAGATGGCCAGTGAAGACATTGAGGACAGATTGCCAGGGAAGTGCAGGGTGTCCCAGCCGTCTCAGCATCAGGGTCCTGCTGGAGCTGTCTCTAGCTCTTCACCACCCCTCCATCACCTTCACTAACAAAACGCTTGCGCCCCCTGTTGAACACAACACAAAGCTACTGATTATCCACACATTTTATGTAATGTCATTTAATTTGGTCTCGCCCAAGAGAAACGACTGATACATTGTTATAATCATCTGCAGATTTAGTCGTCATTCACACCACACTCACTCTGGTCCGCACAAGTTGAAAACACAGCCACGTGACATCATACTCATTTGTCACAAATGCGTTTCCCCATCTGTTTTTCGATTGGTTAGTACAAACGTGTACACAGAGGTAAAGAACAGAGGACAGAAGCCCTGGAGACTGGGACAACACGCTCAAAATGGACAAGGTTGGCTTTTATGTTAATCACTTATCTCAAATGATGTGAACACGGGGGCTGTGTTTGTTCTAAAAGCTTCTAAATCTTTTAGTTCAGATCGGAGTTTGACCATCACAAATAATGACGTAAAAGTGAAAGTGACATTAGAACCAAGTGACCCATACAAGGAATTTGTGCTCTGCATTTAACCCATCCAAGTAAACACACACAGCAGTGAAACCGAATCACACCTGATGCAATACACACTTCGATGCTGCGATGAGGATGCAACCTGAAACACCAATTAATTTTTAGTGATGCTGTGCACCCCCAATCTGAACCAAGGACAAAACTCATTTATTCCTTCATCTTCTAACCAACTTAATCCATTTCAGGGTCACGGTGGTCACATCTTCAGTCCATCCCAGGTCAAAAGAAGGATCAAGCAAAGGCAGGTCACTGCGCCACCCACCCATAAATACTTATTTCAGATAAGTATTCAGGTCAAAACTAAAACAGTGTACACTCTGAATCCCGAATAAACATCCAGATATTTATTCATCTGAAGAACATCACGAGCATCTGACCTGGTCGGACAGGAGTCTCTCAGCTGCTTTGTGATGACCGACTCTTGGAAACAAAGGTCCACAAAGGCTTCCATGATGGACTGGGCATGAGGCACGTCCAGGTTGATTTCCGGAAGTTCGTCGTAAACCCGCTGGAATCCCTGTGTAAAACAGACAGACTCATTGGTCCTCGAACAAACGAGACAAAGTGAGCATTCGCTTCAACAAGGAGATGGAAATCTCATGAGAAAAAGAAGCATCGGTAACTGCTGATGGCAAAAAGAAATGTTTACATTTATTTCCAAACCTCTTTTAAATCCCCCACTTCTTTTTGGCTTTACTTTATATTCAGCTGAACAATTCATTCAAAGGAAACAAAAATGTTGTCAGAACTTGGTTCAAACATCTACGGCTGAATGTCTCCAATATTTCTGCTAGCATTACATCAAAAGAAGCACAGGGGACATGTATCCGCATTGGTGGATTGATGGAGCCCAGGGCTGGACTTCACTGAACAAGCTGCTTTTAATGAGGGACAGACACATGAACACTTCTTTGATGGTGAAAATTATATTTTCAGTTTTTATGTGACAAAAATAACATTATGTGCCGTATAAATAAACATTTACATTTGTGTATTTAGCAGACGCTTTTATACAAAGTGACAAACAGTTCGGCAGTAAACACAACAAGCAACAAACATTCAGCTGCTTTAGATTTTGGTCGACCGATTTATTGCTCTTCCGACAATCAGGTAAATTGTCATTTTTGCCAATATGTGACCCGGAAACTTTCGCTGTCTCTCTCAGGGTTGCCAGGTCCAAGAACTATTTCCAGTCCAAGGATATACACACCCCCATCAGGAAAACACCACAAGGAAATTAATTGAGGGTCACCCTTCATTCATACAATGAAATCTTAGTATTCAAAAACCAAAAAAAAGAGGAAGAATTTTATCATTAAAATACGAAGGGGAATGTTTTACAATATGAAATACGTAAATATTGTAGAAATATGATATTTAAATAATGGCCCAATCATAAATTGTTTGGGTTAACGATTGGAAAATCTCTTGAAAAAAGATTGTTTATATATATGTGATTCAGTGATTCAGAATAATATCTATGGAAAGTTTTTAGTTGCTTTTAAAGGTTGTGAGTGTTTAGAAAGACCATGACATAAATGGTCTTAATACCTAATGGTTTTAGAAAAAGCAGTAATTTCCACAACCAACAGCAATGGATTTATTGGAAGTGTGAATTCATAAAATAAAAAACATGTATAGCAAATATTTCCTTGCAATTATGAATAAACTTCCCACAAACAGCAGAAGCCTCTGTCGTCTGAGCTGACCTCTGTGTGATCCCGGGCAAGAAGCAAGTCTTTTCTCAAGCAACTCTGAGAAACTTTTGTTATAACCAAACTGTTGTGAATAAAGCCAAGGACCGACAGGGAAAACAGGAACACAGGAGCAGTAGAAATCCCTACTGTGCGCAGTGTAAATGCTGAGGCAAGCAACACTAGCACCACTGGCCCCAAATCTACATTATAATTTCAACCAGGATTATTATTTCTGTGAAGACCCTCTGGATAACAGTTAATCCAATAAGAATGCAGTATACGACACTGAAACCGAAACACTTTCATCATCTAACGGAACGTAATATGGATTTGAAGTGTACACAAACCCTGTTCATCTGATCCAGTGTAATTAACCCACTCTGCCAGAACGACTTGAGGAGTTTGACCATCGTCTGTATGGCTGAGTCTCCTGTTGCCTCCAGCACCATAACTACAGCCTAGAGTCAGCAGAAACACAGAGGAATCAGACAATCTTCATTACAGGAAAACCATCCATCACTGAAACATGCAATGTAATAAAAATGTACCAGAAAGGGAGAAAATGAATCATTTTAAATGCTCCCTCCATACCTCATACACCAGCTCATGGTGAAAGTGTGGAACTTCAAGATCTCTGAGACAGTGCTCAGCCTCCGAGAGCTCTCCAGACACTAGATATTCTTTTAGCAGAAGATTCATCTGTACACAAACAACAGCATCCCCATTAACAGATGAAAAAACATCTAATTAATTTTACTTTGCAATTATTCAGTGCAGCTCAGCTGTGTCGAGTGCTTTTCAAACATTAAATAATCTCTGGAGACTTTAATTCATCTATTGCTGTTACAAATAGTTCATATGAAAAGCTCTGACACCCTCCCGAATGTGTAATGCACTCAATAAAAAAAGAGATTTATCATTTAATCAAAACAGAGGTAAAACTTTGTAAAAAAAAGTTTTGTCTCTTGTACAGAAATTGAACAAATTCCAAATACAAAAATAAGTCATTAATATTCAAATCATATGTGTGACTTCCTGTAGCCTTGCATGTCCCCTGGAGTTCTTCAATATTCTTTCCCTTCCATGCTTTCTCTTTCATCCGACCCCGGACGTGCTCAATGACCTTAATCTGATGACTGAGCTGGCCAATCCAGGAGCTTCTTTTCTTTAAGAGAAGAACTTTGATGCGGAGATGGAAGTGAGCAATAGAGCATCATCCTGTTGCAGAATTTGGCCTCTTTTAGGGTTGTTTGGGAATAAAGGTAGCTAAGATTTGTCGGACTAACTAATGTTGCCTTGTATCTTACAGATCTCTTGCAAACCCCCAAACTGACTTTTCCTCCACCAAACTTAACTGTTTTACGGGTGAATCTAAGACATACGCGAGGTCCAGTAGATCTTCTGCAATATTTGCTGTTACTGTGGTGTTATTCAACAGAAGATTCACCTTCTGCCACTTTTCCAGCATCCATCCTCTTAGCAGGCTATGGGCCTTGGCAAATGCCACATGGTTTTTCAGTCATCTTTCTTTCAGTGCTGGCTTCTGGGACTGATTCGACCACATCTCTGTCATTTCATAACAGAATCCCACAAACTGTTCTGGTTGACGCAGATAACCAGATCTCACGGAGCTTTGCTGCAGTGGCCAATAAACGCGGTCTGTCTGACAAAAAATATCCCTAGTCTTTAAAAAAAAAAATTTTTTATCCTGTACCTCAATGGACCAGCAGTGGATTTGGTCTCTAACCTCTAGATAATCAACACTTTAGTCTCAGGGTGAATCTTAGGCATGTTGGCAGAGGTTTAGTTGGAGTGTATGTGAAGGTCCAGTGCACTGGGGTTCTTTCAGATCCAGCTGATACCCGATTAATCCATTACTAGGTCACAGATGAAGCTTATACGACGAAGCGGCAACACAAGTCTTTGAAAAAAAAAGGACTCAATGGGCCTCCACCAAGCTGTGAATATTTAAATACTTTTGGAAAGTTTTGCTATTGCGCTGAAAAATTACTAATATTAAAAAAATAATTTTGCAATTTCTTAGAGGAAATGTTAAGTAGTATAAATCAGTAGCATTTCAAGTCAATTCGTACACAAATGACAATACTATAAATATACATGCACCTGTAGTCTCAAAAGTGTCGTTTTCCTCCTGTGTATTCTGTCCGCTGATACCAGACAAGACTCGTAAATGATCAGCGCAATACAACATTATTGCTTTAATTCCCATGCGAATGTATATGATGGTAAACCCTGAAATGATGCACGACATTGAGCCTCATTTCAGGACTACAAAACCAGCTGCCGTTTGATTGTGAACCTCAACCTGCAAACTTGTTCAGAGAGGGGTGTCGCTTGGCTTAAACCAACTATGAAACAAATGAAATCCTCATGGCTAAAGACATTTAAAGTTAGGAATATGAGGGTCTAGCCTGATTTGATCTAGTCTGCTAGAAACTGTAAGATAGACTGTCGTATACATAGTATTATAGAGTTTCAATTGTTTCTCAAGGGATGATTATCCCCAAGTAAACGTTAAAGATTTAAATGTTTTTTACTTCTTTGATGAGATGTTTCACAGGCCTCTGGCCTCCTCCAACTCCCCAGACATTATCAAGCCTCATGATCTCCCTCTTCATGGAGAGAAGAACAGACGCTCTGTCCAGCGCCGCTCTAAAAATATACACAAGAAAAAAAGAAATAAGTATAACACTTATTCACAAAACAGAAAAGATTGATTTTTTTAATTCCATTTAAAACTATCTTGGTTCATATAGAAACAGCAGAAAGGATAGAGTTGTTGCTTACTCTAATAACTAAGCAACTGGTTTAAATCTTGCAATTCAGTCCTTCTTGGCAAAAAAAAAGGAACATTAAGTTATTTAAATGAATGGTCTGAAAAAGTTAAACGACATGAGTTCACTGGACACAAAGTGAAATGTTTCAAGATCTTTTGTGATTACATTATACAAAGTATGGTTGACATGACTGCGCTGCTGGTCGATTTTCAGATTATCTGCAAACCATTGTTGTTATAGTGCCACTCATTCTGGGAGAAGGGCAAACACTAAATTTCTAGGTACGTAATCTAGTTTAGAGAGAGTTTTGTTATTACTGAGTTTTTTATCTTTTTTCCCCCAAAAACAGCAGATTGTACAGATCTGGATCGCTGTGCCTGAGAAGACCTTTTTATTTTTACCTTTTTTTTTTATTCTTTTTGAACATTCTTGACCCCACGTTGGGCGCCAAGTGTGATGGAAGGACTCTGTTCCTTTCTGTCTCGAGACGAAGTTTTCCATGATCCCAGAGGTGACAAGGAAATAAACACGACACAGAGATCATGCATCAACCAGTCACGAGTTTATTGGTAGTTTGTTCGGGGTTTTTATACAGTTCAGAACAGTGGGTGTTAATGAACTTTTTACAAGAAAGGGGATGAGAGGCATCATGTTCTTTTCGTTAGAAGATGCTGACTTCAGCATTCAAGAGCGGTGGGGGCGAGTAAGTTTCTTGAACTCAGGTCAGCCTGACCTTGGGCCTGTGTGCACCTGCGCACTCCTGAATGCAATGAGAATTGCTGCAGATGGGGAAACTAGATGGGTTTCCTGTATCTGAATGTCTGTATTTCTATCACACACGATGTATGATTTTTAAAACTATTTATTTGTATGATACAGCGGGAAAAAAGTATTTGAACACCTGAGAAAATCAATATTAATACTTGGTACAGTAATTTTGTTTGTGATTACAGAAGTCATAAGCTTCCTGTAGTTTTTCACCAGGTTTCCACACACTGCAGGAGGGATTTTGGCCCATTCCTCTACACAGATCTTCTCCAGATCATTGAGGTTTCTGGGCGGTCACTGAGATACACAGAGTTTGAGCTCCCTACAAAGGTTTTCAGCTGGGTTTAGGTCTGGAGACCTGCTAAGCCATAGGTCGGCAACCCATGGCTCTGGAGCCACATGTGGCTTTTTAATCCTTCTGTTGTAGCTCCCTATGACTTTGGAAAATTTTATTTTAGTTTGTTTATTTTAAAATATAATTCTGAATTTGAAGATTATGGTAAACTTGTAACATTAAAATTAAACGTTTTCAATATTTTTACCGCCCAAAATATGCGTCACATCCACTAATGTGCGACATTCAAATCCCTGGCGTCCCTCACGTCTGGCTGCCGGTGTTTTCCTGCACACTACTATGTGGTGAAAAATTGGCAAACAACAAAAAGTCAAATGTAGCGAGACATTTCGAGAACAAACACTCTGCCTTTGCTAAAAAATATCCCAAGGCGGAGGAGCGAAAAAGGGCCATTTCGGAGCTGATGCGGAAGGTTGATGTGAGCAGAAGTCACTTCAAGAAGTGGATTAAGACTGGAAATTCAACTACATGTGCAAGTTTTGTGGCTGCTCAGGAAACAGTCAAGCACGGGAAGCCATTTACAGATGAAGAATACCTCAAAAGAAACATTTATTAAGATTTCAGAACATCTGTTCTCGGATTTCAAAAACAAAGATGAAATTTTGCAGAAAATAAAAGTCACGCCTCTCTCTGCAAAAACTGTCCAAGGCAGAACTGTGAAGATAGAAGAAAACATCACCAGACGTTAAAAGTGACATAAATACATAACTATATATTAAGCGAAGTAGTCCTTTTTTAATTCAGGAGGGCAACTGGCTGCACACTCCAGTACACGCGATGGCACAGAAGCAGACTGCACTTTTTATTTTGGTTTCCATTGTTCGTTCAGTGCTGGTGGATAATATTTGGATTTTTAGTTCTTAAATAAGAGGACAGGTGACTGCAGGCTGTTTGCATTTTTTGTTTAGTGGGTTGGGTAAGTTTGGATTTTTATTTCTTAACCCCTTAACACCCACCGTCCCGCCCACGCCTCAGAAATGACACGTACAGAAAGATTGCATAATTGCACCCACTATTTTTAAGCTAAATTTGACAAACTATACATCATTTGAAAGCTGAATTTCTCATGTTTCAGGCGTTATAAAGAATTATAGGTTTAACACACCACAGTGACAACAGTTAGTCAGTTTGTGTAAAGAGTCCTAACAAAGCAAAATCGTGATGCTTACCTTTTAGGATGTCTCTACAGGTACAAAGTCAATGAATCTGCAAGTTTCTTATAGCATTGTACTCGTAACAGTCCAACGAATAAAATGCATCCAAGCTGGTTCTCCAAAAACGTGTTTACCACGAGAAAAAGCACAACAATTCACTTTTCGTTTGCTACAGAAGAAAAAAAAAGTCCGCGATTCATCCGGTTGTTTTGGCATCCATTTTAGAATAAAGCCGTCAAGCAAGGTAGGTTTCAATTCACTAGAGCCTCGTGAACACATTGAGACTACCTTTGCAGGTCAGTGACCAGAATTGGCCAATCAGCAAGCCAGTAAACAAGACTTGGTCAGCCTTTGAAAGCGAAGGCCAATGTCGGCCTTTTTTTTTCACACGTGTGAACGGCCAACTAATCGTGGTTAAACTCCAAGCAGATTGACGGGTCATTTAGCCAATGAGATGAGCTTTCCGTGGATATATGATTTGTCACAGATCTTTCCAGCGAAGATACCATAATTATGCTGCGTAAACACAGGAGCTGCTCCAGAGCTTGAGCGTAATGCGTGAAGACGCACGAGAGTGCACAGAGTGAATCGTATCAGACGCCTGTTTGTTCATAATTTTGATACTATGGCCTCGAAGAAGACGTTTTTTGCGCATAGAGGACATTTAGGAAGAGATTCAGTGCCCATCCATCGATGATGAAAGAGACAAATTACTTCAGAGTTCAGAAGAAAGGGATGGCAGCGTGGACTGATTGGATCCTGAAGCTGATCGGTAAGATATGAAATGTTTATTTATGTCGGCTTTGGTGATAAAAGTAAAGTTATATTATAATTACACCACAACTAACAGTAATGGACAATAATAGTAATAATAATAAGCTGACAACAATCCCATTCAAAAGTTTGTTTCTAGTTGAATAACACTGTATAAACTCCACTTCAGATACTAAGTCAAGTTTCTATATTTTTACATAACTGCATACCTATAATTTCATGTTGTTGTTGTTGTTGTTATATAAGTATGTTTTTAAATGGACAGTTTTTTTTTATACTACTTTTTTCTGTTTTATAGTGAGTCTTCATCTTCGTGTGGGAACAAAAGAAGCTAAACCCTGCAGATTCACACCTTCAACCCCCACATTCCCCTCTCCAGATGGGCCATAAAGACAATGACCCAGTGTGGCACACAGAAAATGGCCTGTAACATTGACCATTCAATATGGGCCTGCACAACTATTGTTTCATATTGTTCTACATATTTATGTATACACTTTTTTTTTGCATTTTCTTTAAAAAAATATTAACATTTTTGGAGTAGTTTATGTAGTGGTATTGATTTGTATAAAAAAAAGGGTAATTTACATCAATTTGTTCATTTGGTTACCAAGTGCCACTTTGGTGCCAAATGGTGCCCAAGGTGTCCGCCTAGATATTGTCTTATAAAATTATCTCTAGAAAACACATGTTTAGCTTTATTTTGACAGATTTTGGCCATGTATTAGTCAACAGTTGTGGCTTCTATTCAGTGTTGTCAAAAAGTCCACCAGGGACTCAAGCATTCACTTATTTTATAAAAAACAAAAAAAAATATTTAGGCGAGGATAATTTCAACAATTTCTACAAAGTTTGTGAACCTATAACTTTAGTTGTGTTTAAGGTATCCAGTTCCTTACTTTTTACTGATAAACTAGAAAGGGTTACCTTTTAAATGACACCAAGGACATTATTTTAACTCTTAAAATGTGAGAGTTACAGCCATTTTAATTTGGGTATGCCTTTTTCGGACAAATTCTCAAAAAGAGGGGTGGGTGTTAAGGGGTTAAATACGAGGACTCAAATAGACACCGGGTATTTTATTTGATATTAAGCATCAATTAAGTGTAAAATGCTTTTGTTATATGCCAAAATAAAATTCTGTGTTCTCTGCAGCAGTTTGTTGATTTCATTTTCATAAATGCAATAGTTTTTTGTACATAGCATTATATTTACATGATGTCAAAATGGGTTGTGGCTCCGGGTGCTTTCTTTTCAATGGGCGGGGCCCCAAATGGCTCTTTGAGTAAATAAGGTTGCTGACCCCAGCTAACCTTGATATACTTCTTACGAAGCCACTCCTTTGTTCTCTTTGCTCTGTGCTTTGGGTCATTATCACGTTGGAAGACCCAGCCTCGACCCATCTTCAGTGCTCTAACTGCGGGAAGGGGGTTGTTCCCAAAATCTCGCAATACATGGTTCTGGTCACCCTCTCCTTAATACAGTGCAGAGAAACATCCCCAAAGCACCCCCAAACCTCATCATTCTTCTTCGTCCAAACTTGCTTAGTGGAATTATGACAAAAGAATTCTATTTTGGTCTCATCTGACCATGTGACCTTCTCCCTTGACTCCTCTGGATCATCCAAATGATCATTACCAAACTTAAGACGGACCTGGACATGTGCTGCTGTAAGCAGGGGAACCTTCCGTGCCATGCATGATTTCAAACCATGGCGTCTTAGTGTATTACCAACAGTAACCTTGGTAACAGTGTTAACAGTGGTCCCAGCTCTTTTTATGGCATTGACCTCCTCCCGTGTAGTTCTGGGCTGAACCCTCAACTTTCTTAGGATCATTGAGACCCCACGAGGTGAGATCTTTGCATGGAGCCCCAGTCCGAGGGAGATTGACAGTCATGTTTAGCTTTTTCCATTTTCTAATGAGCGCTCCAACAGTGGACCTTTTTTCACCAAGCTGCTTGGCAATTTCCCCTTAGCCCTTTCCATCCTTGTGGAGGTCAACAATTTTGTCTCTGGTGTCTTTGGACAGCTCTTTGGTCTTGGCCCTGGTAGAAGTTGGAGTCTTACTGACTGTCCGGGGTGGACAGGTGTCTTTATGCATATAGCATTAACGATCTCAACCAGGTGCATCTAATTGAGGATAGTAAATGGTGTGGAGGTGGATTTTTTTAAAGGTGGACTAACGGGTCTTTGATGGTCAGAATTCTAGCTGATATAGACAGGTGTTCAAATACTTATATCCCAATGTATCATACAAATAAATAGTTTAAAAATCATACATCGTGATTTCTGGACTTTTCTTTTTAGATCATGTCTCTCACAGTGGACGTGCACCTACGCTGAAAATTTCAGAGCCCTCAATCATTTCTAAGTGAGAGAACTTGCAAAATAGCAGGGTGTTCAAATACTTATTTCCCTCACTGTAACTAGTTTTTATACAGATATATAGTGGAGCTCTATGTAATAAATCAGCTTGAATATATAAGAAAAGTTAACATCTGGCTAACTGTTAGCACATGCCAAAGTTTTTTTTGGCTGACGGGCTGCATCTTTTTGCCTTTACCACATTCTTGTGGGTGTTTCATTTTAAGGTGGTGAAACCGACTGCTTGTGCTGCTGCTGCTAGGGAGTACATAAGCATGACACAGTTTGCAAATGACAATTTTCTGCTCGCCGTCAGATTTTGCAACACCAAACCAAGTCCACACAACAGATGTTGCACCTCTTTTAATGACAAATTCCTCCTGCTCAGGATTTTCTTTTGAGCCCTCTTCATCTTTTTGTTTCTCCTTTACCATGTTTTTACAAACGCCCAGCTTATCTGACCAGTCTCAACCTCTTGCATGCTGCTCTTGAGTTGGTCACGCCCACTTATTTACATTTCACCGTATAAAAAAAAAACACTTTACGGTACACATTTCCTTCCGGTGTAACAACATATACAGTCAAACCACTCAGTCCTAATTGACTTAAGAGGAAAATATGCGCGCATGACAGGAAGAGAGCTGCCTGGAGAGGACTTTCTAGCAAGTGTCATTCAGAAAGCTGGGAGAGCTTTGAAAGGAGTGGATTGAGGCTAAACCAGACCATTTCAGCTGGAGAATTCCATGCATCAAGCAAGACCTGAACCGAAAACTGTTCAGAAGCTGCATCTGTGCTGGGCACAGAAGAAAAAGTGCTCGTCTGTTCTGATGAAAGCAAAATGTAAAAAAAATGTTTGGACATTAAGGATCAAGAGAAACGGCTTGAAGTCCAGTGTAAAGTTTCCACAGTAAATGATGGTTTGGGAAGCTGTGGTATCAGCTGATGTGGGTCTTTTATCAAGTCCACGCTCAATGCAGCTGACTAAGTGGAATTTTTTGAGCAGCTTCCAACTGTTGTGAAGCTATTAAAAGATGATTTTTTTTCAAGCAGGATTGGCACCTGTCCACAAAGCCAAAAACTACCAGGATCTGGGTTAATCCTGGGTGCCTAGTAATGTAATGACATAACTTCAGAAAACAACGTGTGTTTAAGATCCTATTCTTTTTGGCCTCTTACTAAAATGCAAACAAATCAACACTTGAAATATTTCACTTTGTGTTACTAATGTAACAAAATCATTATTGTAATGTAACAAAAACAAACTTTCTAAATGAATGAAGTGTCCCTCATAATTATATTGTTAATAACAATGTTGCTTTAGTCACAGAACGCACATTTATATATACATAACATAACATATATACACCAGTGTCTGCCCACAGAAGACTACAACAACCTGAACCTTCTCTTGCATTTTCAGCAATTGAAGGGTTAATTTTTCATTTTTGGGAAAATTTTATAGCCAAATCAAGATAACGCATTTGTTCCAATATCATTTTCACATTTGACTTAAAGCAGGTGTAAAATTCCAACCCAAACATTTACTCGATTAATTCAGAAAGGTGATCTTGGTTATCTGTAACCAACCCTGCTCATGAAAATCCAAACAAACAGACAAGCAGAAGCCTCACCTGGCATGGTCACAATCCACTTTGCCTTTATGACAGTCGAGGAAACTCATGGGTAAAGCGTGGTCTGCAACAGCTCGGGCAATAAACTGACCAAGCATCTGATGAGAAAATATCAAAACATGTTTTAATTAAAAAAAGTGAATTAAAAAAGAAAAACTCAAAACTGCTATTTTTTTAATCCCACAAAATGAACAAGGCCGTTTCTTAAAATATAACATTTTATTACAGACATTTACACATTTTGTTTATGCTCTGAAAGAAAGCTCACAATATAAAAGTCATAAGTTCTTCCATTTTTCTGCTCTTTGAGCATTATTAACTAACAATTAGGGCTTAGCGATAATCCGATGGTATTGAATGTCTCGAATCTGTGGTGAACATTGATTTATCTTTAACTTAATAAGCAAAAAACTGTCCTAAGAATGCGTGTGCAGGAGGCTCAGCTTACGCCTCTCACGTTTGCCATATGACTTGGCACCTGCCCAACACAAACACTTAATCACAAATAAAGTATTGTAATAGACCTCAAATCATATATATACATTCCATGTATGTTTAAATAAAAATTAAAAAATTACCCTAAACCAGTGGTTCTCAAACTTTTTTGGTCCTGCCCCCCTTTAAACCTTCTGGGCCCCCCAGATGTAAAATAATAATTATTTAACAATTAATTAATAATTATTTTAATGTAAAATAAATGTAACTACTCCTTAATGTTAAATAGCTCATTATTCAGGGCTCTAGAGTGCGACCTAATTTCTTCAAAGGTTGCACCGGTGTGACCCGGCGTTCGAGGGGAAAAAAACTAAACTCCGTGAGTCTCCCTGTTGTTCAACAACAGACACACATTAGGCCCATATCGTGGTCTAAACCAATCAGAGATAGTGAAGAGCGTATCCCGTCCCACCCCCCCTCTGATTGGCCGTGGTCCAGATATTCCTGTATGTGTGTGAACGTACGTTTGAAAATGCACGTGATGCAGTCAGACAGAGAGAGCTGAGTCCATCAGGTAAACAGTGAATGTAGCCGTGGATTACGAGAGAAGATGAAAAGAACGATTGACAGATTTTTCATTAAGAAAGATAAGTTAGGGCCTGATCGTGAAAATCAAAACCAATGCTCTGACACGGAGCCATCAACCTCCCCTGTGACTGGCTCTAATACTAGGGATGTCCCGAGCCGATCATAAAGATCGGTATCGGGGCCGATCGAGGCATTTTTTAACTGATCGGAATCGGCTCTATGTATCGGACCGATCGAATGTTTACGTCAGCTACGTCACGCACGTGTCGCAAACTCGCATGTTAAACTCGCATGTTGTTTACTACTTGCAATACGGTGCTAAGATGTCTGCAGTGTGGAAGTATTTTAAGTTGGAAAGTGATTCTAGTCTGGTAGCTACATGCAACGTTTGCAATGCGAGCTGTTGTGTGCTGCCCCTTTAAGGACGTTGATGACGTGCTTAGAGCGTCCGTGAATCAGGAAGAAATATGAGAGACTCGCATGTTTGTTCTCGTGTTAAAAAAAAGGTTCAAGCTCTACAAAAACCTTCATTTAATACTTATTTATTCCCAGCGTGGTAAGCTAATGTTTAAAAAAGTATATTTTGTTTATTTAAAAGGGATTTCATAGATCGCTATTTGTTGTTTATATTAGCGCCTAAATAGCGTGTTTAAGTTTTGTGTGTTGTGATGTGTGTTGTGATGATTTACATGTCTTTATCTAATAGGTTTGTGACATGTTGAAGTGTTCTTCGTAACTTAAAATGTGTAACATTTTCGTTGTTGAAGAAATAGAAATGTTTATTTACTGATTGTTATTTAATACCCCATGTAAAATATATTATTTTCTCTTTTTTTTTCTAGTTTGACGCGGTGGTACTAGCAAAGCAGCCTTTAATACTACCAACTTGATAAGGCATCTTAAAACGAAACACACGACAGAATATTGCGACTTCACTGAGCTGTAAAATTGAGATTTCATATTTGTGAGAAATAAAAAACTGTAAAGGAACAGGTTGCTTTCAGTTTTTTTTATTGATGCACTGCTGAGCTATTTGGTTGTCAAGAGTACACACTGGATTGATTTAATAACCTGCATGCACTTAAAGTGTGCAATTAGCACAAGGAAAAGACAAGTATCGGATCGGGACTCGGTATCGGTCGATACTTAAAATTAAATGACTCGGATCGGATCGGGGGCTCAAAAAACCTGATCGGGACATCCCTATCTAATAAATTTAGAATTGAAACTATAAACTTCAGAATTTTTCTATAAAACACATAACATGCCGCGATAAATGCACTGCTCAAGTGTCCCCTCTCCCCGCTGCCTTTCAGCGGCAGGCAGCTGCAAACAGATCATCAGACGAGGCCGAGATGAGAATTAAGTTTTACGTTGCCTACAATATTGCAAAAGAAGAACTCCCCTTCACTAAATTCAAGTCCGAAATAACTCTTATGAAGAAAAATGGCTTGAACGTTAACCCGACGTACAGCAATGATGTCACGCGCACCCAATTTATAGAAGTCATCGCAGATACATTGAAAAAAAAAGACGTCTGTGCAAATTGTGAACAGTGCGTACATGGAATTCCTAATCGACGGAGACACATATATCGCCACAAAGGAATGCATCATTGTGTACGGTCGTGTCTTGCGGAAAGGAAGACAGATGAATATATTATTGAACACATTGAGGTCGAGCATGCTCATGCCCAAGGTAAGCCATGTCATGTTATGGAGCCTATGTCAATAATATGCCTACCGTCTTGTTACTGCATTAACCATAATATTCTGATGATAATGTTCATAATATTCAGTTTAAAGTTTAAATTTCAGCTCAGTAAAGCACTTTAAACACTTTTTCAGTAAGTTTTAGTTACCTTTCTTGTAGAATTGTGCTTCAAATAAAGAACTTTATTTTGACCAGGTTCTATTCTATATGGACAGTGATTTTAAAAAAATAAATAAATAAATAACTAAAAAAAGTGAACCTGTGAAAATGGGGTGTTAAATGTGATGCAGTTGAAAATTTGGGTGCACCTAACTTTTGTGCTGGTGCACCTAAGAAAAAAAATTTAGGCGCACCAGTGCAAAAAGTTAGTTTAGAGCCCTGTTATTTATAACTTATTCAAGTGACAATAGAAACAATTGTATGCTTATTGTTCTAATATAAATCCTTTTCATTTTTTGCATATTGATCATCTTATATCATCAGGCTCAAGAAACAGATCACAGATTAACTATTAGCTGTGTCCATTTTGCATCTTGAGATTTATATTAGCGTGAGAAATCGGAGGTGTGGAGTGAGAGATCACTCATTTGCGTGATTCTTACGTTCAATGTGTGAGAAACGGCAGCTCTGCAGTTTCACTCGTGAGTATGGATGCGGAAACATCGTTGCGGCTACCATAGCCATAACCAGCATTGTGGGAAATGTAGTTTTTTTTTTCTTTTTTTTTTGACATTCAAAACTATTAAGCTCTCACGGGCCACATTAGATTACATGCCGGGCCACATCTGGTCTGCGGGCCTTCAGTTTGACACTTTTGGCTGTATTATTTTTTTGTTCTCATCTGCGCCCCCCCTGCTGTGCCTCCCCCCTCCTGCCGGGCGCACCCCCCACTTTGAGAACCACTGCCCTAAACTTACAGGAACGTCACCGAGGACACCTCTAAGTGACACCCTGTTATATATATATATATATATATATATATATATATATATATATAAAGAGAATAAAGATTGCGTCTTTTGCAGCATCACTAAATCAATGGGTTAAAATCACTATCACTCAAAAGAGGGATGTGACATATAAACGTGATGCTTCACATTGCAGCAATTTGCATATTTCGTCTTTGTAAATCACAATTCAATTTTGAGCGCTCACATTTGGACAGTTCTTTGAAAAGGTTGCTTACGTTATATTTTACAGAGAAGCACAACATACGTGATATTGGTCCAAGACAGTAGTCTTTCCTTGCATCATTGAACCACACAAATTACATTGATTTCTTTTTTGCTGTTTGCAGCTTCTCACCAATAACTCATTGTGGAAAGCCGTGTAAAACACCCATTTATCCATGAGGTAAACAACAGTCTTTCGGTGGGTTTGGGATCAATTGTTGTTTTCTGGATATTTATTGATCTCACGTTGCACTCTTTATTATGTTATGGAAGGTGTGGTCGAAAATACCCTGACAATTGCTATTGCAACACACCCCCTCTGACGAGACATTAAAGCCTATGGAAAAGCAAGAACTGTGAACTGTGCCATGTCCAAGAACTGAACTGTGTCACGTCATGCAGCTGAAAAGCAGCTGTTCTTTTTCCAGCTGAACTGGAGAATTGTCAGAATATAAAAATTCATCTGATTTAGTTTTACATTTATTCCCTTTTTGTGTTCAGCAGAATGAATAAACGACACGTTCCTTGTGGATATTTTTTGTTAAATTTGAACAAATAAGTCTGTTATTATGGTTTTCTCACTTGCGTGTTGCAGTTTACGCTTAACCTCTTAAGCCCTATTTTCCGAAAATCGTACACCTTCACTTTATAAGGCATTTCTCAGCTTTTACAAGGTCTAAACTGCAAATCTTGGTATCAAAATGAAGATATTTTCCCCATTCACAGGCGCTTTCAACGTTCGAACTTCCGCATGTCCCTACCCCCCGACCATCTGTCCAATACGGGAGCTCTATTTATCGTTGAAAAGCTTTGAATCTGTAGAATCCAATGATATTCACCATTTTGAGACTGACAGGATTTAATATGTGTGGGTTATTCTCAGGGTTAGTGAGCTATGAGCGAAAATGTAATGCAAAAGGGGGCAAGTCCCCGGTACCGGGGACTCTCGGGCTTAAGAGGTTAATTTCTTCTGAAATTCTCAAATCCATTGAGACGCATACAAGTTTACTAATCAAATAAATATTTAATTCAGCCCTAGTTTCAAGTGTTGTGTGTAATTCACTGTAAAGGGTTAAAATGACTTTCTAAAGTTAGCATAAAGCTGAATAAATGTAAAAAAAAAATGTTAAGCTAATCCCCAGATATGCAAGGAAAAAGTCCTATTTGTATGGCTTTATTATATCAAATCTATGAAAGCATCAAAATGATGCCAATCAAAAATGAAACTCTCCATAAAATAGTAATTTCTCCAAAAGATTGACATTTAAATGATGCCTTCCTATAAATGAGACAATCATTTGATCATTTGCTTTAATGCTTCAGCACCTTACCTGTGGGGCATCGGGGGTATCCAGTATGAGATCTGGCAGCTCTGTAAGCATTTTATCAAACGCATGAGACATGTCCCTCTCAAAAAGCACCTTTCCAGACAAGTCTGAAAGTAGACGGGAAGTGAGCTCTCTGTGGCTTGCTTTGCCTTCCAGAGATAGAGACACCGCTAGAGATGGGAACTCGTGTCTGTGATGGCCCAGATTCAGTTCATTCAGTAGCATCTACAACACAAGTCAGGAGACACAGGTTTAGGGGACACATGAATACCGCTGCGTTTTACTTTATTGGCTTACATTCTGGAGAACAATCTTTGGTGTAAATGTCACATTGTACATTTTCAGAAATTAACCCAAAACAAAAACAAGTTGTAAACAATATTTTATTGTCCTTCTCCAGATTTATAATAGGGTCATGAAGCGAGAAAACAAACCTGGACCTTTTCACACTTAAGAGCTGATGGAACAATAAATCTAAAGAGAAAGTTCCAGGACTCATTTTTAGCCTATAGTTATCCTATACTCACATTTTAAACAAAAGATTATCAAATTAGCTCTCTTAACCACTTAAGAGCAAAAAGATAACATTAACACTGCCCCCTAGTGGATGGGGTGTATCAAATGCTTTCTTACAAATCAAACTAGACCCCATCCATCTTAGCTTTGTGGTCTCAAAACTTTTTAAATTCCAGATTTAAAATGAGTATTTGTGGAAAGGATTAGTATACCTCCACTTCTTTGGTGTCTCCATGCTCAAAGTACTCTTGAACAATTGGGTTGATGGTCTTCTCCAGTTCTCTTTCCTCCAGTTCTGGAACAACGGTGGCATACACCGTATCTCCCTGGTTGAGAGATCACACATATAAAAGAGGATTAGTGACGTGAAATATATTCTGCGCTCTTCAGTCGTTATGAGCAGTATGCGCTTCTTGTACAATGCTTTACCACGGAGTTGTCCCATCATGCAAACCAAACCACATCAGAAATGATGACCTGGTTGTCTCGTGCTTTGGAGGGTCTAAGGGAGACATCACTCCCTCCCAGCTTTGGCAACACTACTCCAGTGCCCGTGAGTAAGGCACCAGTTTCCTGACTGCTGCCCACTGCTCCACAAGTTTATGGTGTGGTTAACTTCTAGTACGGGAAACTCCACCATCACTTTAACTTCGCTACTCTGTGACCATAAACAATTCCTGTGCAGGTTTAACAAAATCTGCATGCATTCAAACCTTGTGGATCCCAAATAGCACAACATGTAACTAGCAGAGAATGGGTTCTACACTCCATAATGTATAAAAACACTCCTGGTTCAGGAGAACTGTTCATGAAGCCGGAGAAATGCTCATACCTGTGCAGACTCATCATAGTTGGGATCCTTAACATCAGGTTCCTCCATCTCATACACCATACCCGCTGCTCCCCACACACCTTTACCCCCTGCGCCACCTATTAAGAAGAGCAATCTATGTGAACCTTATGGAAACCCGACTGCATCATTTAGTAAAGAAGTGCCTTGAATTTAAAATATCGGATTAGTTTCCAACTAATAAGTCCTTTCCTGTCTAGAATAAACATGGTTCCTGTGACAGCCATTGTTTCTCATTTTGACAAACAGTCCCTGCATTCAAGAGTTGTAAGAGATGTGGTGTCATGGGTGGAGACAAGCAAGTATCTACAAAACGCTGCTGTTTTTCACAAAAGTATTGACCTGTTAATTGAAATAACTAATACTTTGTTAATAGAATACATTTACATTGTTTGATCATCCAAAATCAGATTCACAGAGAGACAATGGTGACATTGGTAAATAAAGTGTTTTACACCATATAAAAAAAAAAACAAAAAAAAAACACTCAATAGTTGCATTGCCCTCCACCTATTTTATGCACATTTTGAAATAATGCATAAATACAACCCTGGGTGGAAATCCCAAGATGTGGAATTTAGAAAAGTGCATGAAAAAAATGTATGCGCACAAAAACTAAAGTGTTGTAGAGCTCGAGACGGTCTCGGTCTTGTCACGGAAACAACAATCGCGGCCTTGATCACATCATCCATTACATTTTTCTTATGATACTTGGCATAAATTCAACAGAAAGCGATGATTTTCTTATTGTTTACTCATTGTTTGGAAACGGTGCTTCATTTGCAAAAATTGTATGCGATATTCCAGCTTAGCACTTAAATGTAGTTGGTTATAATACAAACAGCTATTGTCACTGCAGGGGGTGTTTGAAATGGGGTGTCAAACATATTACACGCGGGAATTTTGGAATCATTTTGAAGAGAGTGTGCATGCTCCCTATGATCATCGTTTTCTTTTTACCTAAACATTACATTTCATTTCTTAAAAGAACTGTTTTCTTTAATTTGCTTGATGTAGTAACACCTGAAAATATACCTCCATCATTGAAGCATCTTATCAAAAATCAGTCGCAGCATTGTCATATTTACAGAGGCACGTGAACTGGAAAAAAGTGTTTGGTGACGTCTGTGATTATTGCCCACTGTTGCTCCCACCTGTAACTGAAGCCTGATCTAGGGTCAGTAGTTGTGACAAGCACTCGAAGCAGAACCAAGTGTGTCTCACATGGCTGGCTGACGCAAAAGCGACACAATCGCACCCTAGTGGATGGCTGCAGAATGAAGCCCTGCCCCACCCCACCCCCTGCAACACAATGGAATCGAGCAAAACTTTTTATTTTAACCTCTTAAGCCCTGAGGCCTATTTTCGGAAAATCCTATACTTTTACTTTTTAAGGCATTTCTCAGCTTTTACAAGGCCTAAACTGCAAATCTTGGTATCAAAATGAAGATAGGTTCCTGGGGAGTGGTGTGGATGAGTTAATTTGACAGTCAAGAACACTGGGTAAGAGTAATTGATGTTGGAATGGCCAAAAAATGAACTCCGCCTAAAAAAAAAACACATGTTTCCTCCAATATCTCCTTATTTTACTTATAACGAAGCAAATAAACACAATCAATTGTAACCACTACATGTCAAGAACATCTGTAGCAAGTTTGGTGTTCATACTACAAGAAACTAATATTCTGTAAAGGTTTTGATTGAACAAAGTTCAGGCGTAATCCATGTTGGCACAGTTTGGCACAATTTGGCACAATAATTGAAATATGGAAAAAAATCTGGTCCAAAGCTTCAGCTACGTTCATAGTCTCCTTTTCTTGCTTACGGGACAGGATTTCAGCAAAAAAAAAAACTCCTAAAGAAACACTGTAAAAGGAGGGTGGAAGCTCATTTACCCCATCTTGCTGCGCTTTTGGGAACCTTTCATTCACAAACGCTTTCGACGTCCGAGCTTCTGCGTGTCCCTACCCCCCGACCATCTGTCCAATCCGGGAGCTCTATATATCACTGGAAAGCTCTGATTCTATGGAAACCAATCAGCTCAACCATTTTGAGACTGACGGATCGCCGACGAATCACACGACGCGCAGCGTGGAGAGACCACCTCTTACGCACGGGGAGTCATTCCATATTTGGTGACGTTATGAGACCACGGGAGCAACAGAAAAAATCCAAAATGGAGTTTCCGCGAAGCTATCGACCGGACATAACAACAAACGGACTTATCTCTATGGAAATAACTTTTGTTGAAAAAACGGCAAAGGTAAGACAAGATTTACATGCTTGCTTTGTTTTTGCTGGCGTTTTTTCGGGGAACTTTCGCTCCCTGCTCTGAAATACTTCATGCAATGTTAATGAGTTGCATATCACTGGATTCAGCTGGTTGTTAGCTTTCATTTAATGTAATGGTTTGGGTGTTTCCGTTTATATTGTGGATACATATCGCACATAAACAAAAACTTGGTCATGAATTATACTCCGGACATGTTGTTGTTTATTTGCATGGCGTTCGAGCTGTGGTTAACGAATATGAAATTGAATTAGATACGTTTTTAGAGGAGTTTCCGCTGAACACAACAGTATTTAATATGTCTGGGTTATTCTCAGGGTTAGTGAGCTATGAGTGAAAACGTAACGCACAAGGGTGCAATTCCCCGGTACCGGGGACTCTCGGGCTTAAGAGGTTAAAAGTCGTTATGAATTAAGCAATCTACACAAAATGTAGAGTCAGAATCAAGGCAGAGCTCTGAAACCAAGACCACACCCTCCCGAAGCAATTTCCTCAGGAAGTTGTGTTTGCGCATGTGCACCGTCTGTCTGTCTGTCTGTCTGTCTGTCTGTCTGTCTGTCTGTCTGTCTGTCTGTCTGTCTGTCTGTCTGTCTGTCTGTCTGTCTGTCTGTCTGTCTGTCTGTCTGTCTGTCTGTCTGTCTGTCTGTCTGTCTGTCTGTCTGTCTGTCTGTCTGTCTGTCTGTCTGTCATGGCTAGGGATGGGTATCATTTTAACGGTATTGCTACTTTTCTCGATACCACTTATCGATCCGTTATTTTAACAGTACTCATATCAGTACTTATAGTTGTGTTTTTAAAAATAATTATTATCTATACTAAACCGATTCACCTTGGAATTGGGGACCATATCGTTTTGTGTCCTGTTGTTATTGGGCCATTTCACACAAAAATTAACACAAAGTACATAGACTTTATACTGCTTGTAAAAATTATATATTCAGTTGCCGCAGGTGGTACAGTTCTCATGTGCGGGATGTAAGACAATCCAACTATTCGCTGGACTAATTATTTGAGTAAAAGCAAACAATGCTATTTATCATCAACTTCATCTTTACTTTATCTACTCTCTTTATTGTGGAACATACATTCCATTGGTTGAGATACCAAATAATGGCAGTGCAGGTGAATAATGAATATCATTGCAAATAATGATCAAGTAAATAGGCTAGGTAATGTTTATTTAGCAATAATAAATAGGATTTCTTTTTTATTCCTCCAGTACCGATAGCAGAACTTAGCAGAATTGGTGGCTCTGGCATGAGGGACAGACTTTGTGGGTTTTTTTGTAAAGAGGGCTGGGAGAAAATAAAAAAACAAAAAACAAAATTGTTCACAGGTTTTTGCTTATATTATACCAGTATAATATTTCCTCACCTTTTTTTGGAAGTCCTCTGCCTTTTCCAGCACGTGATTTCCGGTCATTAACAGCATTTTTGCCTTTGGGGCTGTTTGGGTCAAGGGCTATCTCTCCTGAGAGTGACTCGGAGAGGGATTCTCTTGTAGAATCCCGGGAGGAGGTTTTGCGCAGTCTCCGCTTAGCCTTCGCTTTCAGTTTAGCCTCATGTAATGCCTTTTCCTGGGGAGTCCAGTTCCCGTTCACCTCCAGCTCATTCGCCTCCTCACTGCCAAAGCTTCCATTCTCTTCATCCTGCTCCTGCTTAAACACAGCTGTGCCAAACAAACACATGCATTAATTATAGAGTATTTTTCCCCTTCCTTTGTTAAACTGTCTTCATTAATGGATCATTATGATAAACAGGGCCAAACATATGTATATTTAAAAAAAAAATATTGAGTTAACAAGCAAACTACAAAACCTTTTTCATACTACATTCACTCATTTACTTAATATGTCTGTGTGTCTCCGTTCAGATAAGATCGAAATGTGATTATCTGTATTACAAATGACCTCATGATCTGCATAGATCATTAACTGTTTGTGTGCGTGTGTGTGTGTGTGTGCATATGTGTATTTATATATGTATACATGTGTGTAGGTATGTACAAACTGCAAATACTGTACTGCACAAACTGGACATGGTACATTCAAGTAATTCTTCCCACTCTTCTTTTCCCCTCATCCAACATCACTCATTCTCAACCCCCTTTTCTTTTAACACCCTCCTGTCCTGATGTAATTAATGCAAACTGGTTTATGAGAAAAATAAAAAAATAATAACATAAATTTACGGCTTCCATCCAGAGGAGGAAACATGTTTACTGTATGTTCACTTCCCTGGAGACAACAAAACTCTCCAGCTCAAAACGAAGCAACTATCCTCACATGTGGTGACTTTTAAGAACAGGACAATGTAAAAAAAAAAAAAAACAATCCTGACCGACATCAACATCATTCAAAGTTGGGCTTGAATGTTTGATGAAAAGTCTTATGCTATATTTAACAAACGACTGTTTTTGTCTTAATTAATAATGACTCTGGGCCAGGTTTATTCAAAATAACCAAACAATGCATTTGTATTACAAAACAAAGACGTCAATATTATAACCCACACAAAATCTAATGGGTAAAGAAATTTGTTGGATTAATTTAAACATAAAAATATGAGGGTGATTGTAATGAATTTCTCGCTATGGAAATATATTTTGTCACGCATTCAAAGCATTTTCCCTTCATCTTCACCTTCTAGCTCATGTTCAGGTGATTTCAGCATGTCTTCTGGTGATGAATTTCAAATATCTGTACTGGCCAAGGAAAACCACATAATAGTCAACCTCTAGTTGAATCGCTTTCATTCATTTTCTTACCTACAGGGGTCACAGATTCACACCTAAGGGGAATTTAGATTATTCAATTAAACTAACCGCATGTTTTGGGGGGAAAACCGCTGAACCTGCTGGAAGCCCATAGAGAACATGCAAACTCCTTCCAGGAAGATCACCTGCGAGCCTCAAACTGGCAACCTCATAGCCGAAAAGCCACAGTGCTCTCACTGTCACCATGCCGCCCGAAAGCCTTTCACCTTTAGTTCATTTAGGGCCAAAATTTAGAGGATGAATTGCCAAATAAGTAACAAACAATGTAAGCATATTTCCAAAAGATAAGAATTGTGATCTTAATGTAACCAGAACAATGGTGATTATTACACTGCCTGGCCAAACAAAGTTGGATAGTTACTGCATGGATGATTTTCTTATCTCATGGGGGAAGAAATGTGGCAGTAAAAAAAAAAAAAAAAAAAAAAATCAACGGAAGAAAAACAACACCAGAACTCAGGGCTGTGTTTAATTGTGAAAGTGAGCATTTCCACACACATAATGTGAATGGAACTCAGGGGATTGCGACTGAACAGCTGTGTAGCCTTAAGAAAACCAGCAACTAGTGAGGCTAACTGGAAAAAAGCTTCAGTTTGCTCAGAAGAATTAAGGAATGACGACTGGGGAACGATGGAAGATGTGATCTGATGAGTCCAGATTGACCTTGTTCCAGAGTGATGGGTGCATCATGGTAAGAGGACTGGAAGGTGAAGTGGTGCTGCACACTGTACAAGCCTGTGGGGCTGGGCTATGATCTGGCATTGAAGTAGTTGCTGAGGTCTAGGTAGAGCAGAAGAAATAAGCAATCAATTTCTTCTTTCCTGATTGCAGAGGGTATTCCAAGTTGTCAATGCCGTGGATTCATTGGCTCAGATTGTGGGAGCAAGAGACATAATTTTCACACATGGATCAGCCACCACAGAGTACAGAACTTTACCCCATTGAGAATCTTTGGGATGTGGTGGAGAAGGCTTTAGGCAGCACTCAGACTCTACATCCCTGATACTCATTGCGCGGCTCGCAGCTCATTACCCTATAGAACACAGCCATGCCAATACATTTTTTAAAAGTGTGACTTGGAAATACGGTAAACGCCATATATATACTAACAGCATGCATAAACATATGCATCACCATAGTACTCGCTTCACATTCACCAAACTTTGACCAAAAGGGGGTCAAATATCACGACGGCTGATGTGAAGCTAGCGCCACTAGCCTCGGTTACGTGCACAAAATGAACCGATTTCTAATAAAAATTGGATAAAAACCAGACGGACAGAGCCACAGTAGTGTACGGAATACAGAGGATAACGATTTGAAGCACGAAGGAGACAATAATTGACACAAAGATGACTCGGGAGAGGGGGCAAACAGCCCTCACATTATCAAGAGGAAACCAATGCTCACCTTGAATGCCTCACTATAATTGCAACCACAAACTACAAATACAACATAAAGAAGGTTAAGGACATGCATGCCAGCTTCCGCTCTTCCCTGTATTAAAGTAAATAAACACACTTTAAATGAAAAAGTATTGGCTGTGGTGTTTTTTTTTTATGGTGGGGTAGCCAGTATATATGTAAAAACATTTGTTTATGTTAGTAACTTGGGAAATTGAATCTAGCCACAGGGGTTGCAAGCCAGTGACTTCTGTGCCGGTCCCAAGCCCGGATAAATAGAGAGGGTTGCGTCAGGAAGGGCATCCGGCGTAAAAAATGCCAAAAACCAAATATGCGAGTCACCAAATCGATTTTCATACCGGATCGGTCGAGGCCCGGGTTAACAACGACCGCCTCCGGTACTGTTGACTTACAGGGTGCCGGTGGAAATTGGACTACTGTTTGTCGAAGAAGGAGAGGAGGGAGAAGGATTCGTCGACAGAAAGAGAACAGGAAAGGCAGGAGTGTAGATCTGAGAATAGGGACCCTTAACGTTGGTACAATGACAGGGAAGGGTAGGGAGCTGGCGGACATGATGGAGAGAAGGAAGGTAGATATTCTGTGCGTGCAGGAGACCAGGTGGAAGGGTAGCAAAGCGCGTAGTATTGGAGGGGGATACAAACTGTTTTACTATGGTGTGGATAGGAAGAGAAATGGGGTAGGAGTGATCCTGAAGGAGGAGTTTGTGAGGAATGTTTTAGAGGTGAAAAGAGTGTCAGACAGGGTGATCAGTTTGAAGTTAGAAATTGAAGGGGTGATGTTGAATGTAGTGAGTGGTTATGCTCCACAAGTAGGCTGTAAGTTGGAAGAGAAGGAGAGATTCTGGAGTGAGTTGGATGAGGTGATTGAGAGTGTTCCCAGAGGAGAGAGAGTAGTAGTGGGAGCAGATTTCAATGGGCATGTTGGTGAGGGCAACAGAGGTGACAAGGAGGTGATGGGCAGGTTCGGTGTTAAGGTAAGGAATCTAGAAGGACAGATGGTGGTGGACTTTGCCAAGAGGATGGAAATGGCTGTAGTTAATACTTATTTCCAGAAGAGGGAGGAACATAGAGTTACCTACAAGAGTGGAGGGAGGAGTACGCAGGTAGACTACATCCTTTGTAGACGAGCCAATCTGAGAGAGATCAGAGACTGTAAAGAAGTGGTAGGAGAGAGTGTAGCCAGACAGCATCGGATGGTGATGTGTAGGATGTTTCTGGTGGTCAGGAAGAAGAGGATTGAAAAGAAGACAAAGTGGTGGAAGTTGAAAAGGAAGAAGATTGTGAAGAATTCAGACAGAAGCTGAGACAGGCTTTGGGTGGCCAGGAAGAGCTTCCAGATGACTGGGAAACTACAGCAGAGTTGATCAGGGAGACAGGAAGAACGGTGCTAGGTGTGTCAGCTGGAAGGAGGAAAGAAGATAAAGAAACATGGTGGTGGAATGAGGAAGTACAGGACATCATCCAGAGGAAGAGGCTAGCTAAAAAAGAAGTGGGACATTGAAAGGACTGAAGAAAGTAGACAGGACTACAAGGAATCGCAGCGCAGAGTGAAGAGGGAGGTGGCAAAGGCCAAACAGAAAGCATATGATGAGTTGTATGCCAGGTTAGACACGAGGGAAGGCGAGAAGGAATTGTATAGATTAGCGAGACAGAGAGACAGAGATGGGAAGGATGTGCAACAGATAAGGGTGATTAAAGATAGAGATGGAAAGGTGCTAACAAGTGAGGAGAGTGTGCTGAGAAGATGGAAGGAGTATTTTGAGGAGTTGATGAATGGGGAGAATGAAAGGGAAAGAAGGGAGGAAGAGGTGAATATTGTAGAGCAGGAAGTTGAAAAGATTAGAAAGGATGAGGTGAGGAAGACTCTGGGGAGAATGAAGAGTGGAAAGGCTGTTGGTCCAGATGACATACCTGTTGAGGTGTGGAAGTGTCTAGGAGAGACAGCAGTGGAGTTCCTTTCTAGGTTATTCAACAGGATTTTAGAGAGTGAGAAAATGCCTGAGGAATGGAGAAGTGTCCTAGTACCAATCTTTAAGAACAAGGGTTGTCAGAGTTGTAACAACTACAGAGGTATAAAGTTGATGAGCCACACAATGAAACTTTGGGAAAGAGTAGTGGAAGCTAGGCTAAGAAGAGAAGTGGATATTTGTGAGCAGCAGTGTGGCTTCATGCCCAGGAAGAGCACTACTGATGCAATTTTTGCTCTGAGATTGTTAATGGAGAAGTACAGAGATGGTCAGAAGGAGCTGCACTGCGTCTTTGTGGATTTAGAAAAAGCGTATGACAGGGTGCCGAGAGAGGAGCTATGGTCCTGTATGAGGAGGTCAGGAGTGGCAGAGAAGTACGTCAGAGTAGTTCAGGATATGTATGAGAGAAGTAAGACAGCAGTGAGATGTGCTGTAGGTCAGACAAAGGAGTTCAAAGTGGAGGTAGGGCTACATCAAGGATCAGCTTTGAGTCCCTTCTTATTTGCTATGGTGATGGACAGGTTGACAGATGAGGTCAGACAGGAATCTCCATGGACAATGATGTTTGCAGATGACATTGTAATCTGTAGTGAGAGCAGAGAGCAGGTGGAGGAAAACCTGGAAAGTTGGAGGTCAGCTCTAGAAAGAAGAGGAATGAAAGTCAGTCGCAGCAAGACAGAATACATGTGTTTGAACGAGAGGGAGGGAAATAGAACAGTGAGGTTACAGGGCGCTGAGGTCAAGAAGGTGCAGGAGTTTAGGTATTTGGGGTCAACAGTCCAGTGTGACTGGGAGTGTGGAAAAGAGGTGAAGAGACGAGTGCAGGCAGGTTGGAGTGGGTGGAGAGAGGTGTCAGGGGTGTTGTGTGACAGAAGAGTGTCAGCAAGAGTCAAAGGAAAGGTGTACAGAACAGTAGTGAGACCAGCGATGATGTATGGGTTGGAGACTGTGGCAGTAAAGAAGAGACAAGAGGCAGAGCTGGAAGTAGCAGAGATGAGGATGTTGAGGTTCAGTTTAGGAGTGGCGAGGATGGACAAGATTAGGAACGAGCACATAAGAGGGACAACTCAGGTTGGTTGTTTTGGAGACAAAGTCAGAGAGGCCAGATTGAGATGGTTTGGACATGTGCAGAGGAGGGATAGTGGTTATATTGGTAGAAGGATGTTGGAGATGGAGATGCCAGGCAAGAGGTCAAGAGGAAGACCAAAGACAAGATATATGGATGTGCTGAAAGAGGACATGAAGGTAGTTGGTGCAAGAGTAGAAGATACTGAGGACAGAGTTAGGTGGAAAAGGATGATTCGCTGTGGCGACCCCTAAACTGGGAACAGCCGAAAGGAAAAGAAGAAGAAGAAGAAGACTGTTAGAATGGTAGAAAATCATATTGGAATATCTGTTTATGTGTAAACTATATATTTTAACCCCATTTTAAACAACACAACGAAAGCAGGACACTGCAGGTTGAAGAAAAGTATTTTCTTTGCCTACAGTTCCAATGTTGATTATAACGTTTATCGTGTATTATTTAATCAGATAATGCCACAAAAAAACTGACATTTGAAACGAAATTAGAAAAGTTAAAACTGGGTAGATTCTATTTTCACTAAAAAGGAAATAAGTAAATACTATGCTTTATAGATACATTCAAAAGTACCAACAAATGCAACAATGCGCCAAAATATAACATACTGTATAAAACGTTAAAAATAAGCTCAAATATTTGAGAATCTGTTTCACAGGGTTCGTAATAACTATTAAAATACATAAACTAAAACGAGAGCTGAAATATTAGGAAAAGCGATGCATGTGACGTCATATAAGCAGACATCGGTTCAGGAAGAATCAGCCAATCAGAGTGCGGGACGGCGACGCGGCGCATGGACTCACATGATAGACACGGCCAGTGGGCCAATGGGCGGCTGTCCCGTATGAAACGGAGGCGGGAACTGCAGAAAGCAGCAGAGTGGCGCACTGACACCGGTCGGTATTAAAGTTTTAAGAGTGCCAGGGGCTGCCAGCTTCCCAAAGGCTCTCCACACTCCCAGCTCATGCTCCCATAAGGCGCTTTTATTGACCGACCACGTTATTCTTGGGGCTCTTGTTTAATTAATTTGAATTAATTTGTTCGTTAAACCAGAGCTGTGATGACTATCGCGGAGGTGAGTGGTGCGCTGGTCGAGAGCGCGCTGGAGAAGCTGAGCGTGACGTCACTGCTGCTGGCCACCTCTGCCTTCACCCTGACCCTGGGCTTCATGGGCAAAATCATCTTCAAACAGAAGCAGAAACTCGCCGGAGACACGGTCAGTGCGGGATTCAAACAAATCAATGCTTGCACATCTCCTAGTAATAGAGTATAACGTTTGATGCTGCTACTGCTGCTGCTGTTACCATGGTTTCTGTGGATATAGCACATGCTAACACCCTCTAATCTAACAACACCTAGCCATGGCTAAGTTCCAATTCGATACATGCAAACCGTAATACGTGCGCCTAACCAATGGTGACACTTTCTACCAACTCCTCGGGATCTCCATCCCATTCTCAGATCAGATCAGAGACTTTTCCTCTTTCACAGAACTGAGCTTTAGCTCCACAGGACAGACCGGAGCTTCTCAGAGATAGCTGTAGTTGTTCTGGTGGATCATGCTCAGAAACTGTGGTTCTTGGTTCATCTGGTGATGTATCTCAGAGGACTTCGACATCATTCCTTTGCTCGTGATCTTCTCATGCTCTTTTTATGATCCACATCTTTACATAGTCTAACTACAGTTCTACCTGCACCATCTCTTAATTTTTAGGTCTTCTTTGTTCCTTCCTAATAGTTGTAGAAGGAACACTCAAAAAACTCAAGTGTCAAGGCACTAGATTCAGTTTTGATGGTCAGCTGGCTTGTCTTTGTTTAGAGTCTGTGGAGTTAATCGGCAGGTTCTTTCTCTCACTCTTGTTGTTTCCTCAGAAGTTTCCTCCACACATCCCGTCCTCTGTTCCGTTCCTGGGTCATGCTGTAGCTTTCGGAAAGAGCCCGATTGAGTTCTTGGAGAAGGCGTACGAGCAGGTGAGCCTCCCGAACCCTGGAGAATAAACAGAATGCTACCGGTGTCAGTCTGACTGTAATGGAGTTGTTTCCTGGCAGTATGGCCCGGTGGTGAGCTTCACCATGGTGGGCAAGACCTTCACGTATCTGTTGGGCAGCGATGCGGCGGCGCTTATGTTCAACAGTAAGAACGAGGATCTGAACGCCGAGGACGTCTACGCCAGACTCACCACCCCAGTGTTTGGGAAAGGAGTGGCTTATGACGTCCCCAATCCGGTAAGAGCCAAAAAATTTAATTTGTACCAAAAAGTGAACAATAGAGCTTTTTAACGTGTATTAAACAACGCAGATACACGGTAAATAACAAAAAAAAAAAAACAGCCTCAAGTTTTCAAGATGAAGAAAAACTTCACACAAATATTCAGACAATTGATGTCTACTGAAGTTTAATGATGTGTAACTTTCCCCAAAACCTGAATGTTTGTAAACGTACAGGAGAACCTGGCAGAAAGAATCGAAGTGTCCGGTTCTTCTAGAAGTTAGCTGTAGCTTGTGCTCTGGGAGTTGCTTTCACACACTTCTGATGTGACGCTCTCAGCTGTTCCTGGAGCAGAAGAAGATGCTGAAGACCGGCCTGAACATCGCTCAGTTCAAGCAGCACGTGGAGATCATCGAAGAAGAAACCAAAGACTACTTCAGGAGATGGGGAGACCGTGGAGAGAGAAGTAAGTAGGATCCTTGTGTCTCTCAGAGCAGGAGACGAGGAGACAAACGTTCTTAAATATTTAGATGCTCAACATAGTGGAGGAGACCTCTTTATAAACGATGCGCATCTCGAAACGGTAGTTTCACAAACACAGCGTTTCAGTCATGATCCTTTTCTTCTTACACTTCCTTCCGGAGAGTTTTACAGCTGATGAGCACTGTAATAAAAAACGTTCTGAGATTTCAAGGACAACGCACGAAGAAAGAGATGACAAAAGGTTTCTTTAGTTCAGAACAATCATTTCCACATTGAGCTGTAAATTACTTACACATCTTGTTTCTGAACGAGTGAAAGTTTGTTTGGGATTCTTGTAAACTTGGGTTTGGCTGCAGAAATCTTGCGCAGCAGGTTGCCTTGAGGTTCTGCTCGCTGGTGACTGTGTTCAGATCTGTTCGAGGCACTGTCGGAGCTCATCATCCTGACGGCCAGCCGCTGTCTGCACGGCTCGGAGATCCGCCAGATGCTGGACGAGCGTGTGGCACAGCTCTACGCCGATCTGGACGGAGGCTTCACCCACGCGGCCTGGCTGCTGCCTGGCTGGCTCCCGCTGCCCAGCTTCAGGTGACAACACGCCAGCTTTCTGCTCCGCGCGAACATCGAGAGAGCAACGATCTGATGCTGTGTTTCAGGCGCAGGGATCGCGCTCACCTGGAGATCAAGAAAATCTTCTACAGCGTCATCAAGAAGCGAAGAGAGGCCCAGGAGAAGCACGACGACATCCTGCAGACGCTCATCGATGCCAGATACAAGTAGGGAGCGCTCCTGATGCACGAGTATGGAGCGAGGTCTGTGCCAAATTTAAATAGAATTTGCAAAGTGGCATAAAGCAAAGTCGACTCGCCAACCGACTGAAACACTTTTTAAAAAAACAAATGATTCCCAATTTTGGCACAAAACCACACGGAAAATATGTGCCGCTATCTTCTCACAAAATCTGGGACAAGTTTGTTCTTCGTACAAATGTTGGGCGCTGTGAGTACATTCTGAGGGTTTTGTTTCCTAATCCCAGTTTTCTGTAGTTTGTAATAAAGTAGTTTTCTATTCTGTTATTTATATATATTCAGTTTATTCTGACGACTTCGATGTTGCTGATGTCAATGTCAGAACATTTTCTGAACTGAGGAAAGCTGGAAACTGATTGCAGTCGTTAATGAACAAACATCTTCTCCAACAGAGACGGACGGCCTCTGAGCGACCCGGAGATCGCAGGGATGCTGATCGGTCTCCTCCTGGCGGGGCAGCACACCTCCTCCACCACCAGCGCCTGGATGGGCTTTTTCTTGGCGAGGGATCGAGGCCTGCAGGAGCGATGCTTCAGTGAACAGAGGACCGTCTGCGGAGAAGAGCTGCCGCCGCTGGAGTACGAACAGGTCTGGGCGCAGCTCGAACCCAAGCTCTAGAGTGTTCTCTCCACTTTAAAGCTGCAAGAGTGAAGAGACGCCTCAAAATGTGTCCGTTTAGTCAAAACTGTGAGATCCGTACTGAATAGAAAGAGAAGTTGTTGAATAAACAAAGAGCAATGTTTTCTGTTCATCCTCCACGCAGCTGAAAGACCTGGGTCTGCTGGATCGCTGTCTGAAGGAGACGCTGAGACTGCGGCCGCCCATCATGACCATGATGCGAATGGCCAGGACGCCTCAGGTGCCCACAGCAGCCGCGGACAGAAGCCGAGCTGGAGATTTCATCACTAACAGCATCTCTCTGTGCTCCTCCAGAGAGTGGGTGAATACACCATCCCTCCGGGCCACCAGGTGTGTGTGTCGCCCACGGTGAACCACCGGCTGCAGGACACCTGGGCTGAACATCTGGACTTTGATCCCGACCGGTACCTGCAGGAGAACCCCGCCGCTGGGGAGAAGTTTGCTTACATACCGTTCGGAGCCGGTGAGTGAGAGGAATCGTAATGAGGATCTAATGCCTCAAACGCACCGTTTAATTCCTGAATTTCAACCGCGCGGCTCTGAACAGCTGCTCTGAGTTTCCAGCTTTTCATCTATTTTTACTCGTTTCTTTTCAGTAGCTTCTTTTACAAAACCAAAGTAACTACGCTCCCGACGTTTCGCTATAAAAATGTAATCGGTGCACTCAGAATCTGATCTTTAATAATAATCAACCAATAATCTGTTTTGTGTCCTGCGCAGGTCGCCATCGCTGCATCGGAGAAAACTTTGCATACGTTCAGATTAAAACCATCTGGTCGACTCTTCTGCGACTCTACGAGTTTGAGCTGGTGGATGGAAACTTTCCCTCCATCAACTACACAACAATGATACACACACCACACGACCCCATCATCAGATACACCCGGAGAACACACACACAGCACTGATGCACACGCACACACGACCCCACCCCATCATCAGATACACCCGGAGAACACACACACACAGCACTGATGCACACGCACGCACACGAGGAGAACTGTGTGGGATTTTAAAAACACCCTGTACTTTGTTTAATGGGTTTTCACTTATTTCATAGGAACATTTTAATGTTTACTGTAAATATTTAATGTGAAATCTTTTCTAGTAAATAAAATAAGATAAAAAGTGAATCATGTGTGATGAAACGACAAGTTTTATAATTAAATTTGTTTTAAAATCCTCCAGTTGTTGTTGCTTTTCTTTGATGTTAGATTTGTGATGTTATTGCTTTGATTAAAGTCTCGTAGTGTGCTGTATCTGCGTGATTCCGGTTGCACACCGGAGCCGTCGCATCTTTATTTCATTCTTTTATCAAACATCTCCAGTGCGGTCCAGTCACTGAAACGCTCCCAGTTACGCTGATGACATCAGTTCTTCTCCATGGTCTCCTCGATCCAGTCCAGGTAGTTTTGCACTTTAGTGTAGTAACCTTTGTATATTTTTAGCCTACAACGAGGACCCGAAGACACGATGCCCTTCACAGTGTACGGGTCCTCGAGAGTTCCCTGGCCCAGCATGGGGAAAACCAGGGCACCCCCACTGTCTCCCTGACAGGTGTCCACGCGCTCCCCTCCAGCGCAGATCATGTTCTCAGTGATGGAAACATTAAAAGATGGGCAACTATTTTTGCTGTAAACACGAACATTGGCGTAGAGTAGCACATCACTAATCGACTTTTCATAGATCCCAAACCCAGACACCGTCCCAGTCTTTCCTTCTAAAGGGCCATCGCTTTTGTTTGGCAGACACACGGGTCTGATGTTGGGACCAAGAGGAACCCTGCGAGACATTTTCATCAGGGCAATATCGTTATCAAAATGCTTATGTTTATATCGCGGGTGAATTATGATCTTTGAGGTATTCAGTAAAACTGAAGCGGTTTTGTTCATAATATTGACAGTTCCTCCGTACCAGGTCATGCGGTCATATCCATTCACCACATGAGCGGCGGTCAGAGCCCATAGATCACTGATCAGAAATGCTCCTCCTCTGGGCTCAGGGATAACAAGCTGCCAGGGAATCTCTCCGGGATTCGCTTGCTTCCCCGCAGACACTCTGACCCCGAAAACATCCTCTGTGTTCATTCCACACACTGCAGAGCAATAAGAGATGTGTTACCCTCCAGATGGAGAAGAATGTTCTGACCATCTCGAGACGATCCCGTAGTTAAGCGTTCCTCAGCGGAGCGTACCGGCCACACACTGCGGGAAATCCACTCCAGAGCTGTTTTCCGTCGTCCACTTCCGATCTGCTGCACACATGAATCTGACTGCAACAGAAGAAGAAAGGAGGTTGTTCTGAGTTGCCCTGTCCCTGGCAGAAGATATGGTTGGGTTCGAAGGCTCCCGCACCTCCAGACATCTCCTTAAACCTGTAGTAGGGCTGATAGCAGCGATACTCGACCACAGACTGATACTGGTTTTGTTCTCCGCTCACAAACGAAAACCCTCCGTTCAGCAGCGGCTCTGGAGGTCCACAGTCAACAACTGCACCGTGGACGACAGACAGACACCAAAGGATCAGTGGAGGAGACAACGGAGAAGCTTGTGTGGTTCATGCTGAAGAGACTTCACTCACTCTTGCACTCGGGCAGCTCCAGGTGCCACTCTCCACTGCTCTGGCACAAAGACTTAAAGCTGGAAATCTCACGCTTTCCCTTGAAAAAAGAGAAACACACCGTGACGTGCTTGAGCTCTACATCGAGACGTTTCCCGAGCCAGCAACAAGCAACGTTCTGCACAACAGCAGCGGCCTGAGGAGGTCTTTCCAGCTCTTATTAGTGAGCACGAGAGGGACATTCATAAACACTCTAACACAAGATCATGCCGAAGCAAAAACAAATGACCGGGACGGCTATTTTAATGAAGAACTCAGTATGATGATTCCGAAACCACGGAAAGCAGCTTCAGGGACAGTCATCTCTCACCACCATGAGCTTGTGCCCTGGGTTGCAGCGCACTTGAATGTAGTCACCGTAGAAGTACCGGCTGAACCTCGGTGTGACCGTTCCATTACTGATGCTGGCAGGATCTGGACACTGTACCCCTAAAGAACAAAAGAGATCAGCCGATAGGAATATAGAGCTTTACTCTGGTGTTTGTGCAAACAAAATGTACACGGTGAGCTAGGGACCGTCGGGATGATGCCGGGGAGAAAGTCAGATGAGAACTTTTTGGTTCACTGTGTTTGGAGAAAGAACGACGATGAGGATCAACCCAATAATCCCAGACTCTGGGGGTGTTCTTCTGCACAGGGGACATGACGACTGCACTGGATTCAGGAGAGAGTGAATGGGGCCACGTATTGTGAGATATTGGGCACAAACCTCCTCCTCTCCGACACAGCAGTAACAACAGGTTGTGTCTGGGTCTTCCAACATGACAATGACCCCAAAGCACACAGCCAGGAAAACCAAGGAGTGGCTCCATAAGAAGCATTTCAAGGTTCTGGAGTGGCCTAGCCAATTCCTACAGAACATCTTAAGAGGGAGCTTAAGTGACAGCTCAGTGACAGCCACGAAGCCTGATGGATCCAGAGGAGATCTGCATGGAGGAGTGACCTCCTGCACCTGGTGAAGAACTACAGCATGTGACCTTTTGTTCCAAATATTACAATATTTTCACTCAAGTGATCAAACATTTCTGGATTTTTACTTTCAGATTCTGTCATGGTGGAACTAAAACAAATTCTAGAATCCGGCAAGAATTCTGAGCAGGAGGCGATCAAATACTTATTAAACTCCCCTACAAAAGAGAGAGAGAGAGAGAGAGAGAGAGATTAGGGAACTGATCAACTTTTCTTTCAGCTCTCATGAGGATTAAACCCCAGTCATGGAGGGGTTCAAGGGATGTACTGGTTCTGGTGGCTGAGGTCCAGCGCTGGGCTTTTGGGTTCGTCATTTTAGCTTTTTGTCATTTTTCTGCTCTCGGTCATCAACTTCTCGGGTGGGCTTCATTTTGCCATTTGATCTACACTGAGGATCATTTCTCGTGTTTCTAGAGAGGTGTGATCCCAAGCCGTTCCTCTCACGTACTCTGAGTTCTGTAGTGCAGGCTCCAGCCGTCGCTCCGGCCGTATCCGTCCGTGTGATACATCAGCTGCACAAAGTGAGAGTCTGTGTGGAGCACCCCGGGACTCTCATCTCCACAGTATCTCCGAGACATCTTCCCTGGAACAGACACCTGTGACCGATAGCAAGGGATGACAAGAGACCGGCAGCACAAGAGCGAAGGATCGAGTTCAGCCGGAGCGTACCTGCAGCCAGTGGAAGAGGCAGCTCTGCGGCTGCTCGATGTGGAAGTTCTGGTTGAAGTTCAGCGTGATCGTGAAGCCTGGCTCAACAGAGATGTTGTAGACGCACTGCAGATGAGGCGGGGACGGCTCTGGATAGCCAGGACTGGAGATGAACCCCTCAAGCTCTGTGTGCTCCCCACTTCCACAATCCACTGACACAATGAGATACACAGCGTGACTTACAGAACCTGCAGGATTGCTCTGAGCTAATAACACTGATATTTATTCAGTCAGGTCTGCTTCGGGTGTGTTACTGGCTAAGAGCATACGAGGGAGGCCTTCGGCAGGAGGAGACATCCCCCTCACAGGCGGGCGGAGCTCAGGACTCACGGATGCATGATCGCTGGTCGGGCTGCAGGGTGTACCCATGCTGACAGGTGCACAGGTAGGAGCCGAGGGTGTTGAGGCAAAACTGAGAACAGGCTGCATCGTCTGCCTCAGAGGATGAGGAACACTCGTCTATATCTGCAGAAAGATATCACGCTTACAGTCAAGCATGGGCCAAAGTGGAAACCGAAACCTAGGATCTGCCACACCAGTGACAAAAGTAAGAATCCACAAGCTGCCACAAAGCATGCCAATCGGTCTGTGCCAGTATCTGAACACTTCACGAAGAGCTTCACGTGGGAGACCATCATGGTTCCCTCAGATACAGTGACGCAGAGCTCACCAACAGCCTGATAGAAGGCGCTGAATCCCAGATGCGGCTCATGATTCGATTCATCCGCCTGAAAAACCACCTGAAGTCGGCTTCCGGGAGCCAAGATTGCAGCAACGCCAGGATGAGAGTGGTCTTCTGGACTCACTCCACAAAACCTCCCCAGAAGCTTCTTCTCTGACAGCAGCTTAAAACAGAGCGAGCCAAGTAAACAAAGCGTTAAGAGCCAACAGTCGTATAATAGTAGAGTTCCACATGAGAGAGAGAGGATTCGAGCCAGATCTTGGTCGCTCACCGAGACAGAGTCGTAAACGCAGCCAGGAGACGCCTCTATCTCCAGGTAATTGAAGGTGAGCTTAATCTGGTAACCATGAGGCACCTCGAGATGCCACCGCTCCTGGATGTCTGCGGGGTATGGCTGAGGGTATTGAGGAGAAGAGAGCTCCCCAAACATGGCTGGAGCACTCCCACAAACACTCCCGATGCCCAACAGGATGCTGCAGCAGGGTCAAGAGAAACATTCGCTGAAGAAATCACCAGGATTTCAGAGGTACCTGGGGTTTTCATTCTGAACTTTCTTTAGCTGCGTACAGTTACATCAACGCGACTGGGGCGATTCGAAGTATTGAGCGAACGGATGAAGACAACGCTACGGCCATTGTTGAATCTGTGGAATAACTTTTCTTTTTAATGGTCAGACGTAGCAATATTTAATGAATCCCAGACACTTCTGCGTTAATACTCAAAAACAATGTTCACGAGACACAATGTTCAAGATCTCACCCAACGATTTGAAGAATCCAACCCATAAGAGCGCTGAGGGACTATGTGTGATCTGCTTCTACCGTTGAGCTGTTCCCGCGGTTAACCATCAGACAAGAAGCTCTTAAACCTGTTTGTGTTGTCTTTGGCAGAATAAAGAGAGCTGTGGGGAAACTATTCCCGAAAATGCACTTGTTTACTCAAACAGGGTCGAAGTACACGGACCGTTTCAATCTGAGTTCATGTTTCCATCCATCCGGATGAGGTCCGGCGAAGCTTTGGAGAAAATAAACCTGTAGCTACTGAGTGTGTTTCAGAACATCTGGAGCTGGTTCAAGCAGCAAAACTGGATTAACTCAAACCAGTTTGAACCAGCTACAATGTTCCAGAACTGGATTTCCACTAAGAATGGGAGAAGTGCATGAAATGTAATAAAATGTTAAATTTTTTACATGCCTGTCAAACTCCTTCGATCTAAAACTCGCCGTTTCAGTTTCAATGAATGAATATATGTCATGTGAAATCAGCTGAGAGCAGGAAGTCCCAAACCAAACTGATCCCAAGTACAGGGTAACCATTACAAGCTGCAGAAGTAAAGGTGAGAGGCCAGGTGAGCTGTCAGAGGCTGAAGGTTCACCAGGTAAGTGCTTTACGAGCTCTCTTATCGTTCCAGCAGCGTACATTCTGACTCACGCTCGCAAAGGTTTCATCCTCTCATCTGAACACCGCGAGTTTGAAACTACATAGAAATAATGGGAAAAGGCGAAAACACCAGGAAACGGCCCTCGCCGGCTGACCCTAGAGAAACTCCGAGGAAACTCTAGAAAGGAAACCCTTATACGGTCATTGCGGCCTGGGGCGAGGCAAAATGCCGTACGTCACTACATCTATATAAGCGACAGCGTTCCGCGCACTTCCGCTTCACTCTCGTCCTCGAGTGTCGTCCATCAGCGATTTCCATTCACCGCTTCGTTTGAACAGAAACTTGACCCTTTCACCGGATTCAAGTGAATCCATCCTCACATCTCCGAGTATGAGTCTGGGTGTGGGTGTGGGTGTGGGATTGGGGCGAACGACAGCCGTGAGCCTCCTCGCGTCCTCACTGAAGCCGCAGCACAGGGACGAGCTCGGACTTTCGGTGCATCCGGTAAAACCCGTTTCTAACGGCCTGCTTCCGGATTCCACTCTACAACCTGGGAAGTGTACCTCGAACCGTCTGGTCAGGCCCGGAACGAATGGCCTCCAAGGACTACATCTGGATGGAAAGTTCCTCACCGCGGGGGATGGCTCTCTACCGTCCACCCCGGACCCGGAGGAGCTCGGTTCCGCGGAACTGGAAGGGGAGACTCGGCAGCTTCTGCTCGATTTCTATCTAACGCACTCCGGGATGTGTTCAACAAATCGCAAACTTCATCACGCGTTACCGACGATGACGCGAGTGGTCGACGGTGTCCTCGTAAAGCACCAGCTCTCGTTCAAAGGTACCGTTGCTTCAAACTAACGATACAATAAAGTTAATATTTAAAAAGTTAATATTATGTTACTGGAAGGCATCAGGTGTCCAGGAGGACTGCGCGGTACCTTGGGTCAAGTACAGTTCCATATGTTTCTTTCACAATTTTAAATAGTTTTCGGCGTGATCTATAAACCCGATTAAAATGTTTACGTAAGCTTTTTTGGAGACATGCAAATGAGGGGAACACAAAGGCGAAGGAGGTGAAACTATGGGTGTAATTGTGACCTTTTCATGTCAGTACACATTTCTGTTTCTATCCTGTTCGGTTGTTTTTTTTTATCTCGTCAAACCACAAAGTTCGTCATTTCGATTCTCGGAAACGCCAGAGTTCCGCTTATCGCGGCTGAGGCGGAGCGCGAGGAGCACACGCGAGCGAAGCGGCGGATAGACAGAGTTCTTCTCACTCGATAGACTTCAGCTGTGTTTAGACACTCTTTTAGAGTTTCAAGTTAGTGAATATGACGAGGAAACTCCAATCATAAGAAGATTAATGTGTGACACATTTATAGCGTTTCAAACACATCCTTATGATGTAATGTTGACATTTTATTCAGTGAACGTTTATTTTAGAAGTTTAGAAGATGTGCATAAAATGTGTGTTCCCCCCCCCCCCATGTTTGCGTTTTGTCTACTATTAAACCCAGGGATATTCTGCTGACTGTAAAAAGTGCGAAGGACATGAAATAATTTTACCTAATGTTGTAATATTTACGCGTGTGTGTTCTTTCAGGGATGCTGCGGCGGCTGGATCTGGATTCTCAGCCGGACTCTCTGGAAATTTTGGGCTCGCTTGCGAGCGTTGTCTTCCAGGACGGAGTGTGTAACTGGGGACGTGTGGTGTCTCTGGTGGCCTTCGGAGCGCAGGTCTGCCTCAGGCTGAAGGAGCAGGGGAGGGAGCACTGCATCCACACTGTGGCTCAGAGGATGGCAGACTACCTGATCTCAGAACAGCAGCAGTGGCTCATCAGCAATAACTCATGGGTGAGTGCTCTAGGCTTACATGAACGCTAGGGCTAGGGGGATTGGTTGACGATCGAGGCCCAGGGCAGGCCACCGCTCCATTGATGCCTCAGCAGCTCGAGGGTGAAGGGAGGCTCTCAATGAGACAAGCTTGAGTATAACTCTGCATTATTCAGCGCGCACGTGTGCCACTCTGCTGTGAAACCCATCTCCAGCGCAGACATTACAAACTCTGACATGAATCTCGTGATGCGAGACTGGATCAAGCTGTCGGATCGATTTCCATGAGCAAAACACTTCAGAGCGGAAACTTAAACATCAAACACAAATCTTGTTTTGTTAGCTTCACGTAGAAAATGATCCGTTCCAAACACAAAGTATTTAAAACTTTTTATTGATTTTACAGTGGTCTGTTGAAGTGTAGAAAATGAAATCTCCAGAGCACGCTGGTAATCCCCTTCTGTCTCTCTCTCCTCCTCTCAGCGGGGCTTCGAGCAGTTCTTCCACGTGCAGGATGTGGAGTCGGTATTTCGTGGAGCTCTGATGGCGCTGCTGGGATGCGCCGGGGTCGGAGCTGGTCTCGCTCTCATCCTCCGCTGATCCACTTCTGCTACTGATTATCGGAAAACGCACAGATCCAGGATGGGGCTCGCTCTCTCTCTCTCTCTCTCTCTGTGGGTGTGCGAGCCTACTCAGACTGATCCGAGCCCGTCGCTCATAAATGACTGTGCTCTTCCTGTTAGGGAGTCAAACGATGATGAGGACTTTATAGCTTTAATGTTTATTTTTATAATAAAATGTTTTAAAAGACACATTCTGGCTCAATAGATGGTTTGCACGCGGGACATTTTTAAGAAACCTGTAGAAATAAGTTTATAATTGAATCCAATAAATCTGGTTCTTTGAGTTTGTTGAGAAATGTTCCTTTGTTTCGTTTGTTGTCCGTCTGAGTTCTGTGTTTTACCAGAAGAACTGTGTGTTTGCCAGCCACCTGTGCCATCTCTCGTCAGCGGGGCCTCTGTACATGCCAAAGAAATCACTTCCAACCCAGATTTCATTATTTATCCTTATTCCATGATTCGCTCATGGGTGGGTTCTTGTCAGTTTTGTGTTCACTGGTTCTTGTTTTCTTTCAGTTTTTACTCCAATTATTCTGTCTATGGTTGAATTCTTTTCACGTAGAAATAAAATGATCTATTTTTGTACTAATGTTAAATTGAGCTGCGTTTATATCATGTTCTGTTCATGAATAATTTGTGCAGGGGATAGACTGTGAAGTAGAAAATCTGGGTAATGTTCAGGTGGAGGTGCTTCTTTAGCTTCATCTCTGGCATGGAGACCATCTACACTCGCTCTGGTTTAGGTGAAGAACTGATCAGAGTGGAGCAATGTAACTGCAGCGCTGCGGAGCTGAAAAATTAAGTTTATTTGTGAACCTGGTTTTACTCTTCTACTTGGATTTATTCATCAGTAAGACAACTTGACAATGGGAGCACATTCCATCTATTTAAGATGCAAGATTCGTATTCTGCTTGTAAAGGCTTGAGGTTCAGCTGCTTGCTGCCGTTCCTTCTTAAGCTCAGACCTGCAGTGCTCCACACCGTCGAGTGGTTTCTCAGTGGCTTCAGTGTTGACTCTCTTCTACAAAACACAAGTATTTCTGCTTGCTGGTTCCATCATAAACAGCCTGAGGGCGGTTTGGAAGCTTGAAATCAACCCTGACCGAGAACAGCTGGAGGTTTAAAGGTTTGGACAGATTAACTGAAATATTTAAATCAACAGTTATATTTTAAACTATTAATATAACACCTCTGGGGAGACTGTCTCAAAGTCAAAACGCTTGCGAGTCTGCAGCAGAATAATAAAAGCATGTTTACCTTCCATATTTTTATTTTACTAACTTTCAATTTCACTGATCAACAAACAAATGTTTACTTATTAAATATATACTATCGTCAACCTTAGCATTATTATTATCTGTTTAATAATGAGTTTAATCACGTTAGTTATAAACCGGTTATATAAGCGCTGAGGGAAAAACCACTTCCTGTTTTCAACTGTCTGAGGAACTGAGAGACTTTCATTTTAAAAGGATAAGATCATTTTACATTATTTGTTATCTTTCAGTGGAAATCAGTCGGAAGCCACTTTTAAAATGAACATTGAAATTTTCTTTATAACACGAACGTTTACAAAGTGTAAACCAGTTGAAAAATAGAAATCGTCTGTGTTGATTTGCGGAAAAATTAATGTTTCTTTAATCCGGAGTAGTATCAGAATACTTGGATTGGTAATATTTTTAATAGTTGACACATTCACAGTAAAAGCTCTGGTGTGTTTTGTGGTGTTTCTGGTTTTATGTTTAATCTTTGCAAAATCAGCGAGTTTGAGCCGTTTACACGCAGTTTTTCACTTCCGGCTGCGCTGTGATTGGCTAGAAATTTTCTGCCTCCACGCCTTAGCAACATGAACTTTTAAAAGCAAAACAAAAGTTTCCGAAAAGTCAGCTGACGCCAGAGAACCAGAAAAACAAGCTTTACTGCACTTTCTGAAACTTTGAAGATTTTAACAGTTTAAAAAGCTGCTAATAATAAACAACTGTTAAAAAAAGAATCATTAATTCTGTGCATTAAATATAAATGTGTTAAAACTGAGCACAATCATGAACATTCAATAAAAATACTTATCGCTACGATCATGCCCCAAAATATAATGTGAATTATATAAGAAGTGATGGTTAATAGCCTATCAAATTAATAACTTAATTGATAAAGATCAACTAAATAAAAATGCACATAAAATATACATCCATAAAAATTATATATGAAATTACTGGTTAAACTATTCTTAAATTACAGTTAATTAATTGATTAAAGAATCAAAACAATCAAACAATTACATTTATAAATATTGCATATCCTCAGGTACAAAAAAAAAACAAAGTAAAACATAATTGATTAAGTAAATAAGCAAACTTCTAATTTTATTATTTCATCAACTGGATCATTAATCGGTTACGAATGCCTCCTCCGTGTTTTATAAAGTTGATTTTGTTGTTGACTAGTCAGAGATGAGGGTCTCTCACAGGAAGTGATGTGTGCAGTATGATCTGAGACAGGAAGTGAAGCTTGCAGCCTGACCTGATGACCCACATTCACAACTGCCTCAGATCTTCTTTATCAGGGTTGTGGGGTGTGTCTGAAGCTGGGGAAACAGAAAGGCATCGAGGCACATTTCGGCTTCTTATCTCTGGAGGTGCATCCAGCTTTGCTCATGATAACACGAAATCATCTATACCGTCAAAATCTATTCCCTTTCTAAGAATTTATATTAAAGGTGGTCAATGTAAACCTGAAAAGATCTTCTGAACTCCATCCACCTGCTTTCCCACAGTCGTGAGTCACTGGGTTCTGCTGGGGCAGATCTCCATCTCACAGTGGACAGAACACCAGCCCACAGCAGCATCACATTCTCACCCGTCACCACAAAGAGCACTTAGCTCTTCTCTTATGGATTCCTCCCAACAGAGTAAAAACTGACACAGCTATGTTTCTTTGTTTATTATGCAACACACACATGAACCAAACCCTGGAGGAGACTGGCCTTTGTGCCATCATGAGCTGTTTCTTTCCCATACAGCCCATTAACAAACACTGTTGCCATGGCGATGAGAGGCATCACAATGACATCAGTTTGAGTTGATGTGGAAATTACAGAGCAATCCGTTTCATATTTATGGTTTGAAAAATGTTTCTATGGTACAGTAGCGTTTCAATTAGACCAGTTCAAAACAACCCAAACTTTTCCGGTCTTTTATATCTTTAATTCTCTGTATAAAATATTGACTGTTGTTCAACTAAGAAACAATTAGAATATATGCTGTGGATTCAAGGTTGAAGTAAATATTAATTGTAATATTTATTTTATTTTATGTAACAATATAAAGCAACTACTGAGTCACTCTAAGACTTGTTGAAGGTAGTGTTCTTCATCAGACGCCTCTCTGTCAAAACCCGTGCTCTTCAGACTTCACTCCACCTGAATCCTGGGAGCAGGAGGAACCCAGGGAAGCACTCAGGAAGGCCTGGAAGGGGTGACCTTAAAGCAGAGTAAAAACAATACCTTTGAATAACGTGAGCACACAAAGATCATACATACTAATAAGAAAGACAAACTATTTTCAGTCATCTCACAGTTACCTTATGCTGATATAAACATGTAATTTAGAAAATGCAAACATTGCTGTGAACTTTGTTATTCTCACACCGGATTGGTTGAATTCACATTTTATCCGGGATTTAAAAAATGCGGTGTATTATTATCTTAAACCGAATTAGTTTACAAGAAAGCGTATTGCCTTTTATTATTCTGTACAATAAACAGACAGAGCTAAGTAAAGGCATTTAGAGGGCGAGTAAAAACATGTTTTGAGCTCCTCTCGCTGATAAGAAACCGCTGAGCTGTAGTTTGCTGCCATCTGGAGCCCAGAGATTAACTGCAATCCTTATATTTCGTTCCTCGGGCGAAAGAGATAAAAATTATTTGCAAGAACTATTTGTACCGTTTCCTCAATGTTCCCGAAAGGTATTGATTAATAGATTTAAAGTAATAAACATAAATATATACATTAGGGACTTGTATTGGTCACGTGGTTTACAAATTTCTAACCATATTCTAAATGTATTATAGTTCACAATTCACTGTTGCACATTTACATTGATCTAAGTAATTTTATCAAATAAATTCTTGTGAATTTTTTGAACCGTTTCCTCCGAGCCTCTTTTTTCACAGGAAGTACGTTTCCCCGCTTCCGCTTCTTTGTAGCTGTCCGCGTTTTGTTCAATTTCACGAAGAAACAAGCTTTCCGTCATAATTTTACTTTAGATAATAAATCGGGTATTTTTATATTGGTAATATGATGTAAACCGTCTTTTTGAAGCGTCATCTATCGGGAGCTGAAGCGAGTGACTGAAGCAGCCGTACACCGAGAAGAACTATAATAGAATTGTGTAAAACGAGTAGAAATGAGTCTGGCGAGCAGCAGAGAGCAGCGGAGCACCGCTGGAAACCGGATGTCCAAGCTCCTGGACGCGGAGGAAGAGGACGAGTTCTACAAGACCACGTACGGAGGCTTCAACGATGTGAGTTTTCACCTTAATGTTTACATTGAATTAAAACTCAGTGAGGATCGGTTCTTTCTCCCTTGAATAAAGAAGCACCAACTTATATAAAGTTCAAGAGCTCCATCACTGAAGTACAACATAAATTCACATTGTTTGTTTTGTTGATTCCCTTGAGTCTCAGAGAGTGAATGTTTTTCTGTAAGGAGCTCCATGCCTTGTGTCACAAGGAACCAAACGAAACGAAACCAAGAAACCAAACGGCCAGATTAGGAATTACTCGGAGAATACAGTATATGTTATAGATTTATTATGATCTCTGTTGCAATGGTAGGTGCGGCTCGACTCCATAGATTTAATTTCAAGAAAATAAGATTTTCGAAAGTAATGAGGTCCGATAATAAAGATTTAATGCGTTTGTGTACTGTGTAGGAGTCTGGCGACGACGAGTACCATGGTGATCATTCTGACAGCGAAGATGAGGTCGATACAGACTTTGACATCGATGAAGGAGATGAACCAGACAGTGAAAACGAGGAGGATGCACCACGCAGAAAGAGCCGAGTGGTGACCAAAGCTTACAAGGTGAGGATGGGTGTGAAACAATATCTCCCTCCCCTCACAGGTTCGGACGGTGAAACTGAGACACTGTTCAGTACAGGGCTGAGCGTTTGTCCTGTGATACTCAGGCACTGTCACTGTACAGCCACTGAGGAATCTCAAAAGGTGCTTTTTATGTAAGAAAATCAGAGATGTCTGTATTGAATTTGTTATGCGTCTATCCGTCTGTGTTCCAGGAGCCTTTGAAGGTCTCCAAACCTCGAGTGAAGCGAGCGTGTGAGGAGCCGAAGCCTGAGCGTCCCAGAACGGAGCGTCGAGCTGTTCAGGAGCTGCAGGAGTTTGGAGAGAGTCAGTCACGTCTCAGTTTCAATAATCGATTCATAGAGATTTCGAAGCCTTTGATTTCAAAGCACAGATGCAGAATGGCTTTCGCTTGTGTTTCAGTCCGTAAGTCAGTGCGGCGCTCGACCAGTGAACACACTCGTAAGACAAACGAGCGTCTGCAGGAGCGTCGCCTGGAGGCACCGCGCCGCAGGAAAGGAGCTCACAGTGAACCCACACTGACCCAAGAAGAGCTTCTGGAAGAGGCCAAGCTCACTGCTCAGATCAATATGCAATCTCTCGGTAACAGCTCTCACACACACACACGCACCTCTCCTGGTCCATGAGCTCAGCTCTCAACCAGTCTGAATGGAATCTGATCGGCACAGGGGTTAAACGAACCCTGACGATTGTCTGGCACACCAATATTTTGGATGCCAAATATTGCAAGACACCTTAGACCAAAACAAAACCAGTAGAGATGAAACAATTCACTCACTGGTGGATTTTTTTCTTAATTGTATAGTTGTTCATTATCAAAGTTAAATAAAAAAAAAAAAAAAAAGCTAAAAACAAAGTTAGCTTTTTAAAGGGATTTTTGTAAGCAAAACGTGGATGAAAATCTATGATGATTTCATTTTAAGGAACCAGTATCATCTCAAAGTATCCTCTTTTTTTTGGTCAGGTATCGTGAGTTTTTGAGATTGATCTGTAGATGGACCCACCCCATCACTAATCTGGTGGACTTGTGTTTGTGTCTTAGAGAACTATGAGCGTCTAGAGGCGGACAGGAAGAAGCAGGTGCATAAGAAGCGGCGTTTCGAGGGGCCGATGATCCGTTTCCACTCGCTGCTGATGCCCATGATGCACGACACTCACCTGAAGGAGGAGAATGTGGACGTGGAGGGGTAAGTCACATGGCAGCACCACACTGTCAGAATCAAACCTTTACAGCTTCTTTTGCTGATGACACTCCTGTGCTCTCCTCTCATAGGCTGGATCAGGACACGCCCACTTCCTCTTCAGCATGTGCCCACGGGGGAGCGTCTCTCTGCTCTCGGACCTTCATAACCTTCAGTGATGATGAGGCCTTTAGCTGCGCCTTCCCTCCCTCGAACCGCCCTGCCCCCACTGCTCCAGTCCAGGAGGTGTGTCCAGTTACCCACAGTCCTGCGCGGTATCGTGACCCGGTCACAGACATTCCTTATGCTAACGCCCGTGCGTTCCGTATCATCCGTGAGGCGTATCACAAGTACATCACTTCGCACGGGTTCCCTAACGCATCCGGAAGCTTCAGTGCAACCAATGACGCCGGGGACACGCTAACGGCTGCAAAGAGCTCCAAAACAAAAACTGTGGTGAAACAGGCCGCGGTCGCCACGTAAAGAAACGAAATGCTCAGAAGTTACTGTGTGACGCGTTTCCATCAGAGGAGCTACGCGAAGAAAGTTTTAAAAGAGACATGGATCTCCTGCTCCCTCTTCAGAGCAGCTTCTTCTGCTGAACACACCATAAGAACGTTGTTTTAGCTCACTCAGTGTTTTGGTTATCTGCAGTCTTCAGAACATTTGTAACAGAAGAGGTTCAAACCCTGCTGAAGATGATGGAAGAATAAACTTCGATTAGTTTTCAATGTTCTTATAAATGTCTCTAGATCTCATGCTCAAACCATCAAGATTACTGTTACTGTCTGAAGCCTGAAGCGGAGATGTTCTGGAGGATGCTGGAAACAGAATGTGATGGTGTTGTATGATTTGCTGGTGTTCAGCAACGATTCGTTTTGTCCTGATTTTATTCCTCACAGTTACAGCAATAAAACAACTCCTGTATTATTTTCTAAATATTTGAACAAAATGTGGAAATACTAATGTCTTCTCTTTTAGGCAATAATTTAAAAATGAGCCTTTTTTTCTGTCTATCAAGTTAAAATAGATGTAAAGGGTTCACTCAGCTTCACAAGGAACATTCAATGAACCTCTGGGGAAACATGAACTCTTCCCAGGAAGTCCCCTGACTGGTCTTGAACCAGAGACATTCTCACTGGAATTATTCATTACTTCTTCTATGTTGGTGTTTAAATGTACTGAAGAGTGTCTCCATTTCACTGTCCATACACACGTAGTGGATGAATGTTGTTGGCTTGACATGGAGAGAAAACACTCTAACTTTGAATAGTTTCCTTGTGATGATGTCTTTGAATATCTTCAGAGCAGCAGCCGAGATCCAGCAGAAATACATTGTCTGCCTCCTCCTTCTCCTCCAGTGCATCTCTGTGACAAACAGATTGACAGAGAGAGAGAGATCTCTAGGGGTTAAAGGTCAGAGCTCGACTGAAGCAGGACGTGGGAATGAGGCGACAGGAAACCTGGCCTGAAACACAACCAGGATGAGATAAAACCAGAACGTCGGCTGCTACGCGGAAGACCTTGCTGGAAAGCATGCACACCCTGCAGTGTTAGCACTGCGTTTTTTTGGGGGGTTTTTTTACATTGAGATGTTAATTGTTTATACCCCAAGTTCCTACCCACAAACGCACATCATGACAGACTGGCAACAGGAAGCATCTGAGATCAATTCTGAACAAAAGTAAAAAGCTGTGAATATTTGATTCTTTATTTTGTATTTTTGATAAATGTAAAAAAACATGGTGTTCCATGTTGTCTGAAAATTAAGCTATCGATTTCTAATAATACCTGCAGCATAAAAAGATAATTGATTTAGCACATTAAACCATCTGCAGATATTTGAATGTGAAATGTGTTCTTAGCTGTAAGATGCCTATATAAAAAACATTAATGAGATAATGTTTGACATAAATGTTAATTACTTAGTTTGCTGTTCAAAAGGATTTCCACATGCCAACACAAAACGTTTAACATTGTTCTTGTTGATAAAATACCTCGAATTGTTCAAAAATGCTATATTTATAATTATTTAGGGATTTGAACTGAGTTGGGAAGACGCTTTCCTGGTTCGTTTACAAATAACCCGCCATGTCAGTTTTGATTGGATGGGCGGAGTCTGGAAGAGCGCTAAAGACTCTCATTGGACCAGACTGTTTTATGTAAATCAAAATAGAGTATGGTTTCTGTGTGTGGCTCCGCCCAATCTAGACTCGAGACGGTTCGCAGATGACTGACTAACTGAAGCGTCTTTGCTTTCTCAGAAGCTCAGATTGGAAGAAAACCCCTAAAGTATGGAATAAGATGGACTTTAACTCCAAACATGTAAGTATCTGCGTTAATTTCTGAATGCGTGGTTATTTTGGAGATTTTAACGAAAAACTAGAGCAAATCGTTCGTAAATGCGCGTTAGTCAGTTAACGCTCCCTCGGTTTTTAAAGCTGTTTAAACAGCCACTATTAAACCGTCAGACTAGGAAACTTTAACTTTAATAATCTTTATTTCCCCTAAACGTTACAGAGAAACGAAATACAAACGATATTTACGTAGTTTTAGGGGATATCGGAGTGTAAATGTGGTAATCCTTTGCTCTCTGAGGGGATTTGGGCTTTAAAGCTCAGGGTTGACCATCTGTTCACAGGAAATTAGCCGTTAACTTTATAGCGTTTCTGACCTCGACACTGAGTAAAATTCATTAAATTACACACACAGCACTGGCAGATGGATCAGGACGTCCTGCTTTCATTCAGAAATATGTTTTTACGTGATAATACGGTTTCAATCATCCAGGTTCTTAAAGAACTACTAGCTTCACTGCAGCGAGATTTATTTGTTTATTTATGTCAATGTCAGATTTTGTCACAAACTTCTCATCGATTAGTTAATTTAAAAAAAGTTTGGAAGAGTAAAGATGGGTCCGTAATTTTTCTAGGATGTGAAATCACAAAAAATGAGCAGTCTCACATAAAGAAAAGTTTTTAATTACTGTTATTTAAATTATTGCTTAATTTGATTATCAGCAGTTGCTTGGACAGCAGAAATGTTATCATTCCCTGAGCTGCTGTTCAGGTTAGCATTTTCTTGTTCTTCACATAATGTTTTTATCGCCTTGGGTCATTTCAACATGTTTCTTTTCTAGTGAATTAAAAATATAAACACAATTTTGAAGATGACATGAGGCGTAAGTTTTGTTAATTGAATTTTGGTTCCAATATCGATTTTTGGAATTCAATGATCATGAAACCCAAATCATTAGGAATAAAGTAAACTAAATGCCTAATCTTAACAAATAAATAATATTTTGACAGCACAAGGGGTTTGTGCAGGCTCCTCTCAGTTGTAAGGTCTCTGGTTTGAGCTGGAGTTCTTACTGAGTAGGTTTCTCTTTCTCCAAAAACCTGCTTCACACCTCACACTACTTCCTTCGGGAATGAATGATCTTGAATTACATAAACAGTGAAAACCTTAGCTCGAGAAGGTCTAAAGATACAAATGTTATTTAATTCAAGCATCAACTTCATTCATGGTGTTGCTATAGAAATAGAATAATGTTTAAAAGTAGTTTTTGTCACTTTTGGTTGAGTGTTTTTGAGCTGTTTCTGCGTTCTGTGCATGGACTGAAACTCCCCCTGAATTCCTCCTGGTGGAGGTCAGGATTGATGAATCTGGAGCATTAGCCTCTCACTGAGCTCATGTGCAATGCATTGATTTAATGACGTTAGCATCTCATAACATCAGTTTGTCTAGCCCCCGTGAGCCACACGTGCATCTGTACATGAGGAAAGCCCGAGCGAGCAGACTGAAAACAGACCTGGTGTCAGTGGTACAGCTGTACACACACAGAGAAGCTCAGTATTATCAAACTCGTAGTATTTTCTAAAACTGAAAAGATCCCAAAATTCTTCAAACTGTCTACTTTTGATGTCACTTAAACAGACAATGATTATTTTTTTTTTTTTGGCTCAGCTATGCTGTTAAGATTGTGAAGCTCTGATCATTCATTGAATATTTCGGAGTCTGACGGTGCCAGTGTAAATACAAGTGAAGGAAATGAGAGAGAAAAAGAGAGACTCTTCTGGCTCCGGACAGGAAGAAAACACTGCTTCATGTCAAAGGTGTCGAGGGTTTTTGCTCCGAGCGTGAGATCGAGAGATGTTTCCATACCATCTCAAATCCCCAGTGTGCAGGCTACAGAAAACACAGCTATAAATCTGACTAAAGCCTCAGGAACACCATGTGAGACGGGGTGAGAAAACTGCCTCATTCAGCCTCAAGTTCTCCAGCCTCAAGCTCACCTGAGTTTCATTCGTCTGCCAGAACCACAAGATTAATGTTGCTCCCTGTCACCAGACGATTTTCATGAACAGACACACTGCCTCCTATATCTAATGAGTACATCCCATTTTCTCCTCAAGAGAAGAGCCAGCTTTTTCAAAATATTGTGCAGCGAATGTGGATTTATTTCCTAACAGCAGTCCAAGACTCATGAACAAATGTATTTGGTTGACAACGTGTGTTCTTCGGTTTGTGGAAATATAACATCGACCACACTAGACTGCTCACACTTTTATACATAGAAAAACGAAACACAAATGTAGACCACACATGAATCTTTTTGGGCTTGTGTTGCATCCTCTTCAGATAATTGACATTAAATCAAGTGACTGATATAATATGCTGAAAACAGATTTAAAGAACCAAATACTGAAGCTTCAACAGTAAAAGTCAGATTTTCCAAAGTCAGGACTGAAAAACTTCGAATGAGTACGTGTCCTGTGCGCTAGCCTCTCCTTTCACCCCGCACCGGCCCTGTCTTACATTTGCTTGGTGGTTAATTCAGTCTAAATGAAAAAGGCAGTCATTATTCAACTATCCTGCATTTATATAACGCCTTTGTAAATTCTTTCTGAAGGGCATTATATTCTCAAAGTTCTGAAGCTGTTCATGAAAGCATCGCAAAATGTTTAAACGTAAGCTTCATGTGTCTGTGGGCAAAACTGGATTTCCCCTTAATGCTTCTTAACCGTGTCCTGCTCTAGAGGAGCTTTATCGTGTGCCGGACTAATGCTCTCGACTCCAGTTTGGGCTTTTGTTTTCTGAAACGTCTGCAGCTGAGGGGAGGAAGTCCGAAACCATGATTTATCAAAGCTCTTCCCATCCAGCTGCTCTTGAACGGAGCACAGAGAGGAATGAGGAAGGAAACGAGTGAAAGAGCTGCTACAGACTGGGCTCCAAGATTTATTTAAGAGCACACGAGCCAATAAAGGCTTTTCTATTCATACAGAGAAGTGGACGTGATGAGCCTTCAATGAAACTCAGCGTTCAACAGCTTCATCACGAGCGCTTCCAGGGCCTGGATTCAGGCGGCTTTTTCATGATCTGTGAACAGACGAGACTACTAACTTGATCGGTTTGTAGCACAAAATGTTGTAACTGAAGAAGACAAGCTGCAGAAAGAAGGCTGATAAAACTCCAGCGTTCCTCTGTGTAATGGATGATTAGCGATGGTTTGCCATTAATTAGCTCGAGAGTCTTCCCCTGATGAGCTCAGAGGAGATTCGCTGCAGGTAGTATTTCCTTCCATTCACTCTGATAAGCTCTACTTCTGATTTCCAACATGCATCACTTATTTTCTCTCCTTCGAAGAGAAGGGTGGCAGACACGCACGGGGTAATGGAGGTGATGTTTGGAATGAATAACGAGATGATGATGATTATTTGTTTCCAGTTATTAATAATTACTTTAAACATGCTACGGAGCCATTAGTGCAGCTAAACCAAGTAGTATTTATCTAAAAGCATAATGTGTGTCTGACCTTAATCTCACGTGAACAAGCGGACTCCGGTGCTCTCAGCTCCTTCACTGCTCAGGATCTCTGACGGATCATCGAGATTACCCTCCGGGGTCAGCAGCAGATTATTCTGAAGTATTATTTTTATTATTACTGGGACCTCACATGGACCACGGCAGAAAATATTTAAAGAAAACTCTCAAATGCTCCTGTAAAACAAACAGGCCTCCATGGATAGTCTTATGTATGAATAAACTTTAGAAATGTTGACGCTGTTATCAGGAAGCACAACAGGCCGATAAACATAGTGAATTACAGTTAACCGTCTCGTTTTCAGACTCCCAGTCTGCATCTGGAGATCAGGGGTCAAGCCCCAATTCTTAGCCAGTTTTTCTAGAAAATAAGTGAAATATGGAGAAACATTATTTCCAACAAACCAACGCTAAATATAAAAGATGATGAGACAGCAATCCGGTGAAAACTGCTTAAAAGTCTTCCCAATGTCCCTTTGTTGTAGAATAATCTATTTATTGTCATCTGTTCATCACAAAATTCTAGTGATGCCATCCTCTCTGTGCCCCTCTGCAGGTGATTGACAGGACGTGTTTTTTCATCATCATGGCGACGATGTCTTTAGCCTGGCTCCTCCCACTCATTAGTGCCGTCACACCCTTTCCCAAGGATCTTCAGCCAATCAGTGTGGTTGAGCTGGATGGTGAGTCGAGATCTCAAGGACCAATCAGAATCTAATGGTTTTTTTTTCCTAATCTTTAAACTGCCAAACAAGAATATTTCTTTAAATTGACTCCACTCACGACGACTGACCGCAGACGGTCACCCAGATGCTGACGCCTCAATTTCTATGGGATCAATGTGAAACAGGCAGAAAATGGTGGTTTATCCAGTAGACCTAAAGTGGTGCAGAGGTCGTCGGTGTTCACCGCAGGCTGACACTAACCCGCAGCTCTTTCATGTGAAGATGCTGTTCATCAAAGACTTCATATCTAGCAGTGATGTAACTTTATGATTCTACTGCAAAATGCTCTGGACACTTTCTGGTCTGCGCTATCTTTTAGCTAAACTCTTCAGTGAATAGAAGCATGCTCTACTTGAGTTTGTTTGATTCTGCATTGATGGAGACTCTCTGTTCTCCTCCTCAGACTCGCTCCCGTATCCCAGCTTCCAGGGCCTGGAGTCCAGTAATGATACGGAGCAGCAGCTGGGGCTGAACTTCCAGCGCTTGATGAGAATCCAGCACATGCTGTACATCGCTGCACGGTCTGCTGCTATCTCTCTGATTCTCCTGAAAAATACAGGATCAATGTTGTGTTTTCTCTCGATGGTGGCCAGAGAGCTAACGTATCTGACCTGAGACCTGTTTCTCATGTGCTGTTCACTACTTGAATATATTGAAATTTCATTTCCATGTCTTGCTTTTCTCCTGTTTAGAGACCATGTGTTTGTTGTGAATCTGACCGCAGCAGTGAATGAAATCATCCCACAGCAGGTGAAGCTCACACACATTTTAACTTTTCTTTCTTTTTTTTTTTTTTTTGCTTGTCTTGACTCCAAAGCCCCTGAACTAGCCTTAAATTAGTTCATAGACGATAACAAATCTGAAAGCCAAAATGAACTGAAACGACACAGAGAAGCTGAGAAGCCCCCGTGAGGAAAATCCCGAAAGTCTGCCTTTTCCTCTTGGCAGTCAGAATGTTTCTGTTTTTAAAAAAAATTCCCTCTGAAATTAAGCTTAAAACAAAAAAACAATGTCCACCTAATAATTCTTAAGAAGAAAGAGTATTTCAAAGGTGATTCAAGGGCCACTAACAAACATGGCTTGTACCTATACTGCAGCTGTGCTCCAGGGGGCAATCGAAGCTCCTGCACCTCCTCCGACACACTTGATTTATTCACTCTTACGAGAGGTCGATGGGAGGGAAGGTAGTCCCCGAACAGCTAGTTTTCTCGCTGTGAACAGTTAAATACACGAAGCAAAAAGAAACGGATCTCTCTCGGTTTTCAGGTGCTCACGTGGAGATCTACAGATGTGTCCAAGTGCACCGTCAGAGGAAGAAACAGGGTGAGGAAGTCTATCTACACAGATCTGAGACCTGAGCTCGCTGGTTGTCTGATCTCGGGATGATGCGCTCGTCTTTGTTCTTCAGGATGAGTGCTATAACTACATCAAGGTTCTTGTTCGCCGTAACGACGAGACTCTGTTTGCCTGTGGAACCAACGCTCTGAACCCCGCTTGCAGGAACTATAGGGTGAGCAACGCGCGTCACCTGCTGCAACCAGCTCTCCAGGCTAGTGATGGTGTCTCTCTCCTCAGGTGAGCTCTCTGGAGCAGGTCGGTCAGGAGCTGCTGGGTCAGGCGCGATGTCCCTTTGAGTCTCGACAGTCCAACGTCGGGGTGTTCGCAGGTACCCTCGCTTCAGTGATACTTCATCAGTTTTATCGACGGTGTTTATCTAACAGGATTATAACGAACGTGAGGAACATTTTGGAACGATACAGTGCACAAACGCCATCTACAGGCAGGAGTCAGATGCCCGTTTGGAGCCCACAGGGTTGACCCCATTTGAAGGGATTAGATAAATGTTTTATAGTATCTCCACTATTATATAATAGTGGAATAAGCCGAGATGTAATTGTTCCCGTCAGTCATTGATGTGTAAGAGCGATGAGCAGCGGCGAGTTCTGTTTGTGATGTTACAGGGGGTCACTTCTACTCGGCCACTGTGACTGATTTCCAGGAGAGTGATTCTGTGATCTACAGGAGTCTGGGGGGAGAAGGGCGTCCTGTGCTGAGGACGGTCAAGTACGACTCCAAGTGGCTCAGAGGTTTCAGCTTTATCTCTTTTGAACACTGATTGCAGTCGTGGTCGTGAGTTCGGCTGAACTGAGCTGCTTGGTGTCTTTCACAGAGCCGCATTTCATCCACGCTGTGGAGTACGGCGTCTACGTGTACTTCTTCTTCAGTGAGCTTGCCGTGGAACACACAGGCTCGGGGAAGGTAAAGGAGCCCCGGCGTTTGAAGATGTACATGGATTGTGTTTGCTTTCAGAAATTTAAACCGTATAGAACACTGACGCACGAGTTCCCAAACACCTGCCTCTTAACCCCCAGAGCAGAGGGCTCTCCTGCTGCGTGTTCCTCTCTGGGTTCTACGGTTGTTTGAAGGTGTGTCTCCTGCAGGTGGTGTACTCGCGTGTGGCACGTGTGTGCAAGAACGACAGCGGAGGATCCACGCGAGTGCTCGATCGACACTGGACCTCGTTCCTCAAAGCTCGACTGGACTGCTCTGTTCCTGGAGAAACCTTCTTCTACTTCGACAAGCTGCAGGCTCTGACCGGGGTTCTGCAGATCAACCACAGACCGTCGCTGGTGGGGGTCTTCACCACGCAGACCAACAGGTGATCACATACTTGTCCTAAAGTGCAGCTCTGAACGAAGCCAGAAGCACACCCTCGCCCCGTGTCTGAAGCACTCTGTGTGTTGGCAGCATCCCCGGCTCCGCGGTCTGTGGGTTTTATCTGGACGACATCGAGCGTGTGTTTACTGGGAGGTTTAAAGAGCAGAAGAACAGCGACTCTGTCTGGACGGCTGTGCCAGAAGAGCTCGTGCCCAAACCACGGTGAGTCTCCGGCCGTAAATGTCCTCTTCTCTAGAAGTGTGTTGTTCTTACTCTCTGGAACCCGGAGTTGCCGGTTCCTGTGTTCTCACTTGAGGAGCAGACCCTACGGTGCTTCTATGATCGGCGGCGGATGCAGACTCCCTAATGAAACTTGGGTGGAACCATTAGGATCATGAACTCAAACCTCTCTCTCTCTCTCTCTCTCTCTCTCTCTCTCTCTCTTTCTGTGTGTGTTCAGTCCCGGCTCTTGTGCAGGGGAAGCGTCCGCTTCGTCCTTCTCCTCCTCGGTTCAGTTTCCAGACTCTGTGCTGTCCTTCATCAAGACTCATCCGCTGATGGACGAGAGCGTACCCTCGGTCAACAACCGGCCGTTCATCACCAGTACCTCCAGCAGGTGCTGCAGTCATCTCCAGGCCGTCTCTAAGAGCTGATCCTGACATCGCGTCTCTGGGTTTCAGGTACAAGCTGACTCAGATCGCCGTGGACATCTCTGCTGGGCCTCACAGGAACCGCACCATTATGTTCCTGGGCTCCGAAGACGGCCACGTGCTGAAGGTCCTGACTAGCACGAATGCTAACAGCACACACAGACTGCTGGAGGACATCGATGTGTTCAACCCCACACGGTCAGAGCTTCTACCCGCTCCGTGCTGCTCTTGATCAGGGAATCAATCCCAGAGCCTTTAGGGTGGTGAGCAGCACAAACAGCATGAGACAGATGCTGACCCCGGGTTTTCTGGGTTCTCCCTCAGGTGTCGTGGAGATCGTGGAGTTCTGGCTCTGGAGTTGGACACGGAGCGTCACGCTCTGTTTGTGGCTTTCTCCAGCTGCGTGATCAGAGTTCCTCTGAGCCGGTGCGCTCAGCACTCTGCCTGCAGGAGGTCTTACTCAACTCAAAGCTCTCGAGGAGTTCCACAGATAACTTGATGCTAATATCCTCTGTGCTCCTCTGCAGAAGCTGTCTCGACACACACGACCCATACTGTCTCTGGCTCCGGACAGGACGCTGTGCTGACGTCGCTCCAGGATTCAAGTAAGTGTGACCTTCCTGCTGCCCAAACAAACCTGATCCCAGATGGAACTGATGGTTCTTTCTGTGCGTGAACAGGGCAGGCTTCGAGCAGGACATCGATGGGGACCACTCACATGTGATGGACCTGTGCTCCGGTGAGGAGTTCTCTGCTGAGGAGAGATACTAGACGAGCTTGTACACCACCGGAACATCTGGAACTAATGCTGCGCTCTGGTGTGTGTGTGTGTGTGTGTGTGTGTGTGTGTGTGTGTGTTCAGATGTGTTGTCAGAGACAGAAAGTGATGCGGAGTCAGCTGTGGATGCAGCCTCAGGTCAGTCCCTCATGCTTCTGTTCTCCTTCAGGAGAAAAAAGGTCTAACAATAAGCCCCTTGAAGATCAAGAAAAAAAAATCAAGATGCGAGGAGAAATAGATTCAGTTCTGGAGGGACGGTCCCGGAGCAGCTAGTTAAGATCGAGGTTTACCAGAAGCTCCTCACATGTTCGACCTAGAGAAATGTGTTCTTCAGGTCACTTATTGTTATTCATCTAGTGGACTCTCCGTCCTGAAACGGATATTCTTTTCTTCGGTGTGTGTGTGTGTGTGTTTAAAATACAAATGTAGTCTGGTCTCACTTTCTGCTCGTCTTTTCTAACACACATTCACCAAGTGAAATCATTTATTACCTATTTGTATTAATTGTGTTACATATAAAAGGCAATTAAATATCCATTTTGACTTTTGCAGCTGTGAAAGCAAAGTTAAAGAGCTTTCCCTGAAATTGACCAAAACCAAAATTAAAAATTGCTCTCAGATAACTTTCACACAACTTATTCAAATAAACGAGGAGCTGCATATTGCAAGCGATTGATTGCACGGGTGATATGAAGCTTGATTTGATCGGTCTGTGCTTCAGGTGTGCAGCAGCTCCCCGAGGAGGAGTCCCAGAGCGAGGGCTTTCACTACACGCTCCTGGGCGCCTGTGTGTTGGTGGCTTTTGTCTTCGGAGGCATCTTTTCTGGTCTGATGGTGTCGTGCTATTGCTCTCAGAGATCCCAGCAAACAGAAGAATCAGAAGCACCTCTCTCCCACACCCTGTCCCTCACCGACCTGGCCAAACTCAACCTCCTGCTCGACTCCAAGCCAGACACGCGTGATGCCCCTGCCATTGCCCCACAGATCTACTGCCAGCCGACAGCCATCCAAGCCCAGCGGCCTGCAGAGGAGGAGCTGGTCTCATCCTTACCGACTCCTGATTCAACCCCGGAGTTGCCCATCAAAAACCTCAAGGTGCTGAACAGCCAATGGGAGCGAAGCCATGTCTTTAACTCCTCCCATCAGCTCTTCCCTTCAAGCAAAGCCAAGTCTTCTGAAAGCTGTGACGTGTCTCCTGAAGCTCGAGAGGCCACATCCAGTGGTCCTGGGCTGTACGTTCAGACGCCGAAATCACGTTACAGCTGCTTCGAAGACACACCGGATCGCTCCGCGCTGCAGACGCTTCAGCAACAGCCCCTCGGAGGCTCCACACAGCGGCCTGTCCTCATCAAGATGGGCAGCGGCATCACAACCTCCCGCCAGCACACCTTCAAACCCAAAATAACAACCACCGGAAACGTCTACGAGAATCATCGGCCGCTGATCACGAGGGGCTCGTGTCTGACGCGGCAGCACAGCTACAGCGAGAGCTCCTTCATGCAGCGGGCAGCGCTGGTCAGACGCACAGCATCTCTGAAGCCTCAAATACCCCCCAAACCCATGAACGTGCCCTACAGGGCTCTGGTGATGCACCCTAACTGCGTGAACACGCCTCCGAGGGTCCTGCAGGTGCACCAAAGCTCTGTGAGCACACCCCCGAGGACTCTGCAGATGCATCCAAACTTTATGAACATGCCCCCTAGAGCACCACAGGGGTACAAACACAGCTACACAGACCTAGAGAGGTAGAACTGAGGTCATGGACCTCGAAACACCGTGGGAACATTGTTCATATTCAGGGAGGGGTCACAATAGTCTGCTAAAGAAGAGGTCTAAGGCCAAAAACCTCAACGCACACAAACATGCCACTGTAGAACATCACAGAAGCACAAACACAACGACCAGGGAGGGCCAGGGAGGAGCTACGGCAAAGGTCAGAATCACAACTCACTCACTCACTGCTGCTGCTGCTGCTGCTAAAGAGGTTCTCACTGGTCACACCTACTGCTGAAGCCAACCCTGCCTCTGAACACGAGCAGAGGTGTGCACAGGTAAAGCTCAGGGGAGCTGTTCAATGAACAGGTGTGTACACTGCACGGTTGGAGGAGCAAAGGAGCTCCGGCGTACTCGCTATGTTCATTAGTGTTGTCTCACTGTATTGCATCAAATTATTTTTAAATAAAACTTTGTTTGCTATTTGTTTTATTATTTTTTTTACTGGGATGTTATTTTATTTCCTGAAGTAAAACCAACAATCGTGTTCCTCCTGGTGTGTGAAGGGTGAAGCTCTGTCGTGGAGCACGTTCCTCCGCGATGACTTGACTGCCAATCATGCACCGGATGCGTGTTCAGTGACTGAACTGATGCCAAACTAATCTTTGGACGAGAATAGTTATGGCTGGAGTCTTACTGCAAGAGGAAGAAGTATTGCTGATCGATGTTCCTCCTCAGACAAGGAAACGATCAGTTTATTTGAAAAGTGAGCAATCATTTGAGAAAAATGCTTTTGAACATTTGTTTCTATTTCACAGTCAGTTGACTCCTCGTGTCCTGAAAACTGATATTTGTTTGCCATTTATCATATATTTAAGGATTCTGTAGCGACCGGGCTGTTACTGGGGCAGCTCCTCTCCAGCACCGACACCTGGGTCACAGAGCAGAGACCTCCTAGCACTGACCACCGCACACTTTGATTTTCTGAATGAATTAACTGCAGGTGTTGTTTGTAACAGAGAGCCTCCTGAATGACAAAACTTACATTTAGGGCAGGATCCTGAGGTTTAAATCAAGAAATGTTACACAAACAGTTTTTTTCTATTTTTTCCTTTTTAGGTTCCTCCTGAGGTGTGCAGGAGTCTGCAGTGTCTCAGAGTTGAAAGAGAATAGAGAGTGTTCAGGGAGATTTATTAGAAACCATTGCATTCTCCGATACATCGAGTCAAATCTTCTTCAACAATCAGCTCGTAGTTCTTAAATCATGAAACATCTACAACATAAATAACTCCTTGTGATGTGGAGGATCCGCTGGTTCACTTGTAAGAGTTTGCTTTGTGTTTGGGTAGAAAGCTGAAGTTCTTCGGCACCGGCCCCAGCAGCATCTCACTGTGGAGGAAGAGGAGGAGAAGAAGAGAGAGTTCAGACCAGAGCATCTTTAACAGCGTTCATTTACCACGAGTACCTGACGTAACTCTAACTCTCAGAAGTCTTTCAAGTGGAGCTCAGGGCTTCCTCATTAAGCTCCTCCCCATCTCTAACCCTAATCCTAAAGCAGCAGCACAGACAGCCCTGGTCCTGAAAAACAACCCCACAGCTCCATGCCTTCCCTGCTGCAGCTCATGGAACATAATCTTCTGAGAGTACAGAGGAGATTGAACATCTCAGTTCTAACGGACTGTTCCACTGCTGGGGAGAAGTTAGTGGTGACTGTGCTCCCACAGAAGAGTCTCCTCTGAGTAAATCTTCATGTGTAGAAACATGCGTGACCTGATCTGGATCCAGTCGTCCACGTGCTGACTGGCCATCAGTGTCTCCATGTAATCTCGACCCATGTAGAACGGCGGTCGCTCGTTGATCTTCTGAGGCACTCGCTCCAGCAGCCCCACAGGAATATACCTAAGATCATGAAGAACACACGTGAAGCAAACGAGCACAAAACCTTGGCGAAGGAACGAGAAGTGTTTTTAGGACGAGTAGTTACGAGCTACTGTTACGAACAGGGGGAGGGGGATGCTAATATAAAATCTCGTCATGGAGGTGGGTTGGTCCTCTACAAACCGCGCCAGCGGCATGAAGCTATGCTGCGATAATGGAGACGCCTGCAAACATGAACCGACATGTATCTGCTTGACGCCATCGCTCAGCTAGTCATCTCAAACATCTAACGTTCAGAGAGTTTTCCAAAGATGCAGAGCGTGGATCTTATCGGCAGCTTCCGCTCTCAAACGTGACGTTGATATCCACCGGAGGGTAGAGTCATCCTCACCTGCACAGGAAGGAGAGCCACTCTAACAGGAAGTTGCGCGTCTTTTCCACGCCCTGCGTGTCGGAGCCCCAGTGCTCCAGACCGAAGTTAGTGAAGTCACGCAGGATATCGAGCCGCTCGCCGGAGGAAATGTCCCAGTGCCGGTTCTCCTTGATCTCCGTGAAGAGCCAGGGCTTTATCAGAGCTCCTCTGGGGATCAGTAATAATAATCAATAGCATGATTCACTGATCACAATAATCCAAGAGAGACTGATTTGATGCTCTCAGTATTAGAACTAGTAGACCCGATCGAACGGTGAGTTTCGTTCGATTTCTGATAGCGGCGCTCGAAACGATTCATCGTTCATTACAGAAAAAGAATCGTTTCTATGAAATGATTCATGACTAATGCACTTGATTGAGCTAGGAATGATTGCTCATTAATCGCTACCGTAACAATCACTCTTTCTTTACTGAATAGAAGGAAATGTTTTGCGTTTGCAGAAGACTGACCGTCCCAGCATGACACCCGACACTTCTGTTTCTCTGGCCTTCACCGCGTCCTCGTACGTCAAGATGTCTCCATTACCTGCGGTCGACACACACCCAGAACCATCATGCTCCCCATAAAGCAATAGCTCAAAGTACTTGCTCAACATTCTTCATCTGGAAACGTGTTTGTGATGTGCGTTCAGGGTTCTGTGCGGAGCATCATTAATGGAATGGAATCACTGTGGCATCGTTTATATCTGTTTATACCGAACAGCGGCACAGGAGCGGCGAGTCTAGCGCAGGAGTCGATGTAATCCCAGTCTGCAGACTTGGTGTAGCGCTGCTCTCGAGATCGACCGTGGAGCTGCGCAGAACAACCAGCCGTCTTTAATCCCGGTGAAACCTTCTGGTGAAGCGTGTAGTGCGTGCTGCTGAGCTCACCGTGATGAGCGAGACCCCCCACTTCTTCATCTCCGGGATGAGCTTGTGAGCGATGTTCGTGTTCTGCTGGACCCCCGTGCGGATCTTTACCGTTAAAGGAACGTCCAGCACCTTCAGGAGAGAGACACAAACTTTGGAAATTTGTCTCTAAGGTTCCTGGGAACTGGTTTTACAGCAGACCCTTTCAGAAAACAGCTTTTTAGTAGAAAACCCTGACCGACAGACTCTTATTTACATCAAATGCAACTCAAAGGAGTGAAAAATTCCACCTCTCTGAAGCTCAGCGGTGTGTCCTCATCTGAGAGGCAGTGTCTCATCTGAGAGGACGTTTGGGGAGCAGTTCAGCAGCTCAGTTCACAACGTGAATGTAATATAAATACGTTTGGGTTAAATTCCTTTCTGTTATAAAGTAGTGAACTGAAGCCTTCTGAAGACTCAAAGAAGTAGTTTAGAGATGATCACACGGGAGATTATTGGGAATAAATGATGGCCTCTACACAAACATCTGCTGACTCCTCAGATCCAGCAGTAACCAGGATCTGGAGGGTAATAGCTCCTCAGAATTGTCCTGAACTGTAAGAGCTGATTCCCCTCAGCTCCAGATGTTCTCCTTCAGCTCGATGCGAAGCTGAGGTTTCACATCACTACTAGATCATTGTGGACACTGAGAAGAAAAGCCCTGACGATGGAGACCCTTGTTCCTGGGGGACTTACAGAGTTCATCCCTCTCACGATCTGCTCAAACTTGTTGGTTCGGGTCATGAGACCACATCCTCCGCCCTGAAACAACACCACATGAAATCCATCATCAGGAACATGGCCTTCACAGCCTTCTGATACCTCGCCTGTCTGAATCTGGTTCGGAAAGAATCTCAGACGTGGGAATGGTTTCCGGTCCATTTTTACCTTTTTGTAAACCAGGTCGATGGGGCATCCCGAGTTAATGTCCACGAAGTCCACCTGGATGTTTTTACTGAGGAGCTCTGCGCATCGGGTCATAGTGTCGGGGAAACAGCCCTCCACCTGAAACACAGCGCCGTCAAACAAATCTTCAGCAGGAATTATTATCTCCTCTGATTGGCCGACAGAAATGAATATTCAGTGTCAACTTGAGCAGAACCAACAACTAGCACCAGATTGAGCCTGAGAAGAGCTCTGGAGCCGACACAGGAGACAGCGAACACGCCACCAACTCCAGAAAGAACATCTCAGTCCTGAAGATGGAGCTGAGACTCATGAAGCATTTCTCTTAAGGAGAGCTCTTTATATTTAGTGTCTCCTTTGGGAAATGAGTGCTCTCAGGAGAAGAAACGAGCAGATAAACTCTCTCCACAAGCTCAAACGCTAGCTCAGTCATCTCAGAACTACATTAGAACATCGACGCGCGCCTCCTCTGCTCTCTGTGGAGGTACCTGCACGCCGAACAGATCCTCGCTGCAGTGTCTCTTGAGCAGAGCCCACTCCGACGCCTGACCCTGCAGCAGGTTCGTGCACACCGCCATCTCTCCGCAGGTGATGTCTGCTCCCAGGAGCTTGCAGACCCGCCGGAACGGAAGGTTCCCCACCTAAAGCAACACAGCGATGAGACGCCGGCCGCGAGACTCCTCACCAGACTCGGCAGAGAGAGAGACTGACCGTCGTGAGAGGAGCCAGGTACAGCTTGTCTCTGAAGTCCACCTGGGGTTCAAGGGGATGCAATGTTTCTTATAGAGCACAAACACGGTGATCGAGAGAGCGTTTCTACCTGTTTCTTTTCACACGGCCTCAGTTTGATGATGTCATCGTCTGTGATTGGGCCCACGGTCTTCCCTGGTGGAGTCGCACCGTTCTGAAACCACAGCGCAATGATCTATAAGAACAGTTTTTAGGTCTATTCAAGGGCTACAGAAGAATACTGTAACGCTCTGGTGTCATCCATGTTCAAAAAAGTAGGTTATTTGACAATGAAACTGAAACACCAGTGTTAGGGATGGAAAATACAGCAGAGAAAAAAAAAACTCTGCATAGGATTTCGATAACACGGCTCGTACACTGTTAGGAGAACAGCAGCTGCTGCATGGTGAATCCCAAAACTCCATCACGTCTGCGTTACATACAGACTACAGTTTCGATTCTTTTCCTCAGATTTATCGTTCCAGCAGCAAAGAGACACACTTTTACTGGTATTGCCCATCCCTCGAGCACACACACACACACACACACACTCACACACTCTTGATCACAGACAGACTGTGTAACCTGTGCATCTCCTCCTGCACCAGCATCATGCTCCAGCAGCTTCTCCTCAGGGCCTGCCGTCTGGATCTTCTTCTCAGGCCTGATGCTCTGGAGGAACTCCTGTGTTCTGGGGAAGTCTTCACTCTTCTTGCGCAAGCGTCTCTGCAGATCTTTGTCCAGCAGGTTCCTGACGCTCTCTTGGCCACTGCTCGCTCTGAACACTTCCTCATTCACCAAGTTCTTCATCTCGGCGCTGGTGTGGGCTCTAGCGAAGCGGCAGGTGACTCCGTACGGACACTTGCCTTGACTGCTGAAGAGAGGGCAGCGATCACCCAGATCCGCCGCCTTGCTTAACATGTACTCGCCCACATCGTGGAGGAAACGGCATTTATCTCCGAACGAGCAGCCGGTGTCCCGCTCCTGAGGAGAGAGGGGTGAGGGTGGAGCTCTGATGGATCCTAAAGTGGACACAAGATGCTGAGAACCTGCTCCAGACCTGAACGATGGAGGGACAGAGGCGCTTCTCCTCGTAGCTATGAGGCTTCACGCGTGGCCTGGATTTATTCTGTCCTCTGAACATCTTCTTGTTCTCCTTCCTCTTCTCCTTAAGATCACATTCCTCCTCCATCTTCATCCTCTTCCGCTCTGGTTCTGAGTCCTGAGTTCCATCTTGGCTCTGGACTGAGCGTCTGGAGGACAGAAACTCATGGAAGTGCTCCTTGGTGGTGAGAAACCTGGAATCATGCAGGAGTCAGAGCTTCAGTTTATAGTTGTAGCAAAGAAAACAGATTCAGTGTCCGGTGACCCGTCTTCAGTCTTACTGCTGTTTAATGGCTGCAGCGCCTCGTTCTGCATCTGATTCCATCATGAAAACCTGGAGGACGAAATATTACCAAAGGAGCCTGGTCAACGAGTCCTAAAAAGATGTTCAAACCATCCCACTGTCACAAACGTTTTAAAAACCGTACCAGGAGTGCAGATAAAGCTCCTTCACAGCACTCTCACTCTCGGGGTGAACAGCCGACAGAGCGAAGCTTCGGATCCCAATCTTTCAAGTGTCTCTGATCGTCTTCTTCAAGATTCACCTGCATTCTCAAAGCTTCAGGTTAATCACTTCAAAGTTCTCACTCACACCGTTTCACTGTGGTGCCCTTCTGTGTTCATTTATATCTGATAGAAAACCCTGATCAGAGATATTGATCATCCACACTCACCTCAGTCCGGTTTCTCTCTGCTGCACATGGAAACATCAGTCCACCTAATAACAAGTCCGGGCGGAACAAAAACTGACATGAGCAGTTCCGCTCTGGCGCGGAAGGTGTAATAATAAATCACAATAATAAAGAATAAACGTTGGCTTCTTAAAGACCCAACATTTGGGGTTCTGTCGAACTTTATCAAAACAATGACATCGTTGCATATTTAGATGTTTTAACTTTCATCTGTGAGCGTGAAGCTCTATATTAATTTGACCCGAACAATAAAGTTTAAAGTAATTTTTTGCAAAAAAAGTGTTCATCAACAAATATTTAAAAAAATTAATATTATATAATGTTATATTCAAACTTGTGTTTTATTTTTTTTTAATATGCAATCTATAGTAATTATATACTGGAGCCGGGCCGTTTAACACTAAAAATGGCAGCATGGATTTAGTAATTGGTACTAAACCTGAACTCAGTGACCTCATTCCTCCCGTTAACAATTCAGATCATATCCCCCCCCCCCCCCCTCAGATGCTCACTACTAGAAGATTTCTCTCCCAGAGCAACATCTGCAGAAGCTTCTGCTGACTTTGTTTATCAAGAGCCTCCACCCAGCTCATAGACGCAACGATGAACAAATGAAAATATCCTTGTATTCGTTCACAGATGTTCATTTAAGTCTCTTTCATTAGGGACTCTGAGAAGAAGCACATGGTTTCAGAACGGTTTGTCGTGGTTCTTCACACTTGATACTGACGGCAGTGTTGAAGTGAAAGTCTGAGACTGTTCAGCAATCGTTGTGACTCTAGAGCTCCAGCTGGAGCGGACTGTTACTGAGCCTTCTCCAGCTTCTGCAGCTTCGCCTGGAAGTGTTTGTTGCTGCAGTCCGGGATGGTCAGGTCATGATGGTTAAAATCGTAGTGCAGCGTTTGGAATCTGTGCAGCAGGTTCTCCACCAGAGACTTGTTCTCGTAAATGAGAGGAACCGCATCACTAGATGATGGGCAGCTGGTGGAAGAACCGTTTCTGATGGAGACACTCTGTGGAGGAGAGAACTGGGTTTGAAGGAGGGTTTTGATGGACATGTTTTTATTTACTGAGAAGCTGAAGCTTCATGTTGTTCACGTGATGATTGTGTAGCGCACAGAAATCTCAGGTTTTGCTGTCTGTGTTCTGGAGTCCAGTATAATCCGGATCAACGCAATGAACCAGTCTGGAGCTGAACACACTCGAGATGTGATGACAGCAACCGCTGAGTAGTGTCTGAAGGAGGATACGAGGAGCTGGAACCACCGCAGAGCCATCCGAGCAGCAACCATCTGCTAACGCAGGTCTAGTTCAGGCAGGTCTAAAAGAGATGTTTCCTGTCAGTTGTTGCCAATACCACTTTAAACATATCTGTACATGTAAATACTTCCATGTATGTTAAATGATGACTAAATGTGAATAATATAATATAAAATCTACAGCTACAGTGCTACTGATTTCAGGGGGGGGGGGTATGTAAAACAGCTGAGATAGTTTGAGAATCCAATAAACGAATATAAATGTTATATTTCCTATAGAAAGAGACGTAACTAACTTTATTCAAACATTCACCAAACTATTTATCTGCTTAATTGAAAACACACAGGATGTTGCTCACAGAGACAGCAAAGCAACTCTTGTTTTTTTAATTTCATATTACATTAATACTCTAGAGTGAGAGACGCTGGGGACGAAGAAATCAAGGGATCAGACGTAAATTGTTTTTCTGAGTGAGTGGCGCTCTCCATCTGGACCACCATCAGCTCAGGAGCGGTGAATAATTGATCAGCGATCAGCGATCAGCTCCCTTTCATCACTGGAGTGTCTGATAACAGCACAAGACTCCTGAGCTTCCCTCTGCTCTCAGATCATTCCGGCGATGCTCTGGGTTCAGGCCTGCTGAGCAGACATCTTGAATTAAGTTAAGAAATATGAAGTTGAGTGAAAGATTTTCACTCTGATATCGAGTGGACTGATTAGATAAAACTAATTCTAGATTATTGAACTTAACAGAAGTGAAATGTGTGAAGATCAGAGTCATCGCCAGGGCGATGCAATATAACCACATTACACCCGTTCTGACCGCCAGTGAACCATTGGGTTGATGTGCATCCATTGTATGTGAAGTGTCTTTGAGTGTCCTCAAGCGTCTCAAAACTCACCTGCATTGATCCCTGTATTATTAAAGTTCCACGAATAAAATGCATTTTCTGGAAGGCTGCTTTTTAATCACCTGTAGAAGAGACAGAAGCAGTCAATCATCAGATTCCAGCATCTCTGCCATGAAGACCTGCAGGAAAGGCTGTGGCCCAGAAACCCTCGGGTGATTCCTCCTGCAGCTTGAGGAGATCTGAAGCCATGAGATAAGCAGCTCAACCTTGACTGAACCCAGGTTGCTTCTAGCATCTGCCCTTTAACACTCAGAGCAGCTGAAGGGAACCAGGAGCCAGACCTCTACCCTTGTCTTTCTGAAGCAACAAACAAGCAAATTAAAGGTTTATTTTTGTCATCAGTCAATAATTAAAATGTTTGAGCGGTCTGTTGTTAAATCCAGTCCCCCTCTGACGCTGCTTTAAAGGAATCTCACAGCCCGAGAGAAATAAAGAATGTGTGTTCTTTTATTGCAGAGCACTTCCTCCGGTGCTGAGCAGCTGCTCCCAGGACCTCGCTGAAGCTGAGCTTGTGTCTGAAGCTTCATGAGTGTTTCACAGGTGCTCTCTGAACCCGATCCTGCACATGCATTATTCACAAACACACATGAGCCAACATCCTGTGACTGAGCAGCGGGAGCAGACCCACACCTGCGCCGAGGAGGGTGAAGGATGTCCAGGAGAGGACGGAGATGTGTGGAGTTGAAGATCTGCCAGACCATCAGCTGCTCTGCGCCCATGAGCCGCAGGAGTGAGGCTCCCGGCGGCTCCACCTCTGCACCTTGCACAGGTCTGAACATCTTCCTGTTCTCTCTCAGAAGATGGAACCGTGCTCCTCCTGAAATAGATATTCAACGATGAGGAGCAGTAATTTACCTGGAAACACTTTTACTTCTGTTGTAACCCTACTTTACATTTTGTGTAGCTCAGATACTTTAATCAGCACTGCAAAAATGTCTGTTCATGTGACTGTAAAGATCTCACAAACATGTGATAACCGTAGAATTTACTGTGAAAACCTACTTTTGGTTTTACAGAGCAAGTCCTTTCAACAATTTAACAGTTAAAATATTTGAAAATGCTTTTTGTTGCCTTAAAATGAAGCTCTAAAAGAAATGACACACATTGTACATGTTCTAAAATGCGTTTAGAAAGCCTTTTTGTATGAAGCTCGTGGAATCACATGCATCTAGTGTCAGACCTGTGTTACACCGCTGCCTGTTTTTCTTTTACTGTAAAATCTACAAAAGGAGCGTCGGCTACAATTTCACAAAATAATGATCATAGAGTATTAATAATACAGGAATAAACAAAAATAATAAAGCAAAAAATGGCCATAAGTCTTAACATTCTAGTGTGCTCGCGTTCTTTCACAAGATCAAACAGGAAAATAAACTAAAAATGTATTAAATAACAGAAATGTGCTGCTTTTGTGGAAATGTTATATTATTATGTTATATATTTCCTCATCTGTAGGCGTTTGTTTGTTTGTGGTTATACAGCAGCACAAAGGCAAAAAGATATAGACAAAAATAATAAAGGCAAAAATAATGCATACAGCAGCACAAAAAGGCGAAATACTGAGCCATTTTATGAACAAAAAAACTTTCGCAGCGTCAGCGTTAAAGACAGGCGTCATGACGTCATGAGTCTCGTGTGTGTTTACGTGGAGAAACATGGCAGCCCCTGTGACAGCGAATCCCGAGTAAAAGACCGACGGAACCGCACAGAGTTACCGTCTGAACCGAGGCGGGGATCGCGCCATCGCTCCGCGGCAGGCGCCGGGCTCCAGGCGTGTGTGTGTGGGGGGTGTGCGGGTGAAACTGGAGGTTTATGACGCGCGTGTGTTCGTGTTTAAGCCGCAGGATCCGCTCAGATGATGGAAGACGAGGAGCGACAGAGGAAGCTCCAGGCCGGGAAAGCCAAGGTAAGGCTGGCTCCGTTCACCAGGCTGCTGCTGCTGCTGCTGAAGCTCGGGGTCTGTGGATCTCCTGAGGCGCTCGCTCAGAGTTCACACCCCTGGAGTTTAGCTTCAAAGCTGTCACTTATTTACATCACACTGACACAGCATGACATCTCTACCTCAAAATCCGGTGACCATCTCCTCCTTACCTCACTGCTGTCCTTACCTCCTGTTTACCTCACTTTTACATCTCTGCAACATCATTTTAGCCTAGCTTCCTCCTCTCGTTTACTTTAGTGCTTTAATGGGATTCATGTACAGTCCTGATCCTTTACCTCCCAATGACCTCACTTTTACCTCACTCCAGCTATTTCTATACCTGCTTCTTGGCGATTGTCATCTGAAGCATAAAAACTCCCAAAACACGAGGAGAACATCTGAACTCAGCAGGGCTTGAACTGGAGACCTTCTAACTGAGCGGCTGCAGTGTCACCATGCTTCCCTCGATACAGACCGCTCGTCTTGAGTTTCCTCACCGTTGTTCACCTCACACTCTCAATTTAACTCAACGCTGTGTTCTCCGTTTGACCTCAGTCGTACCTGAAGGGACATGCTGGTGCCTGCTTTATTGTCAGCTCAATGCAGAGATGGGTTGAAACCCGGAGAAAGCTTGAGTTTCCTTTGGATTAAAGCATCTGCCAAATTCATAAACATAAGCTTCGTGGCCTCCAGTCTGCTGGTTGTGGCTCGGAGACTCCAGGGTCTCCTCTCGTATGGCAGCTGGCTCAGGAAGGAGACCTCTTACAGTGTTGAGAGACGTGTGTGGTGAAACCTACTGGAGGGGGAGAGGGGCAGGGAGACACCATCGATTCTTTCGAGGGTCCTCCAGGTCTCAGAAGCATCTCTGCTTTCTCCTGCTCCTCACCAGGTCGTGGTGGTTCACAGGGCTTTATGCTGAAACTAAAGCCAGAATAACTCCACAGGAAACTTATGTTTGTGATCCGAGAGGAGATCAGTTCAGAGTCGAGCGGTTCCACCTGGGTTTGATGGTGTGGATGGACTGGTGAGACTGGATTGTCTGGTTTGAGGTTTCTCTCTCTCTCTCTCTCTCTCTCTCTCTCTCTCTCTCTGTCTCTTGATTTTGATTAAACATACAGAGATCCACATTTATATTAAAGCTGAATAATAATCAATTATGCAAATCAAGCTTCATCAAACCTTTGCCTTATTGCTTGCTCTTGTGCTCCCTCAGGAGGCTCAGGCAGATATCAAGGTGTAATTCATCCACTGACCACTAGAGTAGGAACTCCTCTGCTTTTCGGCACACAATTAAACGTTGATATTTTCTCTACTGATATCGTTAGGAACTAACGGGAACCATCGTGGTGCTGCAGCTGTAGTTTCTGACAGGAACCACTGAAGGGTTCTGTCTCGAGAGTCTGATGGTGATGCGGCTCCTGTCCTGAGTGAGATCAGAGGGCTTCAAAGTGTGTGTGTGTGCGTGTGTGTGTGGTATTGATGATAGCTCACACACGCGCACGCTCTGATAATGGGATCAATGGTCGGCTGTGGTAATTGGTTCGAGAGATGAACACAGTCTGTGTCACATCAGAGGAATGATAATAAACGAATGCTGCATATGTAACAGCCTCCCACACACTCCGCCGTCAGGATCTTAATGATCACACGCACGCACACACGCACGCACACACACATACCCGTTTGTCGGGCTATAGGGACAATTTTTGCAATTTTGCCCAAATCAGACTGGCCATAGGTATACAGGTACACTGGGTTCCCGAGGGGCTAGAGCAACAAAATTTGCATCAAAAATCATGAAAAAAATCAACAGACCTATACACAACTTAAAATTAAAGTATTTTCTTAGCATAGCTGAGATATAAAAATAGGCCTTTTTTCAGACTTTCATGTGGTTTGTAAAGACTTTTCTACAAAATAGGCTATAAGGACAGTGTGGTGTAAAAGGACAGTGATGTCATCATACACACACACTGAGCACAACCTGCTTTGAAGGGACACAAGTTCTATAAGGCCTTTAACCATTCACACACAGAATACAATTGGTTTGAAGGGACATAAGCTCTGTAAGGCCAGTTCACCATACACACTAAGTATACATGCTTTGAAGGGACACAAGGTCTATAGGGCCAGTTGACCATACACAGAGTAAAACTGGTTTGAAGGGACATGTTCTGTAAGGCCAGTTCACCATACACACACACTGAGTATAACCTGCTTTGAAGGGACACAAGCTCCATAAGGCCAGTTGACCATACACATAGTAGAACTGGTTTGAAGGGACATAAGTTCTGTAAGGCCAGTTCACCATACACACACACTGAGTATAACCTGTTTTGAAGGGACACAAGCTCTATAAGGCCAGTTTACCATACACAGAGTAGAACTGGTTTGAAGGGACATAAGTTCTGTAAGGCCAGTTCACCATACACACACACACACTGAGTATAACCTGTTTTGCGGGGACACGAGGTCTGTAAAGCCAGTTCACCATACATACACACAGAGGACAACCTGCTTTAAAGGGACACATGGATTACAAAGACAAAAGTGGATGAAGCACATGATTGAAATAATATAATTATACTATGATCCTTTTTATTTTTTCTGATGTTCATTACAATTTAATGAATATGTTGTAAATAGCATGGCAGATTAAGGTATCCTTTATATCATAAGTTATGGTACACACTGTTAAAGTACATCTGCAGCTCTAATCAGATTATTTAATTCTATAAAAGTTTACAGTAAAATTATTCTATAATGAACTGTAAACTTTGGTGGGCTAAATTTCATTAATCCAATTGGGTGAACGCAACACCAATACCACGTCTTATGAAGTATTATTGTTTTAAAAAAATAATAATAATTAACTGTCAACCAGCAATGATATTTCCCAACCATTGTACAAGCTCTATGTATATGTCTGCTATTGTCCACTAAACCAGGTCATATACTGCCTTTATTTTTCCCAACCCCTTTGAACCTGCAAACGGGACATTGCAGAGTCACCAGCCTGCCCTCTGTGCTACATGTAAGGAATCCTCAGCACTAGCACCAAGTCACTTGGTAAGAACGATAAGATCATTGAAGGACTTTGGAGGGCTAAGATGAACTGCCCATCCAAGTAGACCTTTGCCTTTGTTAGAGCTGGGTAGCAGGTTGTTTGTTTTCTACAAGTGACTGGCAAATGTGGCTGGCCCTAGATTGGCAGCTAAAGTACCTAGCCGTAATGCTGCGATCACTCCCTGTCGAGATCATCCTTATGCTTTTACTAAGCAGGCTAAGATACTGGAGTCGACAGTCCTGTTGAAAAAAAAGAATGGAAAAGGCCTTTGAGAGGAAGCTCTCAAAGTACGAGGGACTGGTCAAAGACTGTCAGTAGGATGGTTGGAGAGGTCCCTACCAGTAGAGGTAGGCTGCAGAGGTTTTTTGGCACACTCCTTAGCAAGTACCAATACGAAATGTGAGAGAAGGCCTCTACATGTCCCAAAAGGAGAAACCCTTAGATTAATAGTAGCTAGGTAGTCTGGCATTAGTTGGGATATGATAAGCTTTGGTTGAGTCACATGGATGAGTAATATTATATTGGAAAGACCCAAAACCCTCATTTATTGCAAAAACAATCACTGACAATGTGGCCAGAAGCATCAGCATATATTTTCACATGCATTCCATTTGAACATCACTGGTCAAACTGTTTAACAGTGACAGCAAAACTGTCAATCACATCTCCCGACTTTAGTCCAGGCGACCAATCAGAGCCTGACTTGAGTTCTCACTTTAAGACTGACCATTATATTCAACCAATCTTCATCCCCTTCTGCTCTGCTATTCTTCCATCCGTTGTGTACTGAAATTACTGATATGGATATTATATGTTCTAAGCAAAATCATTGTTCGTACCTCATTCAAATTGTGAATGAACCTGAAATTTAAATCTGAAAAAAAGTATGACTACTAGGGGTGTAACGGTACGCTAAAACCGTATTCGGTCCGGTACAGTGTCTTGGAGAGTTCGGTTCGGTTAATTTTCGTTACAAAACAATAAGAACTTACATAATCTTTATTTTGAAAAGCTGCCAATACACAAAAGAATTCTTGCATAAAATAAATAAAAGTGACATGATATTTTAAATAAATTGCACTCTTTATAAAGAAAAACACATTTTTTTAAATAAAAGTTTTCAGGTCCTAACTAGTTGCAGTATTTAATTTTTTAACACTAGCAACAACAGTAGAAAATGTTAGATGTGTTGCCTGCCACATACCCGATCTCCGTGGAACAATGTCGGCATACAACTTTAAATTTATCCACTCGTTTATCCCTGTTATGTATTTTAACAGAGAAGCAAAAGTGTTCCCAAACAGGAGACCATAGTGAAGTGGGAGGGTCTTCAAGCTCTGGCTTCTCTTTCGCTGTTGCCATTTCTCACAGTTACTCATGCAGCTCTACTGTGCGTCACTCAATAGCGTCTATGCGGAAACTCGCCTAGGAACATTGTTCCGCAGCGCTTAATGTCGCACTAATAAAAAATTAATATTATTTAATAAAAAATTAAAAATACCGAAACGGTACGCAAGTGTACCAAACCGAACAGGCTGTACCGAAATGGTTCAATACATCCCCGTGAACCATTACACCCCTATGGACTACTACAACCAACTCATCTGAATTTAAGATAATTTTCGATTGTTAACATATGTTTGTCAGTATTAAAACAAGACACTACATTTGTCCAATCACTGATCCATATTTAATTCTCAAGGATTAAATTCCTTGAAGAGCTTTGTACAATAAATGTGTACTTAAAACTGATTCTTGGCCCAGGCTAAATAAATGTCAAAACAAACTAAACAAAGCCTGCGAGTAGAAAAAAAGCCTAGAAAGAAGACTCAAAATTTAGCGTTTAGCATTTGAATGCTTTTTAAAAGCTAAACCTCTGTTCCTTACAAAATCACGAATGTTTTGAATTGTTCTCTTTTCCAAAACATGTGGTTCCTTTTCTTTGCAGTTCAGACACTGCCCATTGGTCACAGTGACACCGTTCTCAATAAAAGGCCTCATATGTTTCATCACAGCATGTATCTCTTCCTCAGACCACGGTCTCTTCACACACCGCCTTGATGAAACATGGGTATCTGAACAATAAAAAAAAAAGATACGTTTGTGATAATTGACTAGATATGCTCAAAATCAAGTCTATGTTCATTAACATGGCATTCCATTACATTGCTTTTTAAAAACAAACATCCAGCTTCTTTAAATGCTTTATATTATTACCGTGATTTCCAGACTATAAGCCGGGACTTTTGTCACACGCTTTCAACTCTGCGGCTAATGCAATGATGCAGCCAATTTATAAAATCTTTCAAACGCCCACAGGGGCACTTAAGCAGAAAAAGTAAGAGTTGGACAGGTGGAATGTGTCGAGGAAGACTCTAGTTTAGAAGCCACAGGTGGCTAGACTATTAATAGTCTAGACAGGTGCGGCTTATTTATGTACAAAACTTTTTTTCTTTCAAAAATGTACTGGGTGAGGCTTATAATCAGGTGCGCTCTATAGTCTGGAAATTACGATAATGTGTTCACAGACTCCTTAATAAACAACATGACACTGCATTTTAATAATACCTTGAGTAACAGAGTCAGGGGGATGAGGTGAACCAGAAGTTACGCAGGTAGCATTTTCCTGGTCATCTAAAAAATGAAATGCACAGTATAAATGTATGGGCTTAAAGACTCTGTCTGCTTACCAATCAATCACTTAGGGCATAAAATTCATTCATCTTCAAACCCGGGGTCCCAGGGGTCTGCTGGTGCCCATCTCCAGCTCACTTATGGGCAACACACATTCACTCTTAATGCTGGGTTTGCCACTGGTTTATAAATGATTACTGTGTTCTACAAACATTTAAAGGTTATGGAGGCCATTAAAGAGGGACTGGGTAAACTGCATTAGATAATGATCATTCCTTATTGGAGTGGACACATCATCCTTGTGCATTTTTCCCAGCACTGTCCAAAGCTCACATGAAATTGGCTGGATTGAGCAGATACTATACCAAAGGCATTAACATAGTGAAAAAATTTTGAGGGGTTCTAAATACTTTCCGTACCAAATGTAGACAACTAACTTTATACATTTAGTAATGCAAAGGCTGAAACTTTACACTGTTCATTTCTGACACTCTATTCTACTAGTGGATTCTGTTAAATGCTTTGATGCACTTTGTATAGTTAAAAGTGCTATATACAGTTGATGGTTTTCCTTGTGTTCCCAGCTTATTAAATGAGCAATCTTTGGACCCATCGCTGAGAATATACCTTGAGCTGCAGTCTCGGAAAGGTGAGGTGATGCTAAAGTCAAAGCAGCAAAGTTTTCTCCATTTTCTAAAAAACAAAACAAATACCACCAATGGTATTAACTACAAAAGCAAGGAGAAGAATGCAAACATTTACATATGTTATCCAAATATATTATTCATTCATTGTGTCGCCAGTCCAATACAGGGCAACACAAACCTAAGGGTAACTTAGGTAATTCAATGAACCTGACGTATGTTTTTGGGATTGTGGGGGAAACCGGGAGTACCCGGGGGAAACCCATGCAAGCACAGGGAGAACAAGCAAACTCCTTCTCTGACCTTTAACCAGCAACCTTCTAACTGAAATGTCACATGGCTACCCACTGCACAAATGAGCCAAATGTATAAAAAAAATAATAATAATATTTAAACATTTTCACTACTATAACTGCAATAGCATTTCAGTAGTCTTGAGAGCCAACTTCAACATTACCTTGCAATGTGGAAACCTCAGGGAGTTGCAGTGATCCAGGATCCATGTCGTCTAAGTCATCGATAAAATGGCATCGTAAAATAAAGATAAGAAATATTATTACACCATATACACATACACCAAGTATATAAAATGTGAAATTAAGCATACCACCAATTTCATCCAGAGTTTTTCCTTGAATATCCTTCACACTTCCCTTCTCCATAGCTATAAGCAGCTTGGAGATCTTGGCCAGCTGAATTGTTGATTGGGGCAGTCGATAGTACTCTCTATGTACTCTAATATCATGGCCAAGAAAATCAGCCAATTGATCAAGTTCATTGTCTTTTAAATTCATGACTTGGCTTATTGTGGCAATTTGTTTACGAAGGTTGGTTGATCTAAGGTTTTGAGGATCTTCAGCTCCACAAGCATCTGCAAATTGAGCAAACTGCCCTCTGTAGTGCCCATCACTACCAGGAATTGCAAAGAGGTAATAGTTGTTTTCGGTTACACCACACTCTTTCCTTTTACTAATGAGGTATGACAGGTTAGTGGCCATATCAGAAGTCAAGATCACAGCAACCTTTCGTCCTTTTTTTCCCTTGAGTTCTACTCTGGCAAATTGTTTGCAAAGTGTCTTCTCAACATCTGTAAGCCCAGAGCTTATGTCATCGTTGAGTTTGGACATGTCACGATCTTCAAAATTTTTTACAGTCATCCGTGCCACCTCACCTTCCCTCCTCCTATTAAACAAAATGACCTGACAGAGGGTCACCTTTGCTAGTGCTGCATAAGTGCCTGCTGTTGGATTATCAGCTAGTTTCTCCTTGGTCAATTTCACTTGCTCCCCAAGAAATAAATGTAGCTTTTGGACATCTTTGGCTAATGGAAGCCTGGTGCTTTTGTTGTATTTTGCCTCACTTAGGTTAGATAAGGCAGTATGGGAGACTAATTCAGACCACTTTGTTTCATGAAGAGTATGAAACCTCCTGATGGACTCAATCACCTCTTGGTCCTCTTCCATGAGAGCACGACACATAATGAGGTCACTGATCTTTCTGAGGGAATGCCCAATTTTAAGGGCCAAACTTGGGGCTTTGAATGTGCTGTTTTCATGATCAAAGCCTGAAACTCTCTTGACCGCACTCGTAAGAATAAAGAAGTTGCCTGGTTTTATTGCCTCTTCCATGTTGTGGATTCTTGTTGTGTGGCGCAAAGTCACAAGTAACCTCCCAAGTTCCCTTACTTTCTGTCGAATGTACTCATGCTTTGATCGGTCCTGTCCATGCTTATTAAAGAGGGACTGGGCAAACTGCATTAGATAATGATCATTCCTTATTGCAGTAGACACATCATCCTTGTGCATTTTTCCCAGCACTGTCCAAAGCTCACATGAAATTGGCTGGGACATGGTGGATTGAGCAGATGCTAAACCAAAGGCTTTGTCTTTCAATTCAGGTCCCTCTTCAACATTATTCTCTGGTCTTAGAGCACATCTTTTCATATGCCGTGAAAGTTCTTTTCTGGCTAACATACCCTTACAGTACAAGCAGTATTCGTATATCTCAGAGCTGCTACTCTGCTTGGAACTCCTTTTTACTTTAAGACAGCCTGATCCTGTGCTATTAACAACAGAGTTGTGCTTAAAGTTACCAAGGTTTCGCAATTTCTCAAGAAGAACCTTTCTGGCCTTTGATGACTTGGAGAATTGGAGTGCCTGTGCGACTTCAGCATTTTCATTTACATGTGTCTCAAGATGACGTGCTAATTTTGTTTGAGGTTTTTCACACACAAAACAATAGTTGACTTGGCTTTTAAGGACTTTTACAGATTTTGTCGGGGATGCACTTTGGTCAAGAATATCCACTGTAACCTTTTCATTACTCGCATCTTTTGCTGTCTGCTTGCATGACACTGGGCTTTCTGGTTCTGGGTCACTTTGAAGAACATCAGTAGTTTTTTGGACAGTCAGGATATTCTTACAGTTGCTTTGTATATCTAGAGTCTGTTCTTGTTCAGCATAAGGAACACATAAATCCAGAATTTTAGTGGTACGGGACTTTTTGTATGATTCAGGCAACGTGGTCAGCTCTGTCTCAGAGCTTTCTGAATCAGTTACAGATTCTGGGATGAACTCATCACCAGATGAGACATCGTCCTGTAAAGTACATTATTTTAAAAAGAGAAAGATGTCAAAAACTGTTAAGAGCAATCAAATTGATATTAAGAATAATATTTGAATGTACACTTACATCTGATATATCCCAGTCTTCTGAGGATTTCTTGAGGCAAATTTTATGCCACACGCCACAGCATTCTTCAGAGAAAAAAGACAGAATTCACTAGAGTGGCAGAGACTTTACATTAACCATTCAAAGTCAAAGCAAGTAGTAAACCCATGCATCAATCATTAAATACACTAATGCAACTTAAAAAAAAAAAAAAAGCAGAGTCAACTGAATACCCAGTGACTCAACTGCCCCGAAGGTGACACTCTGGCCCCAGGTGGCACCTCCTGGGCACCTTTTGTAAGCCCGGGTGGCTCTTGCAGCGTCCATCCCCTCCTCCCACCTGAGGGAAAGAGCACTTTTCCCATGCTGATCAGTGTGACTCCCCGTTCATCGGCTGTGACTCATTTTAATGAATGCAGCTTATTGAAGTGCAGCTGGCAAACAGGCAGACTGTTGTGTTGTAACTGGCGGACGCTGATCACACTCCGACTCGTCACAGTACAGTGGTACCCAGAGATAAGAATGCTTCGAGTTACGAAATGTTGGAGATACGAAAGGTCTTTCGGGAAAGATTTTGCTTCGAGATGCGAAAAAAATTCAAGATACAAAGAAACACAAACAGTTCTGCTCTATTAATAGCTTATGTTGTGCTGCGCTTCCGGGTCCTGGCACTCCTTTCCCCGATTGCAAAAAGTACGCTTTAAGGGGCTAATACGCCTTAAAACACTTTAAATCAGTTTTAAATCGAGTGAAATATCATTCTCAGAAGCGTCTCTCCTTCTCACAAGCTGAATGTTTGTGTTAGTTATTCGTGAAATATCTCAAGAAAGTTAACTTTTATACGTGGTGCTGTAATGTTTTCTGCCATCTGTTCCACCTCCTCTGTCACATAGCTTCACTCTCGAGGTAAGGTTTCACATTTGTGTACATATTACGTATTTTGCTTGTGTTTTATTGTTTTATTATCATTTATTACATTAACAATGGGTAGATTTAAGGATTGAAGAAACGTTACTTGATTTTTCTCTGGTTTTCCATTTTTATACTGGTTTCCATCTACTTATACTGTTGTTTCTTAGAGCTGTTGTACGGATACATGTAAAACGTGCTTCGAGAAACGAATTGTTCGACATACGTCACCCTGGAACAGATTAGTTTCGTATCTCACCACTGTATTTAAACTTACATGTCATCAAGAGACTTGAGATTTAGTTTTTTTCTTATTGTAAAATCAGCATCCTGACCAAACACTCAATGCTGAATTGTTTAGCATACATTATGCTATACTATGTTTAAAGGGATAGTGAAACCCTGCATGGGAATGGATAAGGCACGCCCCCTACCCACATAAAAAAAATAAATGCTTATTTGCTTTGTCAATGGCCCATTTGATATACCAACAAACCTTTAACAAGTGTTACTTTAACGTATACAGTACATTATGTTTGTTTTTAGTTGAGATCTAAACATGGCATGAAATTGAACTACTAATGACAAACTGAGAATATAATTAAATAATGAATACACACTTACGTTTACATCTTACACCACGCCATCTGACGGATGCCACAGGTGACTTGCAGATCCAGCATTTGTCCATTCTCACCACTTCAAAAACCAGCTTATGAATTGTACACTGTAAAAAAATTTTATCAAAACATTAAATAAATAAGTCATTTACCATATCATTATGAATTTAATGATTCTGTACGGACAGTCTTTTTTAACCACTGTGTCCCTACAAACACATGTTTTTTCAGAGTATGCCACACACAGATACTTCCAACATTGAAAGACTCAGGGTTGAGCACAGAAGTCAATATAGGTCCAGAGGACGGTGTCCTTGCAAACCTTAAGTCTGTCTGTGTCAAACTCACACACGCACAGTTCAATTTTGACCTTTATTTTACTGCTGAATTGAAAAATTACTTTCACTAACAATTGTTTTCACATTTAATTAATCACTTAAATAGACTCTGCAGGGACAATAAAGCCTTCCCTTGCTGTTACGGGTTGTTGTGCTGTGGCTAGCAAGGAAGAGAAGAATGATAATCGGGACAGCACGGACCAAAGTTGTTTGCAAAAGGTTACAGAACCAGGCAGGGAAATTAACTGGAAAAAAAAAAGTCAAAATTGAACTGCACGTGTGTGAGCTTGACACAGACAGACTTAAGGTTAGCAAGGACACTGTCCTCTGGACCTATAGTGACTTCAATGCTCAACCCTGAGTCTTTCAATGTTGAACTTTCAAGTTAACTTTCATAACTTGTGGCATACTCGGAGTAACACTAGTGTTGTAGGGACATAGTGGTTAGAAAAGACCATGCATACTGCATTCCATCACAGCTGCAAAATGTTTATTCAAACACTAAAAAAAAAAATCTTGTTCCTCTGAACATGAAAATACTTCTAACCACTGTTCAATTTCAAAACATAGTTCAATTCATATTCACCTCACAAGCAGAGCTCGTTGACACAGCTCTGGATGAATGACACTCTGATCTCAATTCAGTCTCTGTATAAAAGAACACAAGAAGATTTATTGCTGGTCTTGCCTCAAGTATAGACATTGAAACCACATATAGACATAATATACTAAACATACTAACATCCCTGATAAACAAAAATCTACTGAAAATATATTTAACAAAAAGTCAACAACATTTAATCAAATCTTTAACTGACCACTAGTAATGTCTGTTGAGAACACGGCAGGAAAAACCTCCTGGCTCTGAATGCCTACTTCTTCAAACCCCTCTTTGGCAGGTAAAGCAGCACATTGACCTCTGCCACAATGCACCTAAAAAGCACAGTAATGTCCAAAAATGAACAGGCACCAACTGTTATTGTGCCCATTTCACTCAAAAGGGGCAATGTAGACAAGAGAAGACAATGTTTAATGGTGACTCTGTCCCGAAAAAAAAATTACCAGAGTTTACTTGCAAACTAAACATTCATGGATCCTAAATGAAATAACTGAATTTAAACTGACCTCGTGCTCAGGCCCATCCAGTGTAGAACTCGATGACTGACACTCTGCTCTCAATTCTGTGCCTGGTGAACAGAACACAGCGCTATGGAAGACCACAGTGTTTACCTTGCATTGCTAATGTTGAGTAAGGCTCACCTCTTAGTAAGTCTGTAGCGAGAACATTGGGATCCAAGTCAGGGTCTTTGTCACCAAGCTCTGACAGTTGGCCAGAAGGAAGGCTTGCACCACTAAGCTGTGTGTCAACAAATTGAGAGAAAAATGCACATATGAACTTGGACATCATCTACACGTTGTGTTACTGTAGTTGCACTGACTAAAGTCCCATTATAGGAAAACAATTGGACTGATTGCTCTAACAGATTTAATTTTCAACCCAACCTTGGAAGCAGGACTGCTTGAAGTTATATTGCAGGACTGGATTCTGCTCTCTGTAGAATACAGGAAAAAATATGAAGAATGCCAGTTAGGGTGAGGTTGTGCATGCCTCTAGAAGAAGCAACAAAATCACTGGTACGCATGCTTTGTATTCACAATATGTTTACATGGCCTCCAGAAGTATTGTAAAACAAAAGGACAATAAGTCTCTTACCTTCAGTAGACTCAGTGGATGTTATGACTTGGTCTTGGAAACAGTCTTTAATGGGCTCTTGGCCAGCAGTGCTTGTAACAGTAAGAGGAATCTACAAAAGATACAGGACAAAACATCCATATGGCAGCCCCTGGAAGTCATATAAGTTTGACGTAATACTACCGGTAACTGACTTGTGTTTTTGGATAGAATTGTTGAACCCAACATTGTGTAATCTCAATCATAAAACACACATCTTAACATACAGATTATTTTTGTCATCAAGACGGCTAGATGAATAGAAAAAAAAAACCCCGAAATAACCCACCTCTTTGCGCCAAGGCCATTCTTTCCCACCATAGTCATAAGTGATTTCAGTTCCTGCCATAATTTTCTTCAGTGCGAAAAGACAGAGATGTGGCTTCCCTTCTGCTTCAATCAACTTCATTCTGCAATTTGGTCCTTTGTGCTCATCGTTTACAAGCCGTCCAAATGACCCATCTTCAATCGTTCCATCAATACTGCAAATATACAAATGTCATGCAATAACTAGACAACAAATAGTGACATACTTATGTATGTTGTACTTGTATCTGTAAACAACTACACTTAAGACCAACATTCAATACAAGTTGAGTTGTGTGATGTACTGATTCAGAGTTAAAGAGAAAGGTTTTGCAACAACTACAGAAATCCTGACATTTGAATATATTAGTGATTCTGAACTTACCACCATGTCTTCTGCTTCCATGTGAAGTCAAACATGAAGAATAAACATGCATTTTCATACAGTTTACGTCTATTTTCAGCTTCAGCTGCATCAATGAGTTCCCCTCTATACTCCACCACAAACTCTCCTTGACTGAAATCAGCTAAAGCGAAGATACCACGACCTGCAGACACAACCTTTTTAGTCAAAGGGATAGCAGACTATACACTGGATTAAACTCAGCACTACATGTAATTATAGTCCATTATCCTAGCAGCTGCTATGTAAAAATTGTGGGGTTTTTTTTCAATGCTACATGAAGAATAATGGATACAAACATAGGACACAGTGACAGGCCCACTATTACTTAAATATTATTAAAATGTAATTTACATAGATTTTTTGTATAATTAATTTATAGACTGAAATCCAATGGTGATGAGTTCCATTCAAGCGATGTGTAACTCCTTAATCTAACTTGTAGCGCAAAAGTCACTCACCTTTAACTGGATTAATATGTTTGATTTCTAACATCGAATTCTTGTCTCTTTCTGTAAGGATGTGATTAATGGCATCCTGAAGTGGAGTAGTTCTCCGTGGCATGGCAGAATTTGCTAAGGAGATTAAAAATAAAATTGTGAACATACAACTTCACTACTTTTCATCTTACTACTGACTAGTAAATTCACATAACTTTTCTCTGCTAACAGAATAGTAATGTGATTTAAGTTAGGCAAAGGACAAAAAAAAAAAAAAAAGGTGGAGACAAAAGGTTTACAAAGCAGGCTTAACTTAGTTCCAGCCTAAAATCCATGGTGGAACTATTATAACTGAAACTAGATTTTAAAGTTTGCACGCAAACTTCGATGTTGGCTTGCGTTGGTACCGTTAATACCTATTTTTTTAAATGTTGTCAATTCCGCAACAATAACATAATCCAACCCCCATGTCTCTATGATTCTCATAAGCTGAGATAGGTACATGCAATATTGGTTGCTATGGTAACAAGTCTGGTTGCTATGGAGGGGTCAGTAACCTAACATATTGTTCCCCATGTCAACACGAGTAAAATACACCAACCCCCATGTCTCTATGACTTTCGTAAGCTGAGATAGAGATACGCCATATTGGTTGCTATGGTAACAGTGTGGTTGCTATGGAGGGGTCGCTGACCTAATATATTGTTCCCTATATGAATACGAGTAAATTACAGCAACCCCCATGTCTCTATGATTTTCCTGAGCTGAGATAGGTACATGCAAAATTGGTTGCTATGGTAACCAGTCTGGTTGCTATGGAGGGTCAGTGACCTAACACATTGTTCCCCATGTCAATACATCAACCCCCATGTCTCTATGACTTTCCAAAGCTGAGATAGAGCTGCGCCATATTGGTTGCTATGGTAACCAGTTTGGTTGCTATGGAGGGGTCGCTGACCTAATACATTGCTTCCCATATCTATACGGGTAAAATACAGCAACCCCCATCTCTCTATGATTTTCCTAAGCTGAGATAGAGACATGCCATATTGGTTGCTATGGTAACCAGTCTGGTTGCTATGGAGGTGTCATTAACATAATGTTTCAGCTGTCAGTATGGGTGAAGCTTACCAGCCCCCAAGTCTCTAGCATTTTCCTAAGCTAAGATAGAGATGTGGCTATATAGTTGCTATGGTAAACAATTTGGTTGCTATGGAGGAGTTAGTGACATCATGTTGTAATCTACTTTTCATTTAGAATAATATAAAGCAACCCCCATGTCTCTACTGTGTTCCGTTTAGAAGATATTTGACATTGAAAGTTATGTCAAAAAGTGGGTGTGGCTTAATTAATTTATGTTAATTCACAAGCAATGATGGGCTGGATAAGTATTTTGCTTCCTTAATGCTTGTATGACTTTCCAGTGTCAATCAATTACAGAAGCTCTTTACATTAGGATCTATGGGGTTCATGCTCCATTCATTTCAATGGGCCATTGAAAGTCAATGAGACACCTTTGACCTACTTATTTGAAATCAGCTTGCACCTGGAGTTATCAACTGCCAGATTTTCAAACGAGTCAGCTGACTCAACTGTCAGATTTTCAAACGATGGCAAATCTGCTGGAGAAAATCCGATTTCCATGCCTCAAACAAATAAGATTATAGAAGAACCGTAAGACATATCGAAATGATTCTTTCTTTGTAAGAAGCAGAAGACCCTAACGAAGAGAATGCTGTAATTTTTGTGAAGGTGTGATTAGAAATAAAAAAATTATGGCGAGCTACAAATAGCCTTCATTTGATTCTGTGCAACTGCTCTTTTTAGAGAAATCCATACCCTCAAACAAATAAACATTACGAAAGAATGAACAGAGGTATTGAAATATTTCTTTTACTGTTAGAATAACAAGATTTTAAGGAAGAGAATGGTGTAAATTTTGTGAAGCTGTGATAAAGTTTGAATGATTTATGGCGAGTTAAAAATAGCCTGCGATTGAGATTTTTAAACAGAATCCACCAGAATTTTTGAATGGAGGTGAATGGAGCAATTATGTGCACTCGTTGTGGTTTAGGCCACCTGGGGTAAAAACCGTGTGTTATTTAAAAATGAAAACAGCACCAACTGAAAGAGGACAAAAATCTCTACCATTTAGGTATAAAATGTGTGTGTAAAGGTTAATTTTTAGTTGAGAAAACAGTGCAAGTAGCAACAAGACTGAGCTTGCTCAAAGTTAGAGTGAGCGATGACATCACCACTCTAGGGCTCCCATAGGGAATGACTTGGGCGATTTTTGGGCCGAAATTCGCGATTTTTACGGAAACCGCTGGTCGAATCGGTCCGATGAGATATAGCAACTCGAGTGGGAACAGCATGGACGACCGTGGAAAGTTTCGTGGCTGTAGCTCGAACGGGCTAGGAGGAGAAGCGTCGTAAAATTTTGGCGTAGGAAAAGAGAAGAAGAAGAAGAAGAA
>SRMA01026900.1:149567-173456 GCA_007224835.1 Danionella cerebrum
CACACACACACACACACACACACACACACACACACAATTGTCTGAGATTCCCGAACCTGAGAGGGGTGGAGCTGACAATTTTGGAGCTGGGCAATTACCGTGTTTTTCGGCTCATAAGACGCACTTTTTCTTCCCCAAAACTGAGGGGAAAAAGTTGGTGCGTCTTATCGAGCGAATGCAGAGCGCCGCGAATTCCAGTAACGGCCGTATGAGAGGCGTAAGAGCTCCGAAGCTAGGCCGAAGCCGCGGCCATATTTGTACACCCAGCGCTGCGCGCTGACGTCATCGCCCATCTCTGCCATAGCGCGGTCGTAACGAAAACGGGGGAAAATACTACATTTCCCACAATGCCTTGGCTACGGTAGCCGCAGCGGTGCTTCCGCATCCATACTCACGAGCGAAACTGCTTTTGACTCTCGCATTTGAGTGATCTCTCACGCTACAAACCCGATTTTTCACGCTAAAATACATTTTAAGATGTGAAATGGGCACAGCTAATAGTTTATTTGCGATCTGTTTCTTGAGCCTGACGATAAGATGATGATCGATCTGCATCGTCTTCAGTCTGTCGTCTAGCTCGAAGCCGCGGCCATATTTGTACACCCAGCGCTGCACGCTGACGTCATCGCCCATCTCTGCCATAGCGCGGTCGTAACGAAAACGGGGGGAAAATACTACATTTCCCATAATGCCTTGGCTACGGTAGCCGCAGCGGTGCTTCCGCATCTATACTCACGAGCGAAACTGCCCAGATAGCTACGCCATCTTATCACGGCACCTCTGTTTCCCAGTAAGAGCCTGTCAGTGTCTGCAGAATTTTGTCCTGTTTCGTCCATTTTTCTCGACGATATAAACAAAATATGTATTTCTCCTGGCTGCGCTGGAGTGTTTGAGCTTCAAACATGTCTGCATTGCACTCGTGAGGCGTGAGTGTTTGCACATTTCTTCCCAGAGGTGCATGACGAGCTAACGAAATTCTGCCAGGCTCCCCTGTCTGCGAGGGTCCATAGCTCCTCCCCCTTTGCCACTCTGGCGCAAGCTGCAGCTAGGGGTTACACTGCGATTCCGCGAGTGGAGCAGGCTGTCACGGCGCACTTGTGCCCAGACGCCGCTGCCGTTTGGCGATCGCGCCCAGGTGTCCCCTCCAAAGCAGGACAGTTATCGTCAGACCTGATGACGAAAGCTTACTCGGCTGCGGGTCAAGCTGCAGCTGCCCTGCATGCTATGGCAACTTTCCAGGTCTACCAGGCCAAAGACCTCCATGACATGCACCAGAGTATGGCACACTCCGCCTGCCAGACGCCAAAGAGAGTGACCTCAGTCACGGTCCAAAAGCCCTAGAAGGACTCCTGCACGGCAGAGAGCACAGTCTACCTCAGAGGGTGGGTACAGCCACCCGAGGCCGGACCTTTGGGCCCTACATTTACATTTATGTATTTAGCAGACACTTTTATCCAAAGCAACTTACATTGGGAGTAAGCATTATGCAGTTTGGTACAAAGTGGATTGATCAGAAGACATACACATAGAACACTTTCAAGCTAGTACAGAAACATTACACGTATGGTATATCCGGCATCGGTGGACCCCAGCCTCTACCGCCTGTGACCCCAAGTGGGGTCGGTTCGTAGAGTGGTGCTCTTCCCAGCGGGAAGATCCTAGGACATGTCCTATCAGAATCGTGTTGACCTTACTCCAGAAAGGGTTCGATCGGGGGCTGTCCCTTTGTCTTTGAAGGTCTACGCTGCAGCGATTTCCTTCTTCCACCTCCGGGTCGAAGGGAAATCTGTCAGCAGCCACGATCTGACTGTGAGATTTCTCCATGGGGCCAGGTGGCTACGTCCCTCCAGGCCGCCCTCTGTACCCTCTTGGGACCTCTCCATCGCCCTGAGCAGCAGATAGCACACTGGATTATGGAGGCTTTCCAGCCGTCTTACCAGGCGAGTGACATACCCTTCCCTCTAACTAAACTGGGGGCCCATTCCACCCACAGCATCGCTGCCTCGTGGGCTTTGGCTAAGGGGGTCTCACTCGCCGACATATGTAGAGCTGCGGGCTGGTCGACACCCCAAACCTTCATCAGGTGTGGCGCTGTGCTTTCTGCGGTGCTGAGTGGTGGCGGTAACCCGTAGGCACAGTTGGGGGTAATACCCATAGATGCACATCCCCATGGGTTTGGAACATCCGTTCCCTCATTACCGACTCCAGTACCGCTGAGTGCTCTGACCCGGGGCCTAAGCACCACTAGGACCCCTGGGTCAAGTATGTGATGCGCCTGCAGGTTCCTAGTCCTGCGGGAAGGAACCTTTTTTCACGTCTCCCACATGATAGAACAGTGAACTCCGGGCTAAGGGGCAGAATGAGTTTTCCCGGTCAGGCGCCTGACTGACACCTAACCTTCACAGCTTAGAGTCGGCCTGGCTGGACGGACTGAGGCATGCCCCCTTAAAGGGGTTCCCATAGTTGAAACATCGACATAGTCTACGTTTCGCCTGAAAGGGAACGTCTAGGTCACTTTCGTAACCCCGTCCCCTGAAGGAGGGAACGCAGACGTCCCGTGGCCATGTACCTCAAGTCGCTGATCTGAGGTGCCGCAGAGGTAAGTGGGTTCGGCTTCTCTGAAGTAAGCAGAATGAGTGTAGAGCTGTGCTCTGCTCTTATAGAGCAGTTAATTAGCTAATCAATTTCACTTGCAAATTCATTGCCCGTTAAATTGTCGGCTTCACCCCTCTCAGGTTCGGAATTCTCTCATAATCGAAACATTGATATAGTCTGCCTTCCCTCCTTCAGGGAACGGGGGTTACGAAAATGCTTCATACAACCCCTACTCGAGGTCCCCTCTCCCCTTTTGAAAACAGACATCTGTGGACGCAGGTGTTTTTGCACACGTTTAAAAAAAACCCGGTTATGTGTAGACATGATTTGTAGTGAGAGCAGAGAGCAGGTGGAGGAACACCTGGAAAGTTGGAGGTCAGCTCTAGAAAGAAGAGGAATGAAAGTCAGTCACATTAAGACAGAATACATGTGTTTGAATGAGAGGGAAGGAAATAGAACAGTGAGGTTACGGGGGGCTGAGGTCAAGAAGGTGCAGGAGTTTAGGTATTTGGGGTCAACAGTCCAGTGTGATGGGGAGTGTGGAAAAGAGGTGAAGAGACAAGTGCAGGCAGGTTGGAGTGGGTGGAGAAAAGTGTCAGGGGTGTTGTGAGACAAAAGAGTGTCGGTAAGAATTAAAGGAAAGGTGTACAGAACAGTAGTGAGACCAGCTATGATGTATGGGTTGGAGACTGTGGCAGTGAGGAAGAGACAAGAGGCAGAGATGAAAGTAGCAGAGATGAGGATGTTGAGGTTCAGTTTAGGAGTGACAAGCATGGACAAGATTAGGAAAGAGCACATCAGAGGGACAGCTCAGGTTGGTTGTTTTGGAGACAAAGTCAGAGAGGCCAGGTTGAGATTGGCTACGGTTGAGGTTTGGACATGTACAGAGGAGGGATAGTGGTTATACTGGTAGAAGGATGTTGGAGATGGAGATGTCAGGCAAGAAGTCAAGAGGAAGGCCAAAGACGAGATATATGGATGTGCGGAAAGAGGAGATGAAGTTAGTTGGTGCAAGAGTAGAGGATACTGAGGACAGAGTTAGGTGGAAACGGATGATTCGTTGTGGCGACTCCTAAACTGGGAACAGCCGAAAGGTGAAGAAGAAGATGTGTAGACATGGCCTGAGTCTCAAGAGTCTAGGGACTGTACATGATCATTATAAAAGCAATGGCGAGTTTAAAAAGAAGGATGCTTACCATATGCCTGTGTGAGCTGAAGGTCCCACTCTTCTTCCAGGTGTCCAAATGCTTGGGTTGGTTCCTCAAAGCAAGTTTTCCCCAGGAATTGGTTATTGTGATTTATGAAGATGCTCTTTGGCTGCTCTTTTATGTCACCAACAGAAGCCAACGGTAGAGGCTTGATAGATTGTTTAAAATTATCTTCATCATCCTTTTCCACATTTGTTTGAAAATTCCTGGCATTTTCTTCATCTACATCTGTGTCACTGTCCATGCACAGATGTGCTCCTGGTGTGCTTTCGACATCACTTTCCCCTTCTCTGTGTCTGAAACCTTTTAAATTATCATCCTCCACATCAGTGGCACAGTCCTTGTCAAAAGCAACCTCAGTTTGCACATCTGGTTTAGTCACTGTACCTTCTGTCCCCTCATCCTCTAAATCAGTGTCATTGTCCTCATGAAGAACCACTGGAGAGTCAGTGTTCATCTTTAATGAATCCACGCCTCTTGATTGGTTCGATTTCTCTCTCTTATAATCTTCTTCCTCAACTTCAGTGCAACCATCCATTCCACAATCCACAGGAGACAGGTTTTTATCAAAACTTCCTGGACTTTGGTTGTCTGATCTAGCTTTGCTTGTGCCTGAGACCTCAAAGTCTAGGTCATTGTCCAGGTGAAGATCTTCTGAGGATGCCATCTCAACCTCTGGAGCTTGATCAGCCTTAGATCTTGGTCCAGTTTTGCTTCTCTCTTCCTGTTCCTCTTCCACATCTGTATCACTATCCAGTTGAAGATCTTCTGAGGTTACCATCTTAACCTCTGGAGCTTGTTCAGCCTTAGATCTTGGTCCAGTTTTGCTTCTCTCTTCCTGTTCCTCTTCCACATCTGTATCACTGTCCAGGTGAAGATCTTCTGAGGATACCATCTTAACCTCTGGAGCTTGTTCAGCCTTAGATCTTGGTCCAGTTTTGCTTCTCTCTTCCTGTTCCTCTTCCACATCTGTATCACTGTCCAGGTGAAGATCTTCTGAGGATACCATCTTAACCTCTGGAGCTTGTTCAGCCTTAGATCTTGGTCCAGTTTTGCTTCTCTCTTCCTGTTCCTCTTCCACATCTGTATCACTGTCCAGGTGAAGATCTTCTGAGGATACCATCTTAACCTCTGGAGCTTGTTCAGCCTTAGATCTTGGTCCAGTTTTGCTTCTCTCTTCCTGTTCCTCTTCCACATCTGTATCACTGTCCAGGTGAAGATCTTCTGAAGATGCCATCTCAACCTCTGGAGGTTGATCAGCTTTAGATCTTGGTCCAGCTTTGCTTCCACCTTCCTGTTCCAAACCACTAACGATATGAAGAGCGGATAGGAACCCAGATTTCTCAGCTTCTGGAGCCTCTGGCGCAGTCTTACTCCTCTCCGACTCTTCTTCCTCAACATCAGTGTCACTGTCCATGTGAAATTCATCTAAAAGCCTTGGTTCCATTTTTAAAATGAATTCAGATCCAGCCTGAATGGACTCTCGTAGGGTTGTTCTCTGTCTAAAACGATCTATTGAGGCTGAAGATGGACAGACGGAAATCTCATCCTCACTAAGAGAAAATGAAAAAAGCTAAAGCTTTCACTCACAAATACATTCTCATTTTTATTTTATTATTACTATGTTTGTTTTTTTCATGATTATAATAATTTGTTTACAAAAAAAAAATCAAACAAAACATGATTGCAATGATGATGATGATGATAATGATGATGAAAAAAATCTATAATCCATTTCATCCTTTATGTTGTTTTATTTCAGACCTAAGGCATGTAGTTATAACTTAAAGTTATAAATTATCCTTTTCTTTTGAGTTGAGATTCAGTCTGAATTAGACAAAATAGGCTTTCTATGTTGGCTTGTAAAAATGTAAAACTATGTTTTAAAATGTTGTCAATGTTGCAATGAGTAATGTAATCATTCCAGTATGTCTCTGATTCAGAGAGAGATGGTTGCTGTTAGTAGTGATGGAAGAATCGCTTAATATTCTCTATGTTATTGTGAGCAACATAAACCAAACCTTATGCATCTATTATTCACTAAAGCTCAGATAAAACTCTGAAACTTTGGTTGCTAGGGTAAACAGTGTGGTTGTTAGCACAATAAACCCTGTTTCTTAATTATTTTTTTTTCTTGAACATATTGAAGGGTAAATGTGCGTTAGACACAACTTCCTTTTGTCTAGAATTCTAAACATTTTTATAGAACTCTTTTTCAATAAATATTTCAGTATTCTTTCTTTATTATTGAGTGAAAAAATAAGTGTGACTGAAATATATGCCATACTGGTTCCCAGTGTTGTGCTAGATACTGAAAATAGTAAAAAAGTTAGTAACTGTTTCAGTTACTTGCACTAAAAAGTAATTAGTTACTGTTAAAAGTACTTTTTAAAGAACATGTTCTGATGCTCCCTTTAATGCACATATTGCTTAATTTTACTACTGCATGGAAAATAACATGTTTATTGAGCACTGGTCTTATTTCAAGGGTGTCTAACTCATTTCAGCTCATGGGCAGCATGGTGCACAATTTGTGCTTGCAGAGGCCAGACCAGATAAACCATATCAAACAATCCATTGATTCCTTAATTGTGTCATTAATTAATAGATCTTACTTTTCCTATTAATGGTTTTATTTTTTTTCGATTTTTTTTATTTAGCAAAGATCCAGATTCTGAAAATTGTGAAAGATTCTGACAAACAAATATTTTTCCCAATTTATAATGTGCTTTAGAATTCAGGAACAAACCTTTCACTTCATATTAAAACTCTTTGCACATCTCTGAGCTCCCAGTTTAACAAGAAAACTAAATAGTGGGTTAAATGGAACAAATCTAATAGTGTTATTGTAATCAACTGACAAGCTGTTATTGTTACTTTAACTGACAAGCAAGTGTTTTTTTACTTGCTTCTTAATTTGTTACAATCGGTGCATTTTTGTTTGAATTCCACCATTCCTCGCCCCTGTTAACATTATTCAGTGTCTGCAGCAGCAGTGAGACAAGGAGTAAAGTTATTTCGAAAGCCAAATGAAGAAGACGTCCTGCTGAAAAGCTCGGGTAAAATTATAACACAATGTTGGAAATTTGTTTAAATAGCCCCACCGCGACGGTGGATGACACATTAGACATTACTTTTATAATATTGTGGTCCATCCAGCAAAAAAATAGGCACGTTACACATGAAAATTTAGTTTATGTTAAATAAATTAATTGATGGCTAATAAATCAAAGAACATTGACTTTCGTCATTTTTTTGCCCACATTTATACAATTTGGGTTTTGTAAGTTAAGGTGGCAATAACCAAAAAAATCAAACAAAACATGATTGCAATGATGATGATGATGATAATGATGATGAAAAAAATCTATAATCCATTTCATCCTTTATGTTGTTTTATTTCAGACCTAAGGCATGTAGTTATAACTGACATGATAAATTATCCTTTTCTTTTGAGTTCTGAACCTCAACATCCTCATCTCTGCTACTTCCATCTCTGTCTCTTGTCTCTTCCTCACTGCCACAGTCTCCAACCCATACATCATAGCTGGTCTCACTACTGTTCTGTACACCTTTCCTTTGATTCTTGCTGACACTCTTCTGTCACACAACACCCCTGACACTTTTCTCCACCCACTCCAACCTGCCTGCACTCGTCTCTTCACCTCTTTTCCACACTCCCCGTCACACTGGACTGTTGACCCCAAATACCTAAACTCCTGCACCTTCTTGACCATAGCTCCTCTCTCGGCACCCTGTCATACGCTTTTTCTAAATCCACAAATACGCAGTGCAGCTCCTTCTGACCATCTCTGTACTTCTCCATTAACAATCTCAGAGCAAAAATTGCATCAGTAGTGCTCTTCCTGGGCATGAAGCCATACTGCTGCTCACAAATATCCACTTCTCTTCTTAGCCTAGCTTCCACTACTCTTTCCCAAAGTTTCATTGTGTGGCTCATCAACTTTATGCCTCTGTAGTTGTTACAACTCTGCACATCACCCTTGGTCTGAAAGATTGGCACCAGGACACTTCTCCTCCATTCCTCAGGCATCTTCTCACTCTCTAAAATCCTGTTGAATAACCTAGAAAGGAACTCCACTGCTGTCTCTCCTAGACACTTCCACACCTCCACTGGTATGTCATCTGGACCAACAGCCTTTCCACTCTTCATTCTCCCCCGGGCCTTCCTCACCTCATCCTTTCTAATCTTTTCAACTTCCTGCTCTACAATATTCACATCTTCCTCCCTTCTTTCCCTTTCATTCTCCTCATTCATCAACTCCTCAAAATACTCCTTCCATCTTCTCTGCACACTCTCCTCACTTGTTAGCACCGTTCCATCTCTATCTTTAATCACCCTTATCTGTTGTACATCCTTCCCATCTCTGTCTCTCTAATCTAAACAATTCCTTCTCGCCTTCCCTCGTGCATAACCTGGCATACAACTCATCATATGCTTTCTGTTTGGCCTTTGCCACCTCCCTCTTCACTCTGCGCTGCGATTCCTTGTAGTCCTGTCTACTTTCTTCAGTCCTTTCAATGTCCCACTTCTTTTTAGCTAGCCTCTTCCTCTGGATGATGTCCTGTACTTCCTCATTCCACCACCATGTTTCTTTATCTTCTTTCCTCCTTCCAGCTGACACACCTAGCACCTTTCTCCCTGTCTCCCTGATCACTTCTGCTGTAGTTTCCCAGTCATCTGGAAGCTCTTCCTGACCACCCAAAGCCTGTCTCAGCTTCTGTCTGAATTCCTCACAATCTTCTTCCTTTTTCAACTTCCACCACTTGGTCTTCATTTCAATCTTTCTTCCCCTCTTCTTCCTGACCACCAGAAACATCCTACACATCACCATCCGATGCTGTCTGGCTACACTCTCTCCTACCACTACTTTACAGTCTCTGATCTCTCTCAGATTGGCTCGTCTACAAAGGATGTAGTCTACCTGCATACTCCTACCCCCACTCTTGTTGGCAACTCTATGATCCTCCCTCTTCTGGAAATAAGTGTTAAATACAGCCATTTCCATCCTCTTGGCAAAGTCCACCACCATCTGTCCTTCTTCTGCAATGAACTTGGGCAAATTTCCTCTAAATCCCAATTGGTGAAAGCGAGGAATGTCAGCTCCTAACAGGTCATTGGGTCAGGGACCCTACCCAGTGCGCTTTCATTTGCTGCAGTCACTCAGTGTCTTGTGTGGTGTTCGTACCACCGTCCTAGGCTTCCCCTCATCCACATGCTGACGTGAGCGCAATGTGTTTCACCTAAAGTGCTCATTTTTACATTGTGTGAAGATTTCACAACCCCGACGTTACGCATCCAAACAGTTCTTTTTTTTTATGAACGTAGATAACAATAATTTTAATCAATCTTTTTTTTATCTCTTAAATCAAATAAAGCGATAATTGTTTCAGCCTTGACTGTAATGTGCATTAATGGCAAATAACCAGTCATCTTAAATTCTTAAAATGTGTTTAAATAAAAGCTGCAAAGTGTCACTTCCTTTACCTCACATAATCTTTAAAGTCATGCATCAATAAAGAAGCGTTCCACAAACCTCTCTAGGATGAGTTTTTTTGCAGGGGTCAGAAAAGATGAATTTGCAGAACACAGACGAGAAGAGGACGAATCTGAAACTGTAGCAGTTAAGAAAGAATAAGCAAAGAATAATATTAGAAAATAATTAAGAAGAAACATTGCACTTTACATACCATCACAAGTGCTCTCTTCATCCGAGTCTGATTCAGGCACAAGAGTGACCTCAGGTTGTTTGTGAGCTGACTGCGCAGAAGAAATTCTGGGTTTGTCATCCTCAGGGCACCATGACGGAACGGGAGGAAATGAGCCTCCGCGATGATGCTCTTTGTCGTTCAGAAGGTTCCCCTCACCCTGCCGAAAAGTCGGGGCACTCCTCGCTAGCACTAGACTCTCTCTTTTCTCCTTTGCGGACACACAGCCATTGACTCTGTTAGAGATGTCCAGGCTTATGTACTGACAGGGCAGATCTGCAAGCACCACACTCTCTCCATCGCTCAAAGCGTATCGCACATGAGGCGTCAGCTTCAACCGGCCTTTTCTGGTACCATTCAAACTACCCATATCCCACACAAGTGTTTCCACAGCAGCTCCATCATCTGAACACTTGCTAGAGCGGAACACAGTGATGGAGATGACAGCATGACGACCAGACACCGATGGAACTGGAAGCAGAACAGAACAGGCAGCAGGATCCCGTCCCAGGACGTTCTCTCCCGCGTAGAGAGGAATTTCTGGGAAATGACCGAAAAGAGATTACATTCATTTACAGAAATAAAGTTTACACATGCTTTGCATCATACAGGTTTCGACAGATTGATATTATAAGAAGAGGAAAAAAGGGTCCCTGTACCACTTTCAGAGATTTGGTACAATTTGTTTCATCGCACACAACTTGCTTTTCAGTTTTTCATCTGATTTCTGACGTGTGAGTAAAAATGCATTTTAATTGTTTCTTACTAACCTGTCTCTGGTATATGGCCATTTTTAAACACCTTTAACGTTGCAATCCGTTCAGTTTCTGGTTCTCTTTGTCTCTTTTCTGCTTCACCATCTTCTTCAAGTAAACAATCTTCAATTGGCTGTGTAGCATCCATCCTTTACTCTAGGTTACAATACAAGAACATTTAAACTCTTGTCATTGACACAGTACAGCCATATATAAAGTAAAAAACTCAATTCTTCAAAGATGACTAGTTGCTCTCTCCAGAGGAGTGAAGGTATGATGTAGTGTTTCCTCCTCAGGATGGGTTCTTTATTTATTTTATTTATTTCGTGGACCGGTTCACATTATTTACATCAGGACAGGAGGGTGTTAATAGAAAAGGGGGAAGAGAAGTAGGTTATTAGGAAAGAGTCGGCAGTGAGAAGAATACCTGCCTGAACATAATACAGCAGATTGTTCCAGAAAAAAACAACAAAAACACAACATTAGCAGCCCCCTCATCCATCCATCTGACCATCCTCTTAATCATCCATCCTTCCATTTACCCACCGATCAATCGATTTCCAGAGGAGAGCCAGCCCTCTGGACTAGACATGGAAGCAGCCATCTACCCCGCTTTCGCTAACAGTTGGCATATAGTGTATGTGTACGTGTTGGAGGAGTAAAATGCATTACATGTGTGAGTGGTGTCTTGGAGCATCACCATTAGCTGGTGGATGATGTCCTAGTACCACCCCCAGTCCCTAAGTGTCTTAATTTTGTATTGTATTTAAACTTGTAAACCTCTCCGTCTTGGTTAGAGGGTGAGGCCACAGGTGCAGCCCCACCCACCGGGATGAAGAATATAGCCCTCCAGTGTTCTTGAAGGTGATGTATGGGGCACTAGGGGATGCCCGGCCTCTGAAGCGAATGAGTGGCAGATGCCATTAACCTGATCATTTCAGAAAATGGGAAAATGGGTTTAAGGTTACATTAATTTTTTTTTTTTTTTGGATGCGCTCAAAAACTCAGCAGATCCATATACAAGGTATTTTACTCTGTTATAATGTAGAAAATTTGAATATTTTACTGTGGCATTTTTGAGGAATTGCATTCTGAACTTGGCTTTTTTTGGTAAAAACACATTAAGTTAAAATGGGTTGGAGATAACATTTCTCATTTTCTTTTTTGGATGCGTTCTAAAAATCTATAGATCCTTATTGTAGGTATTTTAGTCTGTTACAATATAGAAAATGGGAATATTGTACTTTGGCATTTTTGAGAAATTGCATTCTGAACTTGGATTTTTCTAATAGTCAAATGGGGTTACATGGGGTCAAATGGGGTTGGAGGTTACATTTGTCATTTTTTCTTTTGGATGTTTTTAAAACCTTTTTATTTCATCCTAATAACGAATTTTGACTGTCTGAATCCAGTGTTTGAGAATATTTTACGTCACTCCTTCGTTACCTGGGCAGTGTGTTTGGGATCATTGTCATGCTAATATACACCGTCATGTTTGCCCTTGATGCCTTTGCTGACAGAAAGAGGTCTTCACTCAAACTCTCATAATACATGGCCCAATAAATTCTATCCTTTTAACAGATCAGTTGTTTTGGTCCCTTCACAGAAAAACAGCCCCAAAGCATGATGTTTCCATTCCATACTTCACCATAAGTATGGTCTTTTTTGGATGCATTCTCATCATTCTTTCTCCTCCAAAAGTGACATGTTGAGGTTTTTTTACCCAAACGTTTTACTGTGGTTTCCTTTGACCATATGACATTCTAGCAGTCTCAGATGGGCCTGGACATGTACTTAAGCAGAGGAACTGCTTCTGGCACTGCAGGATTTTAATCAATGGCTATGCGGTATGTAATTGATGGTAGCCTTTGTTACTTTGATTCAGGGAAGGTCTGGTGTTTTTGACAGCTTCCTTTGGCCAAGAATCACCTGTGTCACAATACATTTATTCCTATCTTTAAATGCATTTGCAGATAGTCAGGGCATATGTTAAATGTTAAAAGGGCTTGCCATAGCCGATGGCTCCGGAGCTAGGCTGAAGCCGAGGGCTCTCCTACGGCTGTGACTGCCCTCCAACGTGCTCCGCACACCAACTTTTCCCCCTCAGTTTTGGGGAAGAAAAAGTGCATCTTATACGGCGAAAAATGCGGTAATAAGTATACCTTGGAGGAAATTCACAGGCCTCCCTCACCTTTTTAAGTGGGAGAGTTGTTTTTTTGCAACAACGTTTATTCACAATAATCTTGTGCAAAAGAAAAAATAAAAGTGAAAAAGAATGTGAGAGAAATATTAGAGATGTTATAGTTATTAGAGATAAAATGTTAGAAATAAAAAAAGAAAAACGGAGAATGTGAAAGAGCTAACAAATGTGTGGTTCTGCCATCCAAGCTGAACGTTTCATTTCAAGCAGAACATAAACATTTACCTCATTATTCTGTATTAATAAATTAAAATCAAATAAAAGTTTGTTCTATCCTATATTTAAAATTCACAGTATAGTTTAACTAATAAGTCATCTGGACAGCACAATTGTTCTAATTGACCACAATGTGTTTGATGGCATACCCTATAAGAAATTGAAATAAACTAGATTTTAAAGTTTGCGCACAAACTTCGATGTTGGCGTGTGTTGGTGCCGTTAATACTAGAGGTGTAACGGTTCACGGGAATGCATTGAACCGTTTCGGTGCGGCCTGTTCGGTTCAGTACACTTGCGTACCGTTTCGGTATATTTTTTTTATTAAATAATATAAATTTATTATTAGCGCGATATTAAGCGCAGCGAAACATTGTTCCTAGGCGAGTTTCCGCACGGACGCGATTGAGTGAAGCACAGTAGAGTTGCACGAGTAGCTGAGAAATGGCAACCACGAAAGAGAAGCCAGAGCTTGAAGACCCTCCCACCTCACTACAGTCTCCTGTTTGGGAACACTTTGGCTTCTCTGTTAAAATACATAACGGGGATAGACGAGTGGATAAATTTAAAGTTGTATGCCGACATTGTTCCACGGAGATCTAACATTTTCTACTGCTGGAGATATTGTCACTGCAACCAGATCTGTGCTCTCTTCAGAAAATGTGGATTGGTTAATCTTTTTAGCCAAAAACTTAAAACTTGAATAGTTAGTTTTGTTGATGTATAAGCTGAAGCTGTTGCTAGTATTAAAAGTTTTTAGGTCCTAACTAGTTGCATTCTTTAATTTTTTATTTTAAAAATGTGTATTTCTAAATGTGCAATTTATTTAAAAAAAAAAAAATCACCCAAATGTGTCACTTTTATTTATTTTATGCAAGAATTCTATTGTGTATTGGCAGCTTTTCAAAATAAAGATTTTGTAAGCTCTTATTGTTTTGTACCGAAAATAAACCGAACCGAGCTCTCCAAGACACTGTACCGAACCGAATACGATTTTAGCGTACCATTATATGACTAGTTAATACCTATTTTTTTTTAAATGTTGTCAATTCCGCAACAATAACATAATCCAACCCACATGTCTCTATGATTTTCATAAGCTGAGATAGGTACATGCAAAATTGGTTGCTATGGTAACCAGTCTGGTTGCTATGGAGGGGTTGCTGACCTATTATATTGTTCTCCATATGAATATGAGTAAAATACAGTAACCCCCCTGTCTGTATGATTTTCCCAAGCTGAGAAAGAGACATGCCATATTGGTTGCTATGGTAACCAGTCTGGTTGCTATGGAGTTGTCATTGACATAATATAATGTTTCAGCTGTCACTATGGGTGAAGCTTACCAAGCCCCAAGTCTCTAGCATTTTCCCAAGCTAAGATAGAGATATGGCAATTTAGTTGCTATGGTAAACAATTTGGTTGCTATGGAGGAGTCAGTGACATCATGTTGTAATCTACTTTCCATTTAGAATAATATTATGCCACTCAACACGGTTCTTCAGAACCCTTCCTTCTCCACCACTTTTAATTCGGGGAATATTAAATATCTTGGCATTGAATTCTCACCGAGGCTGTCGGATCTGGTACAATTAAATTACTCGACACTACTTAAAAGAATAGAGGATGACCTCAAAAGATGGCAACACTTACCAATTTCACTTATGGGAAGGGTTGCCAGCATTAAAATGATGGTCATGCCCAGAATTAATTATCTGTTGTCAATGATTCCTAACCAGCCGTCCCGGGATTGGTTCAAATCATTGGACTCTCATTTCTCCAGATTTCTATGGAAAGGCAAACCTCCACGCATTAGCTTGCACAAGCTTAGGAAATCCAAAGACTGCGGTGGCCTGGAGCTGCCAAACGTATACCATTATTTCCTATGCCATAGAGTGGTGCACTTGTACCAATGGATTAGTTCTAATTCGACTGAACTCACCTGGCTCGACATTGAACAGACATTTTGCAAAGATATTAAGATAGCAGATTTACCGTTTATAAGCTCTAAGATTAAACATCACAACTGCTTTCAGAATATCGGCATACGTACTTCACTGACAGCCTGGTGGGAATTTCTTAAGATAACGGGCTCACCGCTTGCTCCTTGCCAGCACACACCAATTTGGAACAACCCAGACTTCTTACTAAACAAAAGGGCAGTATATTTTCCAAATTGGCAAAATAGTGGAATAACACATTTTAGACATATAATTGTCAACAACAAAATAATTTCATTTGAAGATTTGGTTCTTAAATACGGATTACCAACTAACAAATTTTTAGAATATCAACAGCTCAAATCTATCATTCTTTCAACATGCAAAGAGCACATGACTCTGCAGCTACCCACAGTAATTGAACAATTTATTGGGTTGACAACCCCGAGGTTAATATCCAAAATCTATAAATTACTGTTAAAAACAGACAATATTGTATGTCTCCCCACTACTAAATGGAACGAAGAGTTATTTGTAAATGGAAATCAACCATTCTGGAACCGGATATGCTTAAACACGTTTAAAGCATCTACAAACCCAAATCTGCAACTAATACAGTATAAAATACTTCACCGAACTCACTACACAGGTCAAAGATTGTTCCAGATGGATCTCTCAGACACTAACATTTGCCAACACTGCACTAACAATACAGTTGACCACTATCTACATGCTCTTTGGTCTTGTACACCAGTGCAAAAATTCTGGCAAGAAGTCTGCTGTCAGCTAACATCATGGGTTAACCACCTCATTTCACCAACTCCAGCACTGTGCTTATTGGATGACCTAGACAGTACACGGTTAGAACTCGAGGCTAACACATCACTATTAATTCTCACTGTTATGCTTGTAGCAAAGAAAACCATTCTTATGAACTGGAAAACGAAAAAGAAACTAAGCATCACTCAATATAACAACATGTTATTAAACTATCTCACCCCGGAAATGTTGTCTGCCTTCACATAAATAGGTTTTTTTTGGGTGTGTTTGGGTGAATGCGTGTGTATGTGTGGGCATAGGGGTGGGTGGATGAGTGTGAACGAATGAGTATGGATGGGATCCGAAGGGGGGCAGCTGCCGCCTGGTTTCCCGCGTCCCCCTCTTGGTGACTCTACCGTGTCCCCCGGGACGGGGGGCGGTGCCACCCCTGGGTGGGGGGTGGTCGGCTCGTCGGCGTGGTGCCCGCATCGGCTCCTGGTACATTTCCTCCACCCCCACACATAGGATCCCGGGGGTCTCAGTCTCTGTGGGGGATTGGGGGGGGTCGGCCTATCACGGATCAGCCCCCCCCGGCATACTCCAGGCCAGGGGACCCCCAGTTTTAATTCAGTTAGACACTCAACATCTCCAGGGCACTGGAGAGGGGCCTGCCTCCTGAAGCGGTCAGAGAACCAATAACATCTGGCACTGACCCGCTTCGGGAGCCGGTCTCCCTCCCGGTGCCCCAAATATCACTTGCAAGGACACACTACATTTAGGATTGGAGGGCTAGTCTCTCCGTCCACATCTGATGGGTGGGGCTGCAGATTTGTGGCCCCCCCAAAATTCTAGGGCGGAGATGACGGCCCTCTTATTTTACATACATATTAGACACGCAGGGAATGGGGAGTGGTGCCTGGACGTCAGCTGTCAACCAACGGTGACGCTCCAGGACATCACTCCCCAGTTTTAATGCAACTTATCTCTTCAACATATACACAAACACATACACTACACTCCAACTGGGGGCAGATGATGGGCAGTGGGTGGGCGGCCGTCTCTGTCTTCCGTCCGGGGTGGGTATATGCCCTCCGTCAGCGCGGGCTCGTGGGATCCCCGGGTGGGCGCGGGTCCACTGGACGGTGACTGACCGCCCTTCGAGTATGAATGGGCGTATGGATGGAATGATTGATGAATGGATGGATGACTGGGGGAGGGGGGAGGGGTCTGAGGCTGCTGGTCGTGGTGGGTGCGGGGCCGGGTTGTGGCTGGGGGGGTGGCTCCGCTGCTCCCTCTCTGCCCTCTTCTGGTCTCCTCCCCCTCCTCGCCCCCCCTGCCTCCCTGGTGGGGCCGCGGCCGGGCCCGGGGGGGGCATTGCCGCCGGGGGCTGTGCGGGTGGCGGTGGTCGCGGGCGGCGGTGGTCGCGGGCGGGGTCTGCTGGGGCCTCCCCGTGCTGTCAGGGGGGCCGGCCTGGCCGCTGTCGGGTGGGCCGCCCCCCCGCTGTGGCGGGCACATCCCCGCTGTCTCGCTCCGGGCGCGGGGCGTTTCTCTCTGGGGGTGCTGACGGTTCCCGGTGGGGTGGGGTGGGATGCTCTGGCTCGGGAGTCCGGGGCCCCGGTCATGTCGGCCCACGGGGGGTGGAACGATCCACCGGGTTACTTCGGTCTGATTGCAGAGCCGGTTCTGTGTCGGACATCGCAGCGCACTCGGGCATAGAGGAGTGAGGGTGATTTGTGGGAAGTTGGTCGGCCACTGGTGGGTTGGGTCTGCTGTCCCTGGGCACCGTGTGCTGCAATTGTTTGTTTGTTAGATATGTGTGGTTCGTCCAGCTCGCTGTTTGTGATCTTTGGTAAGTTATGTATTTTTCCTCCCATGTAGCTGAGTTGCTTTTTAAAGCATACAACATTATGATCACCTCACTTAAGATATTGGCTGTGTATGTATGTATATTTAAACGTGTGTATGTGTGCCTGAATATACAAACTGCAATAACTGTTTTACATGAACTATAACAAACGGACATGGACAAAATGAACTGTTACTAGGACTTATGCGTCATGTTCAGGTAGGTATTTATTTATTTTATTTTTTATTCATTTGCAATTTTTTTTTCTTCTCTTCTAAATTATTATTATTATTATTATTATTATTATTATTATTATTTTCCTCTCTTCGTCTTTTCCTCTTCCTTTCTTTCATTTTCACTTGTGTACCTTCACCCTTCCCCAATCCTTTGTCCACTCCCCCTTTCGGTTCGGCACTGTCTTGTCCTGACACAACTATTATAAACTGACTTGCGGGAACCACAACTAATAAATATTTAATAAATACATTCAATTTTCCAATCCAGAGGAGAAAACACCACACCAGGTGTTTTACTCCTCTGGAGAAAGCAAAACTGTCCAACTCAGCAAGGCATGTACTCCCCCATGTGATGGCTTTTGAGCAGGACAAGGGGAAGAAAAAAAAATAGAATAATATAAAGCAACTCCCATTTCTCTACTGTGTTCCGTTTAGAAGATTTTTGACATCGAAAGTTATGTCAAAAAGTGGGTGTGGCTTATTGATTTTATGTTAATTCACAAGCAATAATTGGCTGGATTAGTGATTATGGCGAGCTAGAAATAGCCTTCATTTGATTCTGTGCAACTGCTCATTTCTGAGACAGCCATACCTCCAAACAAATAAGGATTATGAAATAAGGATTATGAAAGGACAAGACATATTAAAATATTTCCATTTAAAAACTTACTGTTAGAATCACAAGATTTTAAGGAAGTAAATGGTGTAAATTTTGTGAAGCTGTGATAAAGTTTAAATGATTTTTGGCGAGTTAGAAATAGCCTGCGATCGAGATTTTAAACAGAATCCACCAGAATTTTTGAATGGAGCAATTATGTGTACTCCTTGTGGTTTAGGCCACCTGGAGTAAAAACCGTGTGTTTTTAAAAAATGAAAACAGCACCAACTGAAAGAGGACAAAAATCTCTACCACTTAGATATAAAATGTGTCTATAAAGGTTTATTTTTAGTTGAGAAAACAGTGCAAGTATCAACAAGACTGAGCTTACTCGAAGTTAGAGTGGGTGATGACATCACCACTCTAGGGCCCCCATAGGGAATAACTTGGGCGTTTTTTGGGCAGAATTTCGCGATTTTTACGGAAACTGCTAGTCCAATGCCTCTGCATTCACACTAATAAATTTAAGAGCAATAACAATATGTTGGCTTTGCAAGCCAACATAAAAATATGGTAGCATATAAAACAGGGTAGCACAGTGGCCTTTCAGTTAGAAGGCTGCCGGATCTTTCTGGGAGGAGTTTACATGTTCTCCTGTACTTGCATGGGTTTCCTCCGGGTCCACCACCGGTTTCCCCCACAAACATTGAATAGAATAGAACTATTGTCACTGTACATATGTACAATCTACATTTTACCCTAAAAAGTGAGATGAGAGCCAATCGCTGTTCTGTGCAGACCCTCAAATTAAAAGAAATTTTAAATGGAAAAATCAACAAAAAAACAAATAAAATAAAAAAAAAACATATATATAGACAAAAATATAGATAAATATGTCGGACTTCTCCTCAGTTTTTTGCAGAGGGGAATTGCACTCTTGGTATTTCATATGATAGCAGAGATATATTGCACCCAATGATGAGATGTTCTCCTCTCCTGGTGAGAGAGAGCCTGAGAGAGAGAGAGAGAGAGAGAGAGAGAGAGAGCGAAGAGACAAAGACAGAGAGAGAGGCATGGGTATGTGTGTAGAAAAGTGTATGAGTGCATGCGTGAAGGTAATGAGGTAATGGCTTTAGGAAAAAAAAACTGTTCTTAAATGGGTTTGTCCTTGATCTGATGCACCTATAGCGTCTTCCTAAAGGCAGCAGGTCAAAGAGTCCAAAACAGTGGGTGGAAGCTGTCTTTTGAAATTTTTCCAGCTCAGCTAAGACAGCGGGAGGAGTAGATGTCCAACAGGGGTATGAGAGGGAGCCAATGATATTCTGAGCTGCTTTGACAACCCTCTGCAGTCTCTCCGTGTCCACCATGGTGCAGCTGCCATACCACACTGTAATGCAGTTCATCAGAAGGCTTTCAATAGACGCACGATAGAAGGTTGTCACCAGACAAGGGTCTAGGTTGTAATTCCTGAGGACCCGTAGAAAGTGAAGTCTCTGCTGGGCCTTCTTGATGACCTCTGTAATGTGTTCTGTCCAGGAGATAGTGTTGGAAATTATGACTCCCAGAAACCGAAATGCTCTCCATGAATATAAAGGGGATCTGGGTCTGTGTTGTGCCTCCTGAAGTCCACAATGATTTTCTTTCTTGGAGTTCAGAAACATGCTTTCATCTCAAAAAAAAATGCGTAGGTCAATGGAACACTGTTCCCATTAGAAGTGAATCTGTAAGTGAATATATGTATTGCCCTGTGATGGACAGTACACTCCCCCCCACATCCAAAAAAGAAAATGAGAATGTCACCTTCAACCCCAGTGTTTCCCTTACCATTATATTAGGGGGGCGCCCCGCCCCCCCAACGGCGCCCCCCGCCCCCCTTGAAGGTCAAGTTAATTTTATTTTATTTTCGTCAAAAAACGACAGAAGTAATTTATATATAACAGGTCTTTGCTTTTTTCTTTTATTAAACTAAATAGCATTATGTTCTTTATACGATGGCATGTAATTTCTGTCTCAACGTTTGCGCGTTTACAATTGTCCTCCGTATCGCGCACGGCGGAGTTCCGCTCCGATGCGCGCACACACACACACCCATCAGCGGACAGAGACCGCGCTTTAAACGCTCCCAAGGTGGTGACGAGGACAACACGTGTTCTGCTGCGAACAGCAGCCAGTGTAGCTTTCCTACTCCGAATCAAAGTACAGAAAAGAGCCCAAGTGCTGCATGTCTTACCCCTGACAAGCAGCAAAAGTCTAGCCACCACAGAACGACAGGTTTTGACCCAGCTTGGCTGTCAGAGGCGAAATACTCCCCCTGGCTGTACAAGACTGATCTTGGTAAGTAAGTAAATACACACATGCATGAATGAACGAATTGATAAATAAATTGCTTAATTAATAGCTAGCTAGTTAGTTATACAATGGCATTTCCTGCTTTAAACTATCACTATGTTAAGTTGATTTTTACTGTTGTTACTATCAGTTATCATTTTTAAAGCCTCACATGTATTTACAGGTCAAAACAGACATTCGCAATAGGCTGCAAGGGGACCATCTTGCAGCCTGCATGCGGATCGCAATGAATGGGCCAGAAGTTTCAGACTATCCATACCAAGATGCTCTGGAAATGTTCTTTCAGAAGCCCAGAAAGATGCACTGCAGTGACAAAAGCTGCACACTTTGTGAATAATTAACATATTGAAATAAATCTGATGTTTAGTGTTTAGTTCAGTGTACAGTTGTTTAGTTATTGTACAGCAATTGTTCAGACATTATAATATATTGGTATACTGCAATTAAAAGAAACATATAAACACTATTAAGTGTTTGTGTGAGTGTTTTGCCGCACCACCCATAACACCCCCCCCCCAAGGCCATGATCCTAGGGGAAACACTGGAAGCATTACAGTAAAAGGAGTTAATTTATGGAATAATCTTGAAAATCAAATCAAAGAATCAGGAACATTAATGACATTTAAGAAATACATCATAGCCAACATCATAAATAAGCATAAAAAAGATTTATAGACTGTTGTATAGTATGATAAATATATTTTGCAGTGAACTGTTGCTATATTACATTATGTTTAAAACTGTTCTAAATAGAAAATATGCGTCTCTGAGTGAAACAAATTGACGTTGTTGTAAATTGATAAAGGGGAAAAGGGGACAGATAACATAACTTCAACCAACCAACTTCTCCAAACCCACTTCAACCTGTAGCATAAAGAAATAAGAGAACATTAGGACGAGGTTGCAAGCCCACATAATCACCGCATTCATTTAAGGCGGGCGTGTAAAATAAGTCAAAAAACACCAGAGCGTCACTATTACCAAATCACGGAGCTTATGGTGAAAAGAAATAAAATGCTCAACACAACCACCGCCGACTGATATGTGGCTGTAGCTGCCGCTGACATGTTAGTTTTCGAGACATGCGTTAAACAAGCTAGCGGTTGTCTAGCTAGATCAAAATTTGCGCCAACCCACTCGCGCAAACGTAAAAGGTTACCCAATTTAACTAAAAAAGTTCAACAAGTGCTTTCCATACATATTTAAACAAATAAGACAACCCCAAAAAGCTATTTTTTAAAATTCTACTTACGTAAATGTAGGCAGAACCGGCTGGATTCAGACCTTTGCAATCTGAGGTGACGCTCACGGACTTACGTCATGACGCAATCAGTCACTTCACTCATAAAGTTTGATATGACGATTTCATAAACTCATAATGTTTTATGCCAGTAAGAATATAACTACAGTAAAAGTTGAGTCCAATAATAAGTTTTACGCTGGTTTGACTTGTTTACTACTTTTGAGTTCTATGATTATAAAACTTCTGACCTCATTGTACTGTTAGGGTTTACAGTGTGGTACCCCGAGATACGAATGCTTCGAGTTACGAAATGTTCGAGATACGAAACGCCTCACTGGGGTTAACAGTTGTGTTGTTTAGCATTAAGGTTCTAGATGGACCTGATACGGGTAGCGTGGAGCAGCTCTTTGTTTGTTTTGGAGGTCAGCAGAGAAGAAAGATGCCTGGCTTATACAGCATGGGGTGTTGGCTGTCTCATGGGCAATGTTGAATATTTGAGTATTCTTTAATTACCTGAAAGATTAACGTGTGATGAAAAGCTAGTGGTCACATCATATTTATTCACGAGTTTAAAGTCAAGTCACAAGTTTAAAAAAGATGGCCAAAGTTGTAAAAACAAAATTATTTTTTTCAGTTGACACATAGTTCCATATGTTTAAGCTCAATATTTAAATTAAGCATTTTCTGAGTTAAAAAAACTAGTTGGAACAACTTTCAACCCAGTTTTTAGAAATCTATTCCAGTAGGTTGCCTTGAAATCTTAAGTTTTAAAGAGTGCGAAATTACATGGAGAAACATAAACTAGTTGTGTAAAAATATAAATTTTCCCAATAATGTTCTTATTTTGTGCATGTTAAATGCACTTTTTTAATTATTCAACTCTCACGTGTACATCTATACATAATCTAAAGATCTGCAGAAATAAGTTTTCATGCTGTGATCAGGAAGTTTACTTCTGAAGACAGCAACATTAACTTCAAGATGTGATGGATGGGAGCTGACAAATCCGGGTCAGTAAAATGGAGGTCCGGTAAAGTGTGGCTGTCTGCTGAGAAATGCTTTAGGGGATGACCTCGAGTTTTACAAGATCTGAAGAAAAAAGGCTAAAAAGAAATCACAAACCAGCAGAGAACAGAACAGTTGTGTGCAGTTATATAGATAAAAAATAAATCTGCAAACTGTTAATAAAAGAACAAATATTTAAAATTCTAATTTTGTTTATTTAGTTAATTGATTCATATCTAATAGTGTGACCATGAAAGTGCCAGGATGATATTTGACTTCCCCATGCTGATAAATGCATTAATGGTAAACCTAAATAAGCAGGTTTCCCCTTCTTGTAAATGCGGGCACAAATCAACGTACAAATAAATGCCACAATTTTATTAAATATAGAGACTAAACCAGGCATATAGAGACTATTCACTTTAAAACTAATTTTGTGCATACCCACACTCATAGTTTTATTGACAGTTCCTCTAAAGTCTTGAATAGTAGATCTAAACAGAAAGATCCACAATAAAAAAACAGGGTAGACAGTAAAACTAAGTTAAGTAGACAGTGCACACTTAAAAAGAGCAAACAGTACAACAAAGTTGCCTTTACCTTTACACGCTTTAAAAAAAAAACAAAAACTCTCTTAGCTCTTATTCAAACTCTACATGCTTTAAAAAAATATATAGTGTGGGGATATTTTAGTGCCAACTGTACCATTTTTAGTACCAACCAGCTATTAATATCAACTGAGCATCGAATCAATCCCACAGCCTACCTGAGTATTTTTGCTGATATGTCCATCCCTTTATGACTACAGTATCCCTATCGTCTGATGGCTACATCCTGCTGGATAACACGCCATGTCAAAAAACACTAATCATCTAAGACTGGTTTACTGAAAATAATGATGAGTTCGCTGTACTCTTTGTGTGCGTACTCCGTCCAACTGATCAGAGCTGCAGGCTGGGTTGTATAGAGACACAATGCGAGACAGCGTAACATGTTGATTAAACCATTCAACTTGCCTGCTAGACTGAAGGTAAAACCCTGACTTCTAACTAGGAGAACATTTTTACATTTTTGGACCCTGTTCTAATAGGATAGAAAATAATTAAAAAAGAGCACCAGACTTGCCGAGCATTAAGACGCCTGGAAGACTGAATATTCTCAAGGTTCTTTTGATCAGTCCAGGTACTGGAGAGCACTTGAGCCAGTGAT
>SRMA01026900.1:173476-235616 GCA_007224835.1 Danionella cerebrum
AAAAAATCATAAAAATTTAAAATCAAATTGTTTTCTGAAAATTCTAACAGACTGTTGTTCTACATATCCCCAAGAACCAGTGATGTGATAATCATGTCATATTACTGTAGAATTATTGAATAATTACATGACAAAGTCTGACCCATAACAACAATAATGTACAAGTTTTAAAAAATCATAAAAATTTAAAATCAAATTGTTTTCTGAAAATTCTAACAGACTGTTGTTCTACATATCCCCAAGAACCAGTGATGTGATAGTCATTTTATTTTACTGTAGAATTATTGAATAATTACATGACAAAGTCTGACCCATAACAACAATAATGTACAAGTTTTAAAAAAATCATAAAAATTTAAAATCAAATTGTTTTCTGAAAATTCCAACAGAGTATTGTTCTACATATCCCCAAGAACCACTGATGTGATATTCATGTTATTTTACTGTTGAATTATTGATGGATTTCAGTCGTGTTTACTTTATGAGTCTCTTCACCAAGGGGGTGTGGTTGGGTCACCACAGACACCATTTGTGCAAATTTTAAACATAAATGAAAACCATTGGATCACAGCAAGCAACTGTTTCTGTGGACCCAATGAGGTGTGCATATATGACAGCATGAACACAAACATTACCAAAGTAACAGCACAAAAGATTTCCTGGTTGATTCGTCCACAAGCACCCTATTTTGAGGTCATAAAACCTGCTGTGCAAAGGCAAAAGTCAGGTAGTAGTTGTGGTCTATTTGCTCTGGCTTTTGCAACTGTATTATGTGATAGCATCAAACCAGAGGAGTGCCAGTTTCAAGAGTCAAGCATGAGACAAACACTATATAGAGCTTTGAACAACAAATCGGCTCCAGTGTTTACACACCAACGAGTACAAGCAAAACCTAATATTGCCACCCTTCAGATGGAGGTTCACTGTATCTGTAGGACCTCACATAACAAAGAGGTTATGGTCCAATGCAGTAACTGTGATAAGTGGTACCACCCCAATTGTGTGTCTGTCCCATGCAAGGCTTTGGACATCACCACAGAAGATTGGAACTGTGAATATTGCCTTTAAAATATTTATAGTTTAAAATGTGAAATGTTTATAGTTTCAAATTTAAAATGTATATAATCTAAAATGTTGAATGTATGTTGTTTAAAATGTAATGCATAACTTAAAATGTAAAATGTGTAGAATTCACAGTTTACAATATGTATAGTTTCAAATGTTTAATGTGCATAGGATAAATATTTTATTTAAAATGTGCATAGAATTATATAGTAATATTATTGTATTTAATATTTTGTTAAAATAATTAAATTTTATGTTTTCTAATTGTTATGCGGTACTGGTTCTTTTAAGTTTCAACATTTCAAATTAAACATCTAATTTTTTATCATGTGTGAATCTTTCATAACTATGTTTATGTTGATGTTACATAAAATGTGATTTTAACAAATGTTTAAACTCTCATGTTGTTCAGTTGTAAAGCTAAGGGATAAAATCAATATAAATGCTATTTCACAGTTTTATTTTTTTATAATTATTGAGTCATGTCCTATACTATTAATATACAACTGACGACAATATAAGTTAACTAAGTATCTCCACTTTGTCAAGACAAAAACACCAACAGTTTTATATTTTATGATTTAAAAAATGTATATTATGATTACAGGTCATGACTTTGTCATGTAATTATTCAATAATTCAACAGTAATATGACATGATTATCACAACACTGGTTCTTGGGGATATGTAGAACAATAGTCTGTTGGAATTTTCAGAAAACAATTTGATTTTAAATTTTTATGATTTTTTTAAAACTTGTACATTATTGTTGTTATGGGTCAGACTTTGTCATGTAATTATTCAATAATTCAACAGTAAAATAACATGAATATCACATCAGTGGTTCTTGGGGATATGTAGAACAATAGTCTGTTGGAATTTTCAGAAAACAATTTGATTTTAAATTTTTATGATTTTTTAAAACTTGTACATTATTGTTGTTATAGGTGAGACTTTGTCATGTAATTATTCAATAATTCTACAGTAATATGACATGATTATCACAACACTGGTTCTTGGGGATATGTAGAACAATAGTCTGTTGGAATTTTCAGAAAACAATTTGATTTTAAATTTTTATGATTTTTTAAAACTTGTGCATTATGTTGTTATAGGTGAGACTTTGTCATGTAATTATTCAATAATTCAACAGTAATATGACATGATTATCACAACACTGGTTCTTGGGGATATGTAGAACAATAGTCTGTTGGAATTTTCAGAAAACAATTTGATTTTAAATTTTTATGATTTTTTTAAAAAACGTTTATATTATTATTATTATTATAGGTGAGACTTTGTCATGTAATTATTCAATAATTCAACAGTAAAATAACATGAATATCACAGCAGTGGTTCTTGGGGATATGTAGAACAATAGTCTGTTGGATTTTTCAGAAAACATTTTGATTTTACATTTTTATGATTTTTTTTTTAAAACGTTTATATTATTATTATAGGTGAGACTTTGTCATGTAATTATTCAATAATTCAACAGTAAAATAACATGAATATCACATCAGTGGTTCTTGGGGATATTTAGAACAATAGTCTGTTGGATTTTTCAGAAAACAATTTGATTTTAAATTTTTATGATTTTTTTAAAAAACGTTTATATTATTATTATAGGTGAGACTTTGTCATGTAATCATTCAATAATTCAACAGTAAAATAACATGAATATCACAGCAGTGGTTCTTGGGGATATGTAGAACAATAGTCTGTTGCATGTAAAACAGTAAAATGAAAAGCGCGATGTTTTAAAACAGCTTTGAAACCGGCAAGCTGTCGTTACCGTAATGTGCAACATAGACGCGCAGTACAAAAAAAGGCGGAGATAGCGTGACCATGCTTTTTCAAAACGCAGATGGCGTGACCGCAGTAATGGAATTCCACCAGCCAGGAACTGTGAAGGAGAAGGTCCATTTTACATTTAGATTTTGTTTATTTACACGTTTGTTGAAATTAAAAAAGAGCTTTGGAGAATAATGTAATTGGATGAATGATTAAATTTAATAGTATTTTTTTTTTTTTTTTTACAGGCTTCTGCCAATAATTCCTTAACAATCGTTTGGCATCCTATTGCACTGTATCAATAATATGAGGTGTAGCATTAAAAAAAATATTTTGAAGCCAAAATTGATTTGATAGTTATCTCATCTTTCTCTTGTTAATACCATAGAGATTGTGCAATTGTGTTGTACATAGCAACACTATGGTCACTGAACCAGTTTTTGGTAAAGTATGGACAATTGTTATACTGCTGAAGATATATATCAGTCTCCACCACTCTATGACACAGCAGAAAGAAGCATGATGTGCCCTAAAATATCCTTGTAGATGCATATGTTGACCAGACTTAATAAAAACCATGTGAACCACTCCAAGCAGTATACCATAAACTTCCTGAAATATGGTTCCTCTCCACTCTTCCTCCAGATACAGGGATCTTGATTTATTTTAAAAAACAACAACGGTAAATAAGTACCAAGTACCAAGTAATAGTCAAGTTTTTCTACAGCTCTCTTTTAACATGTATTCAAATATAACATTAATTGTATTCTAGTATAAATTAGATTTTTATTTACTCATCATCAAAAAGGGAGCACATAAAAACAAAAACAGTTTAGTGTGAATAAATATAACTTTATTTCTCAGAAAACTAACTATTTTACATGTTCACAAATTATCTATTTGTATTTTTTTAATTTGTAAACTTCAAGATTGTGATACAATATTTTTAAAAACAAAATATTTTGTACCAAATGTAGGCATTAAACAAACCATTCTTTAAAACCACTTCTAACACAAGATCACATATCAAATGATAATTATATCCAATAATTATTTCTCTTGGTCAAAGAGAGCTTTTACAAAACTGCTGTTTTTTTATCTTAAATAATGTAAGCATTCCTATATAATTTAATTTCTATTTTATCATTATTGTTCTATGAGATTGCCCAAAGAACAGCAAAAAAGCACTCATAGCCACCTGTAGCCAGAAGTCATTTTTAAGATTCAATTATTTGAAGTGTATTCCTTTAAATACTGGCGTATTATAATTTTATTTTTAGGAGTTTGACAAGACAAATGTATATAAAATCACTGATTCTCTGTATAGTTAGGTTCATCACTGCTTCACAGTTATTTTACTCTATTTATGACATGATAGCATCTAGTTTTTCCTCTCAAGCTATTGTTTCTGCTGCAACAGAATGCATAATTAACTGATGTGATTCCTTGAAGTAGTGCATACATAATTAAAAACTGTGTTTACCATTATTATAATAACTCTGTTGTACATCATATTTGATAATGTAATGGCTGTATGATTGGATCTAAATACAGTGAAAAAAATAAACTAATATTAAATCAAAAACACAACTCTGTAATGCTTCAAAACACAAGCATCATAAATAAAGAGACAAAAAGTCTTATGTGCAAATAAATTGTCAAAGGTTGTGCTGACCGTTGTTTAATATTTGAGTTAAAACCACTATGATGAACTTGAGGCATGTCAGAAATATGTTAGCCCTGAATTAGTCTGCATAAATATCGGATCAGAATAAAGCATTTAACTTTAGATTTATAATAAATAATAACCATTCAATGTGTCAACGTACATCAGAATCAAGCATTTAGCTATAGATCAATCTGTACTCAGTGAGAATCAAGGCTTCGATCTCAATCTTATAATGTTTTTTCAGACATTTGAATAAAGCACTCAAACTGGTTTTCTTTGTCCAATCAGAATTCAGTATGTCAGCCAATCAGACTCAAGCATTCAACCATAGAGCATCCATGGGCCAATCAGAACCCAGCACTCAACCTCTCAGTGTTCATAAGTCAATGAAAATCACCCATTCAAATTCAGAATGTTCATAATCACACATCTAACCTGGTAACAGCCAATCAGAATAAATTATTTCACAGGCTACAGTTATAACATAAATAATTGACCATTGTTTGTTTGTGTTAACTAATGATGTGTCTTTCACTAATGCATCTTCATATTTTTAGCTAAGTTTTTTCTAAATTAAAATCTAAATAGTCTTTAAAATCTGAAGCTGGAGTAGATCTATAGCTCTTCACTTTCTTTAGAGAAGACGGGAGGAACGTTTTCGCTGGAAGGAAAAGCTGACTTCACATCTAGACCGAGGCCTGACAGAGCTGCGTATCGACTGCCGCTCATCCCTGCTTTTCTCATCGGTGGATGAACGTGCTGATGCCATTGAGCTGCAACAACACAAAGGGACATTTAGTGTTTTAAAAAAATATATAAAATTGAAAGTTAAGTGTGTAAGTTAAGTTCAAGTTAAAAATGTTTACATCAAATGAACACAACATGGTCATGATTTCAAATTGACGTATTCCCTCCAAAAAGTTCCTACAAGGAAATGATCACAGTTCTCATTAAAAAAATAAATAGTAAAAGCCCACACAATAAGATAGAATCTGGTTTTGTTAAAGCCAAATATCTCTACAGTAAAACTTTAAGATCCACCTATTGTTTAATTTTGATTTCAAATGTAATGCATAGGTTTCAAAAAGGTGATTAGTTTTGATATTTTTGGTTTTAAACAAACATTACAAGATGTGCGACACATAATTAGCAAAGTAATTCTAACTATAATGAGAGTCAACACTTTTTATATTTGTAATACAACTTTGAAATGTTCTCAATTTTTGAAAAATTGCAGTAAAAAAATGACAACATTTAATATTCAAAAAAATAATTAGGTTTGCAGTGGAATTAAAATGTAATTTAATGAAAACATATTTGTAAAAAAAAAAAGAAGCTGGGCTTGTACTAAAAAGATGAAATTAAGCATGATCACAAAAATCTGTTTTAAAGATGATTTATTAGACCAAATTTAAAAGTAGTAAAAAAAAAATCTCAAAACAGCCCTGGGTTTCTAGGGGTTAAGGCTTGGTTATTATTTTTATTTTAAGGTCAATGCAAACAGGTCAATGCAGTTGTGAAGTCTACTTTCTGTAATCTCTGGCTTTCAGCAAAAACGAAGCTGTGTTGAATCTGTTGCAAACTTTGAGTGCATGCTTTTATTACTTCTCATCTGGACACATGTAATGCAATCTAAAACGGTTAGTCTAGAACAGGGGTGGGGGCAAAGTCAGTCCCGGAGGGTCAGTGTTCCTCCTGGTTTTTGTTTCAGCCCTGCTTCAGTACAAACACTGGCAGTTTTAAACAAACCAAGGAGAGCTTAATTATTCGAATCAGGTGTGTTTCATGAAGGTTACATTTAAACTGTGCAGGGCTGCGGCCCTTCTTGCCCACCTTTTGTCTAGAACCTGGCTACACATCTTTTAACAGGATTTAGAATTGAGAGACCACATCACACCAGCTTTAGCCTCTTGCATTTGTTGCTGGTACGTTTTACAATTGACTAAGATTTTATTGTTTTTTTTTTTTAAAAGCTTTTAAACGGACTGAACCCTTAAAACCTCACTGAACTCACATACACCTCACTATTCCTTGGGGTCGGCTCCAGCTGGTGGCTACTAAGACAACACTTAAAACTAGGAAGGTCAAGGCTTTTTCTGCGGTGGTACGGAAACTGCCTCCCATAGTAGAGTTTATCGCCTTCTTCTTCTTCTTCTACTTTCGGCTGTTGCCAGTTTAGGGGTCGCCACAGCGAATATATATCTCATCTTTGGCCTCCTCTTTACCTCTTGCCTGGCATCTCCATCTCCAACATCCTTCTACCAATATAACCACTATCCCTCCTCTGCACATGTCCAAACCATCTCAGTCTCTCTGACTTTGGCTTTTACGTCTGCCTACCTCGTGGCGTCCTCTGTGTGTTTTATTAATGTGTGTGTGTGTTTTTTTTTTGGTTTGTTTTGTTTTATTGTGTTTAATCTGTTTAACTCATTTGCATTCCTTTTAGTTCCAAGTTTTGTCTTTTTTTTAATTCAGAACTTTGGGATCTTGCTGTGTGTAAATAAATTGTATTGAATTGAAAATAGGAGTCATCACATCGTACAAAAGGTGATTTATATTCTCACCATAGATGTCAAGTCGGGCAGTGCAGGAAACAATACCGGCCTCGTTTTTGGCTGAGACCGTATACCATCCGGCGTCATCCTTTCTGCTTGGCTGAATGAGGAGACACACATAACCAGTGGAGTCCTGGTGCATGCTGGGCAGAGAGAGCATGTGTGTGTAATTGCGTGATACACTGTCATGTTCTCTTTAATCATATTCCTCTCTCACCTGACTCTGTCGGTTGAGTGAGGGATGGTGTCATTGTCCTTCTTCCAGTAGATCAGTGGTCGAGGGGTCCCCAGAACCCTGCACTCCAGCCGTGCTGGTGCCCCCTCAGCCAAGCCACAGTTCTGCAGCTTCTCCAAAAACCGAGGAGCCTGCTTCAACTCCTTTTCTAAAACATTGAAACGCTACTATTAATGACTTTGAATCATATTTCGTAGTCGGGGCAGTGATGTAGATGTTGTGGATCTATTGTTCTGAACTTAAAATTTCTCACCCAGAACTGTGAGCTGGAGGCAGAACGAGCTCTGTCCTGCTTTATTGGAGGCGATGCAGGTGTAAGTCCCATCATCTGCTTGGCTCAGTGGATCCAAGAGCAAGGAATGAACCCCGTTCTCTCGAACCAGCAGCCGGTGAGTCTCGTCTGGGTAAATGGGCTTTCCGTTAAGTAGCCACATGATCTCTGGATGAGGTAAACCACTCACCTGCATGGGTGCAAAAAAGTTACAGAACATTTATGCATATATTAGCCTATCATCTAAAAACAATTCAGCTTACACACATGCAGTACCCATAAAATGTTCAAAGGTAAACCAATGTTGCATTACTTTGCAGTCAAGTCTGCAGAGTTTCCCCTCATGAGCCTGGGTATCTCCTGGCGCCTGCAGGAAGTGAGGTCGAAAGAAACGCTGCTGAGTCGGCTCGCCCTCCACTTCCTGTACACGTGCACGTACTCTGAAGGAAAAAAGGAAGAGAAAAAGCTGGAAATGGTGGGTTCTGATGATAAGAAAAGAATGAGCTGATGAAGCACTTTGACTGTGCATGGTCACTAACAGGAGCGGGTCACTAATGCGACTCACCTTTGTGAGGGAACCACAGGCCGGTTTCGAACAGGTCCTGTCTGGACTATCAAATGCCCCGAGCAGCTTATTCTGCCCTGCAAATGAGAAAACACTCAGGCTTTGCACGATTCTCTTCTAGAATTCAATCTAATTTCTTGATTTGTTCATCCTGAGTGTTTTCTCACACCTCTGAATGAAACAAAGACTCAGGGGAGGCTGGAATGGGAATGAGTTTCATCATGTTAGCTCTTTTACCTGTGGATTTGCGGCCATCACAGTGTAATTCCCATCATCATCACTTGTGACGGATTCTATGTGTAATGAACAAGTCCCGTCACCTTCTCTGATTTTCTGATAATGATCATTCTTCTTCAAAATCTGCTTCCCATCCTTAAACCAGTAAACCTGTGAGAATGACATAATAAAAGTCATTTTTGTTTTCACAAGATCAGAATTAAACCAGTAAACCTGTGATTTTTTTTTTGTTTTCACATCTGATTTAAACCAGAAAAAACTGTGGTAATTGCATAATAATTTTTTTTTGTTTTCACAAGATCTAGTTTAAAACAGTAAACCTGTGATATTTACTCAATATAAGTATTTTTTTGTTTTCATGGGATCTGATTTAAACCAATACACTTGTGATAATTACAAAGTAAAAGTCATTTTGTTTCTAAAATATCTGATTATAACCAATGCACTTGCTATAATTACACAATAAAAGTATTTTTAGTAAAACAATGTAATCTAATGTAATGTAAAATAAATGTAACTAGTCCTTAATGTTGAATAACTCATTGTGTCGGTACCGGCGACGCTGTGGCTGAGGCACCATCTTGCAGTACGGCAGCAAGGCAGCAGATGGCATTTATCTGAGCTTATTGGTGTAGTTAAAAAAAAAAAAAAAACAGATCACCTATTAGCTGTGCCCATTTCAAATCTTGAAATTTATTTTAGCGTGAGAAATCGGAGGTGTGGCGTGAGAGATCACTCAAATGAGTCTTACGTTCAATGTATGAGAGTTGGCAGCTCTGCAGTTTCACTAGTGAGTATGGATGCGGAAACACTGTTGCGGCTACCGAAGGCCAAAGGCATTGTGGTAAATGTAGTTTTTTTCTGTTTCGGTTTTCTTTTTTTTTTTAGACACTCAAAACTTTTAAGCTCTCGCGGGCCACATTAGATTACATGGCGGGCCCGCGGGTCTTGAGTTTGACACATGTGGCATAGGGTATTACTCACTGACATAAAAAAGAAACTAGACTCTGATATTCCTCGCTTTTCAAGTTAGTTTTACAATGCATTTATATTCAGCTTTTTAAATAGAAAAAGTTAAATACGTGCAAATATAATTGTTTTGTTAAACAAATTTTAAAATATTGTATGTATCATATGTATTGCATCAGTTATTGTTACAACCCTAGTTTTTAAAAAATTCATATTGTTATCCTTTTATCCAGATTTTTCATCCTTAATACTAACTTAAGCCCTAAGGCCTATTTTCCAAAAATCCTATACCTTCACTTTATAAGGCATTTCACAGGTTTTACAAGGTCTAAACTGCAAATTTTGGTATCAAAATTAAAATAGGTTCTTGGGGAGTGGTGTGGATGAGTTAATTTGACAGTCAAGAACACTGGGTAAGAGTAATTGATGTTGGAATGGCCAAAAAATGAACTCCGCTTAAAAAAAACCCACGTTTCCTCTCATATCTCCTTATTTTACTTGTAAACAAGCAAATAAACACAATCAATTGTAACCACTACATGTGAATGACATCAAGTTTGGTGTCCATACTACAAGAAACTAATATTCTGTACAGGTTTTGATCCATTTTGGCAAAGTTTGGCACAGTTTGGCACAATAATTGAAATATGGAAAAAATCTTGTCCAAAGCTTCCGCTACGTTCATGGTCTTCTTTTCTTGCTTATGGGACATGATTTCAGCAAAAAAACTCCTAAAGAAAAGCATATCGCTGGATTCAGCTGGTTGTTAGCTTTCATTTGATGCCATGGTTTTGGTGTTTGCGTTTATATTGTGGATACATATCGCACATAAACAAAAACTTGGTCATGATTTATACTCCGGACATATTGTTGTTTATTTGCATGGCGTTCGAGCTGTGGTTAACGGATATGAAATTGAATTAGATACGTTTTTAGAGGAGTGTCCGCTGAGCACAACAGTATTTAATATGTGTGGGTCACTTTCAGGGTTAGTGAGACAATTATTTGTTTCCCTGACTTCCCGGATTCAAGACTCTTAACTCATAATTTGAGTCATTTTTAAAAAGGCACTTTCACTCTAGTCACAATAGTTTATTGACCATTAACATAACTTGCACATGTGTGATTCATCACTACTCTTTCCACCACTGCACCTTGGGAAGGGGGATGCCCAGCACCCGACAGGTGAATGTGACAGGAATTCCCTCCACGGCTCTAAAGTGTTTCAGCTTCCTGTCAAAGATTGGAGCGATGCATTTTCCGGTGGGGATCTCGTCATGCTGAACATCATCGTCCGACTCTTCGACGGGTGTTCGCTCCAGACGAAACTCGATCTCACTCATTAACCGCTGCTCGAAGCTCGACACCTTGTATTCCTGCATAAACAAAGACTGATGTGAACATATCTATAAGAAACGTGCCAGTGTATAATCAAATAAATAAAAATAAGGAATAAACACTTGCAAATGCATCGTTTGATTATTTTTATGGTTCATGTCAACTATTTCAAAACACATGTCAAAAGACATTCATCAAAAACAACTTTATCTGGAATAATTTGCAGATTAAAATTAATAATACAATAATGCAGTTCTTGAGGATTTCTTTATGTTGTGCTTGGCCTTGGTTATCAGGAAAGTTCTTGTTATTAAGTAGAACTGTACTAACCAATTTTCTTTTACAAATTCCTTCATGATCGCAACTCACCAAGAGCTTGTGAATCTAATAAGGGTCACCAGGCTCTGCTGGTGGCTAACCCAGCTCACATTAAATGCTAAGAAGGGAGAAAGACATCAGTCCCCACGTTTCCAGTGCTTAATTAAGAGCAAATCAAGCAACTCACCTCTCAAGGTTTTAACCTGTAGCGCGAAACTTGCTTTTCTGAGACATTTCCAATAGTTTAAAAAGTCCTGCCAGTTTCAGAAAGATGAATGAATGTCCAAAGATATTTTAGTCACTATTGGGTAGAGCAAAGCCAACATAACTATGTGAAATTTACTCTTTACAAACCCTTCACAAGATACTTGTCAAGCCAGTCAGGTTCTTTGAGCACAAGAGAAATTTTGTCAATGGTAAGTTTAAGCAGAAGTCACTGAAATGTTTTGTTGTACTATGGACCTGAGTGGCTACAGTGTCCATCTGACAAAAGGCACCGTTGAATTAATCTTTTTGTGCACTATCCCTTTGATGCTCCTTCTAAATTTAAAGAGTGTGGTGGCAACAGCCCTCCTTCAGATCTGGGTGGTTGCCAACATCTCTGAATGCTTTCAGTTATTTATAAAGCAGGGGAACCAGTGAACCCTCTCTTCTCATGTGCGTACAATCCACTATGATTATTATAATGAATTTACAATTTGGTAACTATTTATTCACCATATTGTTTCAGATATCGTAGGCTAAATCCCCACTGATTCCCATTGATTTTGGTTTGAATATTGTGTTAAATATTGTAAAACTCTTTATATTTGGTCAACTGTCTTTGAATAATATATAATATAAAAATATATAACACATGTACAATATACACATACATTTACATTTAACATTTACATTTACATTTATGTATTTGGCAGACGCTTTTATCCAAAGCGACTTACATTTGAATGAACATTTCTGTCAGTTCTTGCTTTCCCTGGGATTTGAACCCACAACCTTTGCGTTGTTAGCGCAATGCTCTACCAACTGAGCCACAGGAAAGCTCAGTTTTATAACATCAACACTACGTTGTAGAGTGAAACAGATTTTTTTCCCCATTAGACTACGCAAATCTGTGACGGTAAAAGCTTGTTAACATTAGGAAGTGTTTCACAGTCCAACTTAAATTTCTACTTTAAATGTAAAAGCAAAAAGACTGATATCAGATTTTGAAGTCTGAGAATTTATTTTAAATTAAAAGCCATCAATTGTTTAATTTGGATTCAAGTCATGCATTAGCTAAAAACAGTACTTTACAGCGTTTGTTAATATAAGGTATAAACAAATAAGTGTTTATTCATGTTAGTCATGATGTATAGGTGATGTGCACATGCTCTTCCACATTCTGGCTCAGTCACTTCCAGCATCCTTTTTTGTCCAATACATTCCAAATATTTTGGTAGATCATGCTAGTGAAACAATTTTTTGTTTCACTAGCATGATCTACCAAACACATGGTTTGAAATATATTTATATACTGTACATTTTATTGTATTAATATAGGATAATTAGGACTGTAGCGATACAATCTTTGCTTGAGATGACGTATATTATGATATGATATTTATCAAAATATCTGCAAAACCACCTATTGAAACTTTTTTTTTTTAAAACAGATACAAAATGAATTCAAATACAAAATTAACTGAAAAGTTTTGAGACCGCAGAGCATGAAGGCTAGAGTATAAATTGATTTGTGTTAGAGCATTTAATATCATCCACCCACTAGGGGGCAATGCTATGTTTGCCTTAAGTAGTCTCTAGTACTCTAAGTGATGGAGAGAGAGAGCTCATTTTACAACGTTCCTCCTGCTTCTCATTTAAACTGTGACTAAAGGATAATTGTCTAGAAGTAAATATATATAAAAAACATAAAAGGCCACCTAAAAAAGTTGCAGAAGTGACTAGAAATCCCATCACTAACAACCAAATAAGGCTCCAATTGCTTGGCAGTATTTCTCGGTAATTACACAAAAGGTATTGTGATAATTTTGTGTTGTGATATATTGTGCCACGATATATAGTTACACCTCTATAAATATCTAAATACAGTAGTATTTTTGTACTTTTTTCAGGTACTTACACAAAGTCTGAGGTACACACCATTGCTCAGCTGTTTTTTTTTTTTGTTTTCTTGCTCTACGGACTGTTTGTTTCAACAAAACACATGCGTGGGGTACAGTGGAAGTATCTGAACTAGTAGGGATTTCAGGAGAAGTGCATGTGCATGCACCACATTAAGCACGAACAAAGATATGGACAATGTTTAGTTACAGTTTTGAAGGGTAACATGGAACAAACTGCCTTTTGAAATGGTTAACATATCTGCAGTCCCATTAGTGGAGAGCTTTACCTTAGCTCAGGTCGTGCTTGCTTCTAGTTTTCACAAAAATAAAAATCCACTCATTAATTCCACATCCTCCAGAGCATTTGGTTCATCCTTAGAAGTCAACTGAAGACACCTGAATTGAATATGAAATGTGACTCCTCCATCACAGCCTATAACACTGTTATCTGGCACAAGGAAAGCGTCGTTATTAAGAACCAATGTGTGTCCATCATAGACTGTAAAAAGCTGTGAACAATTTGCAGGTAAAAGTTGGCTTATTTGGCTGCTACCTTGTTGACACTGGGTCCCTACTGCCTCTTTAGAAGAGGTGCTTGTTGTTTAAAATGCAAGTACATGTTTTAAAAGATTAGAAAACCTGATTTTACTCTAGAAATTAAATGAAAATTCTAGCTCTTAACTGAACTTAAAGGGGGGTGTTATGCAAAGTCTACTTTATTGAGCTTTATGTTGTGTTATAATGCCAGTCCTTCATTAAAAATGCACCTGAATCGTGACTTTGAATCATTCATGCATATTTGAATAATCTTTGAACCTCCTGCGGTAGCTCTTGAGGGGTGCTTCTACTACGCTGTGTTTCGCGAAGCCCCGGTCCTATTGCGTAACTCCGCCTCTGTGCCCCGTCTACTGCTGCACCGCTCCTCCCCCTCCAGCTCCGGCAAAGATTTCCTGGCTAAATATAGCTTATTTATTATTTCATAGCAAAACGTAGTTTCATTATGATGCATATTTTTAATTTCCTAGTAAAATGCTGCCACAAAACATTTACGAGAGGATATTCACCAAGCAGACACATCTTGAAAAAGTCTCTGTACTTGCTCCGGTTCCGCCAAAAACTCCCTTTCTGGGTCCGATGTAGGATCATGTGGATAGGCTTGCACAATATCCTCAGTTGCCATTTTGCAAAAATACGAGTTTAATGTTTTTACTATGAAAATGTAGCAGCGCTCGGAAAATGAAAACAAACGGTGGCAGCACGCACGGAATATGACGCACTGAAGGGGGCGTGTTGGAAAGAAGGAGGGGGCTCTTAAAGAGACAGGTGAATATCAGGGCGTTACGCTCATCCAAGATGCCAAGTCAAATTTCTATGAGATTGTTTATGACAAATACAGCGATTACAATCCAACTGTAGGTAGAATTGTTACTTGAGTGTGCTATAAAATAACACTATATGCCTGAAAAACATATAACACCCCCCCCCCCTTTAAGTAAAAAGTACCCCATGAAGGGGAGATACCTTGGTAACGATGGTTTTAAATATATTTTACCTAGTTGTCCCTGCAACAAACACATAGAGCTACTTTTTTGTCCCATAAGTGTACCTCAGCACTGCAAAAAATATATTCTTGACAAGCCAAAAAATCTTGAAATTAGGCAAAAATTCCTGTTTTTTTTCTTCCAAGATAAATTAACTAGCCTAGAATTGAGAGTGAAAGATTATTTTACTTGTTTCAAGAAAATACGACTTGAATTTTCTTGCTTAGAAAAAAATGCTAATTCTGAGGATATTTTACATTGAATTAAGTAATTTATTAAAGTGACCATTACATTTTAACACAGTACTTCCTGAAACAAGAAATATCAAGTCATATTTCCTTATTTTAAGAATACAATGATTCTTATTTTAAGGATTCTATTTTATTTTATTATAATAATATAAATTATTAATTTTAATAAATATTATTTTCATTTGACATTTCTTTTGAATCAAATGAGAACAAGAACCGCTAATCATTAAAGCAGAACCTTTTATTTCATGCTGGCAGGCAAATTATTGTTCACCAAAAAGTATTCACAGTAAGTCCAAAATTGGACATGTATATTTTCCTTAACAGTAGCCAAGAATACATCAAATTAAATATGATTTTGGATCATTTAACAAATAAAAAACAATACATAACAAAAAATTACATCCATGCAGTCGCTTGAGAAAGTCTGAATTATAATGTAAAATTAATAAGACAAGATGTCTAATCTGCATGCCTTTTTCTGGCTTTTCTTTGTTTAGTAAATTAGTCAGCGGTGCACTTGTAAATGTCATTTTTCAAATTTCTTTTTCTTTTCTTTTTTCTTATGCATGGTACTGTCTTATGCAAGCTTGGTTTCTGGAACTTTTATGTAATTTGATGCATTTGATTGCAGTTTTGGACAGTTATTTTTGTTACACCTACAATAATAAAGCAATGTTAAGAGTATATTTGTTGTACCTGATTGATTGATTTTGTCTCTTCTTCTTTTTTTTCACTTATCAGCTTATTTTTAGCACTAGAATGCCTATATTAAACTGAAACATTTTCTTAGAATGAGCTTGAAACACTTAGAATGTTTAAATATATTCTTATATCAAGATATTCTTACCAAGAGTATTTAAGATAACTAAAGATAAAAATGCTAGATTTGACAATTTTTATGTTGTTTTTAAGACCTATGTCTTGCTTGAATCTAGTTTAATTATCTAAATTTACTTATATTTTTCTTGTTTTAATGTTAGACCTATGTTAGAAGACTTTTTTTCTTGTTTCAAGACATCTTACCAAGTAAAATTTTCTCACCCCATTGGCAGATAATTTTGCTTGATTTAAGTTTTATTTACTTATTTTGTTGTTTTTTTTTCTTATTTTTGCGTGTGCATTTTTTGCAGTGAGGTAAGTTCAAGAAAGTTTTTTTACAGTCTCTACATAAACAAGTGTGATTATGATAAAGAACATAACTAATTAATACACAAACTATATTTGGAAAGGCAATAAGACTGATTGTAAAATATATGGATGAAAAAGTACAGAGCCATAAAGCACTGGTGGTAGGTGACGAGACAGACACACACAGAGCTGCTGGCAAGCTGACCTGAGTTCAACTCCTGGTCTTGCTAGTCCTTTCTCAGCCCTCCTCTCACCCTCTTCTACTTTCCTTACAATCTCAGTCTATATAGAGATAAAATCCAAAACACAAAAAAAAAAAAAAAAAAAAAAAAAAAGATAAGTATTGAAGCAAAGTACCGATACCCCCCCCCCCCCCAAAAAAAAAATAGTAAACTGCTTGAGTATTTGTACTTGTCACAAAATGTTAAAACATGTTTAAAAAAGGTCAAAACCCAAGACCATCCTGCTCTTTGGTTGTAACTCAAATGTCTTCAATTGTACATTGGAAAAATCTAAATTAAATGAGTAATGAAACCTATACCCCTCAAAAGTTGTCACAGTTGTCATTGAATTAGTTTAGTGATATGAATAATAAAAAAACAGCTGACAATGTGAAATTGTGACTTATGTTAAGGAGTGTGAAAGAATTTTTTTAAATCATTATATTTAGTCTTACTGTTTAGATAAATGTTTTATATTTGACCATTTATAACACTTGAAAAGAATTCATTTATTAACCTGGAAACTTGGTCTAGATTGATCAGTTCCATTCGTCAATGTTCTCAATGCACTATTGTTTTTTAATCGTAGTAACCCGTTTTTGTTGTGTAGGATATGACGTGTGAAAAAACCGAGGTGCAGGTTGGTTAAAACAGCGTTTTGTTGTTCTTAACCGGAAATGTCTTCCTATGGATAGCATCCCGCAGAAGTCTAGCATATAGCACACTTTTCAATTGATGAAAGTGCATTGATTTTCACAGTCAGTGGTAAACTCTTTGCCAGACTGACAAGAGAGTTGTTTGATAGCAATAGCTAAACTCAAAAAAGGTTCTATATAGAACCAAATCTGTTTTTTTGGCTGGTAACCATAAGGAGAACGTTTTTGGGTGGCATTTAACACTTATTGTGCCATTTAGAACCAACCACCAAATGAAAATGATATGAAACTTTGGCATGATGTATATGACCAGCATCTGTATATAGCACATTAAAAACAATAAAGAACTACTTTAGAACAGCAAGTATCAAAAAGGCTATAACAGTTTCCTTCCGCTAACAAAGTGCTTAACAGTACCTCAAAAACCTAAAGGAACCAGTGATCAAAAGCAAAATAGTGCTATATAGCTCCCTTAAACATTTTTTAAAGAGTGAAGTTATCTTTTTTATGGTCTGTGTAATCTCCTAGGCCTGAATATTGCCAATGCATTTGAGCTTTCAGTGACAAAAGTGTTGGAATTCCATCTTTTTTGAGTTCTGATTTTCAGTTTCGAAGAATGAAGTGGTGAGAGGATGAAGAAGGAGGAATAAATGATGGATTTACATTTTTGTGAACTCATTCGTTCATTATAATTGAATGCACTGCAGAAGAAAGCACTGCACAAACTCTGTACCTCGTCATAGTTAATGACGGTTGCGGTTGCTTCAAGTGCTCGGCTCCCATAATCCCCCCCAAAATTCAGCTTCTATGGAGAACAGGATGAATGACGTGATGGAGACACAGACAGGGCTCACACATCAAGACAAATGTGTGATTAATAAATTACATTTTTAGTATTACTCCAGGACAAACAAGGAAACGGGTTTGAAACTAAAAATGATATGGATTAACAAAAAAAAAAAAACATTGAAAATTAAAGGATGCACAGTTCACCAAAACAAACAACTCTCTCATTAATTCCAGGTTTTTATCCACCATTTTGTTCATCTTCTGAAATTATTGATTGTTTCAAAACCATATTTTTACAGAAAAATAAATGTTTTATAATCAGTTCCTGTGACTCCAGTGGGTCCCCGTACATTTTCCGAAGCAATGCAGTTGTAAGTTAACAACTTTATTATCATGCAGTGTGAGCAGCATTATTTACTTGTTAATAATATTTATTAATGTTTTGTGTCTGGATTCATGTGAACTGATTCATCTCTTTATCTATGTGTTTCATAATAGACACACCATAAGAGGAACCAACAATGTGAAAAATTATTGAGAGACTTTTGTGTGAACTATACATTTTAATGAGAAAAATCTTCATGCAAAATGAATAAAGGTATTCAAAAGAAAGTAAAACATTTAAAAAAATGAAAAATGAAAAATTCTGTGAGAAAGTAATAGTATGCATTATCCAACTTTCAGCATTGAAACCAACAGAAACCAACTTATGAAGTAAGATAGAAATTAATGCGTGATAAGATTAATTAAAGCGTTTCATTCATTAAGCGACATGTCAGTAAAAGAATACATTTTTGTCATCATCCCTCTTTTCTATGGGTCTCTTTCTTTCGTTAACACAGAAGAAGATATTTTTTAGTAATGGTTATAACCAACAGATGCCAGATGCGCACTAACCTGGAACTACATTAAGTACTACATTTCATAAAAAGTTGCTTAAGTATATTGATAAAATACTACTGAGAATCAGTGTGCAAACATATACAGAACTTTGTTCAACCCTTTTAATTATTTTCAATTCATTAATTACAAGCCTTTTAATTTTTTCCAAGATTAGCAAAATATTTAGGTTATGTAACAATTTAAAATTTCTGAATTTCAAGGATCACAACAAGGATTTCACATATATTTGGAAAAGTGGGATGGTGTCAGGTTTCAAGTGTCAAATCTAGTTTAATATAAATGCATACATAACCCTGATCCATGATATTTACTTTTAAATAATCCATAACCATAAACCTGTTTCTGTCGGAAATATATCTGCCCAGTATGCTTCATTCAATTCGAAAAAATTGCCATACATCTATTGCTTCCAGTTCCCAATGTCTTCTTTTGTGTTGACAAGAAACAAAGAAACCCACTTGAGGGTGAATAAAGTTTTATTGAAAGAGCTTTTTCTTAACATAAAATGTGAGAAAACTTTAAATCTTTTGTTCTGTAGTGGTTCTAAATAAATCCTTACAAATAATCATAATATTCTGTGTTTTGCATCTAACCTGTTGTCCTAACGGAAGATGGTCATCTTTAAACTGAACCTTCCTCTCCATATCTAGTAAAAGCAGTTCCTTGCTGTTGCGGATCTCTTCTTCAGAAAAAATCCTGGAGCCTCTTTGAACCTTCTTCTGTGTGCCTTGAGGCCTTTGAAATAAATGACACAATGCATATTGTATTTATAAATAAAACCATAGAAATGTACTGTCTCTTTAAAACCTTTTACCACAAAAATAGTTTTAACCAAACCAGGCAAAAAAGTAAAATATTCACTAGCTGTCAGAAGCAATTTACCGGTAGTTGGGTAAAAACACATATTTTATCAGTAATGGAGTTTAAATACTTTTCAAAACTTTTTAACATTACTAAACTTTGCATTTGGAACCATGAGCAACTGTTTTTATCCCTCAACAGCAGCATTCTGCAGCAAGTTGTATCATTCATATTGAATTACTGCTGTATCTTGAATCTTTACATTTGAAACATGCTAAGTATTAAACGTAAATGTTAATAGCTTACCCCTGAGGCGCTCTCTTTGGGAGACCCATTGCATTGGTGGCAGGTGCTGTTGGCAATGAAGGAAGCACTGAACTTAGAAAGGCAACTGGGTTTTGGATGGGGCTCGGACTGGAGCCACTGGATGTGGGTGAAGGGGCTTGAGGAGGTGACTGAGGCCGAAAGGAAAACACTGAATTCATCAACCCAGCAGAAAACAAAGGAGGAGGAGAGGACACATATGGGGGACTACTTGGAGATTCCAGGACTCTGGTTGGAAATCTTCTTCCAGGCTGGTTTACAGGTGAAGTGAGATCTCGAGAGGATTTGGGGAAAAGCTGTGCAGCTAATTCATGAAGCATGGGAACCGGAGACTCTGTTGGGGAAGGGGACCTGAACTCTTTTGGACGAGCGTAGTTGAAGCTTTGTGTAGAACTAGGGACAATACTAGAGAATGGAGGCTTTGTGTCAATTATTGGAGGGGGAGACATTGGACTCGGGGCTGGTTTGTTTCTTACTAAAGGAGGAGAGGTTAAATTACTCAGTGTTGAGTAAGTATTTGTGTTTTGTGGGTTATTGTTATGGTTTGTAATTGGGGTGCTGTTTAATTTTGAAACAACTTTGTTCACTGTGGAAGACTCTGGTTTCTTGAGAACATTGATATTTGGTGTAGTGCTTGCAGGGATGCTTGAATTTGTGTTCATTTGTGCTATATGAGTGGAAGAGGTAAAAGGTGGGTTATTTGGAATAATGAATGGAGTTGTGATTGTTTGAGTTAATGATGTAGAACCTCTGGTATTTGAATTGGGGATGTTGAGAGATCCTACAGTTTGAGTAATAGGGACTGTTGGAATCACAAGAACCCCATTTAGTGGTTCTGCTTGCCCCATGTGTGATTGGCTGGGTACAAATTGGGTTGAAGAATTAATCACAGTTTGAGTGAAGGATGTAAAAGCTCCTATATCAGATTGAGGGAGGTTGGATACTCCTAAAGTTTGCATAAGTGGGATTCTTGGTTTTACACTTTGCACAGGAGCTGCAGTGGACGAGATTGTTTGGTTGGGATTTAATTGAGTAGATGGAACCATTATAGTTTGAGGGAGTGATGTTGAAGGTCCTGAATTGGACTGAGAGAAGCCGGGAGCTCCCAAATTTTGTGACATTGGCATTGTTGGGTTCAGATTTGGGTTAGGGGTCACATTTGATGAGATAGTTTGCACCATTATGGGTACCACAATTGGTTGGTGAGGATTTATTGGGGCAGATGGAGTTAGGATACTTTGATGAAATGAAGTAGTAGCTGCTGATTTCAATTGTGGCATGTTGGGAGCTACTAAAGCTTGAGTAACTGAGATTTCTGGTTTAACACTAGGTGTAATAGTCATGTTCTGTGAGGAGATTGCTTGGGAATTTGAGGCAGAAAGAATCTTAAGGTCATTGTTTTTCAATGTAGAAGGAGTGTTTTGAAATGTTGGGAGACTCTGCAAGTTTAGAGGGGAAAGTTGGGTCAAGGATGCGTAACTTGGTAAAGCCATGCTTATTTGGGAAAGGGGTGTAGGTTTTAAAATGGAAGATGATGCTGTGTTGTCTAGTGGGATGGATGAAGGAACATTTGTTGGATTTATCAGTGAAACTGGTGGTTTAGGTGGTGATGATGATGTTAAATTTGATGTAACATGACTTGGAATTGTTGGTTGATCGCTGCAGTTGGTTTTGTCTGATTTTGATGGTTCTTGGCCTGGGGACACATTATCTTGATGCTGCTCCAAAAGCACTTGATTGTGGAGGATCTGAAGCTGTGCTGGATCTCTGAGATTAGGCAAAAACAAATGAAAATTGTATACACAAATCACTAAAATATATTGTTGTTTGCTTTCTATAAGGGAAGGCAAGTGCGTTTTGTTTGTCCAGTACAGTTTTCAGATTATATTTCAGATTTTACACCATAAAGTAAACATCTAGTCATCAAGTGGATCAAAATATTTGATTTCTCAAAAAGACAAAGCCAGTAAAGAATTGTGAAATATCAAGAATAACATAATAAGGAGAATGGAGTGCCAAAGAATGAAATAATTTAGTAAATAAGATGTGTTGATGCTTACAATTTTGGTTTAGCCAACACTGGTGGCGGTTCTTTGGATAAAAAGCCTTTTTCTTCCTCCTCTTCTTCATCCTCTTCCTCTTCTGGGAGTTTAAATGTTACACGGAGACCCACTCGAGAGCTAGAGCGGGATCTGTTGTGATTTCCAAGCACACGTTCGGGTCTTGTTTTAAGACAGGAAGTCGGCGGATCCGGCAGAGGTTTACTTGGCACTTGCTCTTGAAGGTTGTTGGAGCTTACAAATGGAGAACTGGTAACTGAAGGGATACATATAGTTCTTGACTCTTCTGGTTCAGTTTCAGAGCTCAAACTGATGTTGAGAACAGATCCATTTGGTTTATTTTTTGTCACATTGACAGACCCCTGAAAACTAGACCCCCCTGAATCAAATTGTGAATCTGATAGTGTTTGAAACCGAGAGCACGGATCACTTTGACTTGAGTTCGAACTTAGTGAAGATCCATTGAATCCAAGAGAGTCTACAGTAGGTAATCGACTCTTGAATATGTCTGAGCTGTACTTTCCAATGCTGAGCGGATCTAGACTGGGAAGGCTAGTTGTCATGTCATGACGGGCAGCAGTGGAGTTCAGGAAGTCTGAACGAGAGTTTGCACCATCTGAAGTGTCCGTTTGTTTATAAATAGAACTCAATGGGTCAAGTGAAATCATGCTGGAATAAAGTTTGCTGTTAATGGTGGGAATTTCTGGCTTGCGCTTCAGCGAAGATGATTTCAGGTCTATCGATGGGAATTTTGGTGCAGAGGACTCCAGTAGTAATGGATTTAAGTTTTCATGATTGGTGCTGGTATTGGTGTGTCCTGTTGACGCAAGTGAGCAAATTATCAGTTTGTAAGGTAAGTATCCTTTTTTTTCAACTTTGATTACAATAAATCACCTTTTACAGTCAATACTGCTGTACTGGAAACTGTGCCATATCTGTTGCTGGCTGTGCAATTGAATGTCCCCGAGTCCTCAGGGAAGACCTCGGCAATGACCAAAGTGCAAATTTCCTCTGAAATTCAATGGAAACAGAGAAAATTATTAAATGCCTTGTTTGGGAAACCAGAAATCACCTAATCAAATCTACTTACCAGATTCAGCCATGGATCTTGGTTCTAATGGGTAAGAATGATATGGATTAAAAGAGGCATTGATTTCCACTGAATTATATATTTCATCACACATTTCACATTATAATAATAAAATATTAATGCCTTTTATTTATTTATTTATTTAGCGCTTTTCCAGATGCTCAAATACGCTTATCATTTTTTCAGAGCATTCATTCACTCTATATTCTCAGACTACATATAGTACTAATACACTATATATATACATATATACAGCCATATCACTAATCAAGAATTTTGGAGTTAATAAAAGAACTGGAAAAAGAAAAGCTTGTAAATCAAGATACGTCTAGTTCAAGTGGAACCACCCAAGCACTTGAAGCTGGTGTCAGAAATGAGAACATTACCAATATAAAACAAGGTAAAACTTAAACATGTTTTTCAAATGCATGTAATTTATTTTAAAACTTGAGATGATGCATTATGCTTTACTCATTATTTTAGGTTATATCCACAATGCCAGATACATTTTAGGTTTGTAAACATCCTGTGACAGTGCAGCCATATATGATTACCCAAAGGTAACGATAAAGTCTAGACCAGACAAAGCAAGACAATTAAAGGAAAAGCTGAGAAAATGACCATGAAGCTGTCAAGGTAGTTCAGAGTGATTTCTGATAATATATCATTTCAATATGTTAATTGGAAAGATATGGATATTCCAAATATGGAACTTTTGAGGACATCAAGGGATTATGATGAAGGTCTGGAAGTGATTGACTGGATTCATGTGCTCATGATAAGGTATGAACTTGTAAATAGTTGGCAAATTGTTATTTGTAGGCAGTCCAAAAAGGTTACGATTTTATAGATTTTCTAGAAAGAAAGATATTATATTATGAATATTTGAGAGGTACATACTCTTTTGGAGGATCCTGAAGTCTGGGGAGTCCTCAATGAGCATTCCTTCTCTGTACCAGTCAACTTTAGGAGAAGGAATACCTTTCACTCTGCACTCCAAAACCACCAACTGACTTTCCAGAGCCAGAACATCCTGAAGCCTCTGCAGCAAAAAAACAGTTAAACTATACTGTTTTACTAAACTAACTATGTAAACTAAAATATTAATGACATGAATAGTTAAACAAAAGGGTTGTTTTAGACTTTCAGAACTTGTTGCAATAAAAAGCACTTTTTCTAATTTAGATCATGATTTAGATCTGTTTAAAACATTTTGAGATTACTTACAACTCCAGATTGTTGTATTTGGAGGCCACACTCCAATAAAAAAAAGAATAAAAATACATATTTGTTTTATTTTTTTACTTTTTTTTTTGACAAAAGACACCCGCTCCAACAAACTTGCTAAAGGGCTGATATTATTTCAATATTAAGCCCAAAAATGTCTAAAAAATGAAAGTACCTTTGTAAAAACCGGAGCCTCCATCATAGGCCTCATATCAAGACTCTGAACACAACTACTGCTGCTGCCATTGAAAGTCTATGAAGAAACAAAAGCATTTAGAACTGATCCATCGAGTGAATTAAACAACAGTATATAAACCAAATATTGTGCAGTACTTCAGAAAGGCCCTGCTGGCTTGTTAGAAGTTCTTCAGAGAAGCTTTGGCCTGATGGAGGTGCACCGTCCTCCCCTTCTGATAGCAGGGTAGTTTCCTCTGGTTCAGGTTCCAATGGCTCTGTGATTTTTATTTGAGGTATTTCAGGGTTCAGTGTTTGTGAGTTTTCAGGCTCCTGTTGATATTCAGTGATTGGCTTGATGACATGTTCTGCAAGTGCTAATGACGGAGCTGATGGCTCAGAACATGGGCTCGTTTCTGGTGATTTTGAGTCTTCAGAAGAAGTTTGGTTCACAGTCGGCTTGGGTTGTAAAGACCTTTTATGAAATCTGAAAAAGGTTTGTAGATGTTAACGGGTCACCAATTGATTTACCATATGATTCAAATGAGATTTCATCTTATAAGTTCATTCAATTTATTTGGATAGATTCATCTCAACAGTCCATTAGGTTCAAAAAGAGCTATGACAACTTTAGAGAGAATGTTTCGCTAACATAAAAACCTTTTAGAGAAAAAAAAAATCTTTAGAGAAATCATCAAGGCTCCATTGGGATTCATAAAATGTATTAAGAAAATGGTTGCAGCCATTTTTAAACTAAATAAACAGATGATTCAATAGTTTTGTAGTAAATATACTCACTGTGCTTGAAAATTTTGTTCTACATCGGAATCTGATGAAGAAGCTCCTGCAAACAACAATTCTAACTTAGATCAATAAATAAATCTCAAAAATGAAAAAAAAAAAATAAACTCTTGAATCTTAATTCTTGAATCTATCATATGTGATCTTTTTTATCCTTCATTTTGTTTTAAGTTTTGGTAAATACCCTCAATGTAGATTTCAGCAGAAGTGGAGTCAGAGCCATAGAGGTTAGAGGCAAAGCAGGAGTAACGTCCAGTGTCCTCCTCAAAGGCCTCAGCAATGATCAGAGAGTGATGCTCCCCGCTTGAAAGAATCTGAACATCAGGACTGTTCTCCAGTTCCTTACCTTCACAGAACCACCTGAGGAAGAAGAACAGAACTAGTCACAGAACGTCTCTAGTAAGTGCATGACAACACACAGCCACGAAAGTGAAACAAAATCAGAAATCAGTGCCAAAGAAACAGGAACAAACCAACTGTAACCAAAACAATCAAATAAACTAAAACAAAATCAATTGCAAAATTACACAAAAAAACAAGTCTGAAACAAAAGCAACTGTGAACAAAACAGAGAATTAAAACTGAAACAAAACTAGCGGAGTCAAAGAATCTGAAACAAAACCACTTGCAAACAATTGAGTGCCAAATAAACTGAAAACAAAACACAGCAAATCAACTGGAACAAAACCAACTGACATATTCACAAAACATATTCATATAAACTGAAATAAAACCAACTGTAAACATACAGTCAATTAAAAAACTGAGTTAAAGAAAGAGAAACAAAACCACTTGGAAACCGAACAGAATAAATAAACTGATACAAAACCAGTGCCAACATACAGAGTCGAAGAAGCTGAGACAAAACAACCTGCAAGCATTTTGTAAATGAAATTAAAATGAAACCACAACTGCGTCAAAAGAAATGGAAACAAAACCACTGGTAAATCAGTGTCACGGTAACGGAAACCCCCTGCCAACATTTAGAATCAAAGCAACTTAAACAAATGGAAAAAACCCACATACAAAAACATTCACGAAACAACAACAAAACAACTAATCAGAGCCAAAGAAACTGAAAAAATGACAACAGCAACTAAAAACAAAACATTGGTAAAGAAGCAAAACCACTTGGAACCAGAACCAACTAGAAATAAAATAGGTTAAAAGAACAACAAACACCTGGAAACAAAACAGTCAAAGAGACTGAAAAAAACCTATTTGAAAAAATACAGTCAGACAATGAAACAAAAACCTATTAGAAGGAAACACGAGATAGAAACAAAACATTTTTGCATTTGTAAATGCATCTACTTAACTTATATAATATTACAACATATAAAGCATATATTCCAATTAATTATAATAATTAATAACTTCATAGGGAGTCATATTCCCATTTTCCCCTCATTTGGCCATATTTTTGCATTTGTTAGATGCTTACATTGTAATTACCTTTGGCCAGTTCACAGTTTCACCGGGAATCAAACTGGTTCGACTAAACATTTAGTTTTCATCTTCAAATCAGTCACTGAGGACAATTAGTGAACAATTGATTGACTTCATTTAATATAAGTATTACTTATTTTTATAAATAAAGCATAAAATATAAAAATAAAAACTGACTTCAAAGCTTGTTTTATGATATAAGATCATAAGATTTTTTCTTATTTCAAGAAACATTCTCAGTTAATTAGCATATGATTTGTTTGATTTGTATTAAACATTTAAATGTATGTTTAATTCTCTTATCGTTGCATGAAAACACAACAATTGTCACAAACCTCCCCAAAGTATCACTTAAACAGCGAATATAGAAAAGAAAATGAAGCAAAACCTTACCTACAAGGATCCAACAATGGTTATCTCTCACCACTGATCCTTCATTTTCTAAAATCTGAACTGAAGGAATAAAATAACTTTTAAAACAAGAATCCCCTGTTCCGTCCAAGTGTGCCTACATATCTGGGTGAACGTAGCAGTGTGCGTAAGACTGGACTTTTAGATTCTCAGCTGTCCACTCTATTTTTCCCACAGTGCTCACACACGCAGGAATCCCTGATAAAACTGGCCTGAGCATCCCTGACCCGTGTACACAAACACACACAGACTCAGCTAAATATAGAAAGCACGCACTGACCAACACAGAACACTCAAACAAAACTTGTTACAGAACATTGTAACGTAAAAAATTTCAAACAAATACAGTTTTTAAATACGGATAACAGAAGTTCCTGGGTAAAATCAATAAACTAGTGTAATCCAGTGTACCATCCTCCACACTTATCTTATGATTTGACTATTAACTGTAGTCATCTTTTATACACGCAGCAGCATCCTGTTTGGGGTCAATGGTGTCTGTTGGCGACCAAACTCATATTACATGAAAAACAGGACAAGTCAATGGTCCATTGTAAGATTCCAATGAGCAACCTTTGATTGGAATCAGGTCCCAGACACTTTATAATAAAAAACTAAACTTCACTGCAGCCAAAAAAAAAAAAACCCATTAAAACCATGGGACAGGCTGGTTTTATATTTAGCTAATGCCAAATTTTACTCTGAACAAGAAACATAACAAAAAAACAGCCCACGCTCTTTGATTAGGTTGTGATGCCCTGCCAAGAATGAGTCTGCTGCCACTTTTAGCTTCAAACAACAAAGCGACCATAGTTTTAAATCCTCAGTGAGCCACAAACCACTCAAGCAACTTAAGAGTGATGGGAATTTTTGTTAGATATAAATAATTCTGAGAGCTACTTTGTCTCTGCCTCAAATCTTTGTCAACTTACAAACTCTAAAAGACTCATGATCTTGAATTTCTAGATAACACACCTGCAGGTGATTCATACAAGCATGGAAAGGACATTTTAAAAAGTGTCCAAAGACAACGTTAAATGTTGACTTGAACTTGGCAGCCTTAAAAAAAAGCATTCTTTACAACCTTGTACTTGATTGACAGCAAAGAGTAAATTCTAGCAGGAGTAGCTCACAAGCAGAGACTACAATACATGCTCATAAATATAAACTGTGTAAAAAAACGTACTTATAAGACTCTAAATGATCATTACCCAATGAGTTCTACAATCACCAGACTGAAGATTGGGACTGGAGGTTGGCTACCCCCCAATGGGACCACACCTATGGCTGTGGTCATGGAGGTCATTGGAACAATTGAAACAATGTATTGGTTAAGTGAAATGTACATACTTTAAATGCCCCATCACTTTATACTGAAATAATCAGACCATTATTAGCCACTACGTTAACTATTTCAACCATGAATAAAAAAAAATTCATCTTATAGTCACAGCAACCGAACGTCTATTGCTTTTCTTTTCCGATAATGTCTATGAAGCAGAATTACATTTTCTAATCTTTTCAACTCATTCATTAAAAAGCTCCAACAGCGTACACTACAATATACAGCTATCAAATGTGTATCTTATGTTTGCAGAGGTAAAGTGTGAACGTCAGGAGGACATTTCTCCACACTGAGTCATAAAGTTCTAAAAGCTTTATGAGAAACTGGAGAGTGAAAGAGAATCAGCTTGTAAAGCTCCATCAGACTCAGATTTCAGCTCCTCTGAAACTAAATCAGTATTTACTGGATGGCAAAACCTCCATCAGATGAGAAAAATCCAAGCTCATAATCAACTGAGATTAGAATTATTAATCAGCTATAGATCCAGAGAAATACTTTCAGGCATTCAGACACCTCCTTTCACTGGGATTTCTCACGGATCGGTATATATATTTTATTTCATTAGATATACATTTTTCATCAATTTGTACCCTTGTGCAACAAACAAAAAGTTCAATTTGATTGAATTTTATTAAACAACAGAGGATTGCTTTATAAATTTACTCCAAAGGTAACACTTTACTCACTATTTATGGAAACTTGTTACACATTTCAATACTTACAAAGACAAAATTATATTGAATTCAAAAGCAATGTTCATACGTTTTAAATTGTATAAAATTATTCACTTGAGTGAAACGAGAAATAATGGGTAAATCATTTTGTAAATGAGCTGTTACACCCAATAAAAACTCCTATGTAATAAACATGCACTTGCTTTAAAGAGCCTTCATCAAGTTTATTATTTGGTTTTTGAGGTTTCCAACAACAGGTTGAAACTATTATCTTTTAACACATGTTTTTTTTTTTTACCAAATTTTAAAATGACTCAGTAATGAATCATTTTATGAATCATTTGTATGAAATTTTTCCTTTATGTAAAAAGTGCATTTAAAGTCAAGAATACCATGACATTGCCCTATCATTATGAACCAGTCACCATGTTGGGAATTGAGAGTGTTAGTCTTTAACTCGATACACGGAGCACCTTCACATATAAAACTCAAAATATATGTTCCTCCATCTTACACACTGCATGAAAGGTCATCTTTAAAAATTGATTATATGGGCACTTTAAATTATAATGATTAATTTTAATCATGAATGCTTTTCAGTACACTCAGACAACTTATATCAAAAGTTGGACGTGGAACATGATGCTTTAAAAGCATTACATGAAATCATTCAAGATGAATAAGGCACAAAAAGACTCTCTGAACAGTGAAGGAGGTGAGGACTGTTCCAAACCTCAACTGGTAGTGTGTTTCATTTCTATATCCAGCCCACTCTACGCATGTAATATCTTGTTTGTGCTTCTATTTGGACTAGGAGTAGATTCAGTACATTAATTTGTCTTCATAGCTTCATGTTTCCAGGGTGTAAAATTAGAAAGGCTGAGCTCAGAGCTGATGTTAAAGCAATGCTCGGGTTTCACCACACACTTGTCTTTGTGCAAACAGCAATAAACTGAGCCAATACTGTTGTGCATTATTACGCAAGATCAACTGCATGATCATGATGCTACAACGATTAGAGGGGGGTTTTACAATGGTTAAGAAGTTACGAATGTTACGAAGACAGTTGAATCAGAACAAAGTCACAACCAAGTATTTTTATTGTTGAAAACGAAGCGGGTGTTGTGCTTTATACATCTAAAAGAGTGAGCAGCAAGTGGAAAGATGACTTCATTGGAACAAATATAAATGTAGCAAATATAGCAAATTGAATGAATTCTTTCCTATTTCCTGTTCTGGTAACATGGGTTCATGTCAGAACCATAGACTGTGTAAAGAAATATGGACGACGTGACACCATCTACTGCCATTGAGGTGCTAATATGAGGAAACGTCCGAGCTCAACTGTAGGGCTGCCATTGAGTGGCACACATGCCCACACGTGACTTCCTGATTAGGCTTGAACTGTCATGCCTCTAGTCTGACTCGTACACGCCCCTCTAATACGCAGTCTGTTATGTACAATTTATTTTGTAATTATAAAAAAGTTATCAAATTTGAGGACGAATTTTCTGAATTTAATCGTTGGCAACCTAAATGATCTTTCTTGTGACGTGATGACAGGAGTAAGTCCGCTCTGTTTAGCATTGCTGTCAATCACATGGTCCCGTCTAGTTTTTTTTAGGGGAAAATTGAGCCATCGTGAATCACACGAAAATAAGCTTAAAGCAAACAAAAAACAAAGTATTGACTTAGTTCAATGTATAGATAACTTTCGAAATGCATTACAAAACGTAATTTCTGGGGGGTTCATTTTTAAAATTCAGCTTTTTCTCATAGACTTGCATTAGCCGGAAATCCTTTTGCACCCAGCACTATGGGGGGGTTAGACACACTTGGTCCGAACGTATTTGGTGAAAGAAAGCAGTGCGCCCTGCTAAAGTGAGGAAACCAGAAAAAACTCTATCAATGGTAAAAATGATGTTTGAATCCAATGTGATCTTTTCAAAATAAAAGTCGAATTGGCAAAAGTGCTTAAAAACACAATGACGCACATTTACTCTTCAATGTTCAGATTCCAATTCATGCTCAAATTCGAATCAGAAACCCAATATACTGTCATATAGCCGAGTACTATGAATTTTAGAAAACTGGATTAACTTCTACATCCACTGAGATTGAAACAGTGCACGTGGCGCTCAACACAATATGGGATCATTTGTGAATAAGAGAGAACTGATCAGTGATCAGGCCTTCTCTGCTGGCCTAAAACTGTCAGAACTACTGAGCAACAATGTATATATATATATATATATATATTCTAAGATTACTTTCTATGAAATCATACATATGTATATGCAACAGTGTGTTCATTTAATTTCCCGTTTGATGGGAATACCTCTTTGTCCAATAAGCCTCAATGTGCTGCTGTCGTGTTAATGGTTTCTTTCACTTGCTTGAACTTCCACTGAAAGAGATTCTGCTTTTAAACCAGATTTTAACCAGCTAGTGATTAACCACTAAGTTAGGTACTATTCTTGCAGTTGTTACTCGTTTGTTGCTGTAGAAAATTTTGAAGGCACAAGTAAATATATCCAGTGATTTCCTAAGTGTTTGTTCCAAAGAGGTAACTAGGTTAAAGGATAGGTAGAGCTGAGGCACGCTATGGTTATGAGGATCTTAAAATTTAAAAACTAGTGAGTAATATTTTTAACCAAATTACTTTAAAAAAAAAAACTGTAAATGCAAGGCTTTGAATTTGAGCATATGGTTGCTAATGGCACCAGCCTTAGATGTCCAGTCGATGAATTGCAATTTCAAACTTCTGTTTTGCCTTCAGCAGAGATGGTTTAGTTCAGATTGACACCAGGTACCTGACCTGGTCATATAGAATTCAGCAACAACGAAATGAAATTGGTGTTCTAAGTTCAAAGCAGTGGGGCAACATATTAATATATTAATGCTGGAAAGTTTTTTTTTTTTTTTTTTTTATAAAGAAACATTGCATTTCATTGACTACCACATCACAAAACAGATGCTCCAGGGACAACAAATGGCTAATTCAGAAAGATGTCCAGCTAAAACATGAGTGGGTTACATGAAACTCACCGAACTTCAGGTGCAGGCGTTCCTCTAACAATACAATCCAACTGCACTTTGCTTCCCTCTTGAACTTCTCGACTCTTGAGTTTCAGGACGAAGTGTGGTCGGTCGCACACAGGCTCCTCTGAACTCTGTACCTGAATCATGTTCAGCGTTTCGCACAGTGGTTCTGGATCCTGAAGGTCCTCTGAGATTATTGGCCTGACGTCAATTGGTTCCTTGACCTCCGGGTTTATGATCACTGGTCTTTCGCGGTCCTCTGCTGAGATTTCGGGTTGGGTTTTATTCTGGTACCGGCTGCGATGTGCCTTACAAGCACGAGGTTGAATCCTCCTGGAGCTGTTGGCTTTAAATAGTGATGAGAGCTCTTCGATGAAATCTGCCGCTTTGTTGAGGAACTCCTTCTTGGATTGGGTTTCCAGGCCATAGGGAGGGTTTCTCTGGGCTTTTCTGAAATCCTGCCCAGTTTCCCGAGAAGCTCTGGCATTTCTGATGGCATTTTCTAACAGTGATGGTTGGTGGATTTGTGTCTCTGACAAGAGTTCTGACTCGGACTTGAGTTTTCTTGAGGAAGAGCTAAAATGGTGTCCATTGGCTTGCTCTTTTTGCCCATATCTTATGGTATCCTGCATTAAAGGCTGGATTTCGGTTTCTGGAGTTAGTTTTCCGACTGAAGCTAAACTAAAGTGGTTCCCATCACACTCCTCATTACAATCTTGTGGCAATAAAGGCTGTGTTTGAGGCATCTCTGGCCGGATTTCTGTCTTTTCATTGATTTGGTTAAAAGTATTTGTGAATTCATTGGCCTTTTGTTGTTGGACTATTGGTGTTCCTGACATGACCTCAATCTGTTCGGGTATTATGTTTGAGCAATCATTAGAACAGCATTCATTTGCTTCGTGATTGTCCATCATGGTTGTATTTTCCATCCGTGAAGCTTGGACCTTTAGTTTTTCTGACATTTCCTCAGTACTAAAATGCTGGCCATCCCAATCTCTGTGCTCCTTTCTGCTTGGATTTTCCTGCACAGGATTTGGCATTTCTAGCATGGTTTCAGTCTCTGTAGCGGGTTCTCTTGAGGAAACACCAACATGCCATCCATCCATTTCTTTACTGATGCCCTTTCCCTGCAAGTTTGTCTTCATTTCTGATATTATTTCTGTCCCTGGTGTGACTCTGCTTGTGAAGACACTGTAATGGCGTCCATCGGATCTCTCATCCTGGTCATCTGTGATTGCTTTGCAGGCCAAATCCACGCTCTTGTCCAGCTCCTCCTGGCTCAGGAACGCAGATAGGTCTGGGTCTGAAAAGTGTGTTTTTTGAGGTGTTTTTTCATGGATGTCAGAGCACCGGGATTGTCCGTGTCTGTGGCGGGATCGGGTTTCAGAAAGGTAAGTCTCACGAAAAAACTGTGCGAGGGACATAGGTTGATCCTCCTGCATGATGCTGAGGACACACACAGAAAGAAAGTGTTAGAAAATGAATCAAACCAACAATGAACAGATTCTTTTGTGAATTATTTATTAACACATTTCCAATAATATAATATTTAATCTTAAAGAGAAATATTTGGAAATATACTTCAGTCCATCTACAGCAATCATTTCAGGACCATCGTTCCGTCCATCCATCTTCTGTAGCAATTTATTCCTGGTTAAGAATAAATCTCCATCATCTGCAGTCCAAGTTTTCAAGAGGCCATGTTCCAGAACCAAAATGTCAACCGAAGAACCTTCAAGATGCTAAAATTTGACCATATTTCAGGACCCTCCCACTGGGAAAACTACTCAGTGAAGCCGTTATAAGACATTTCTATTAAGAACAGTTTCTCATGTAGAACCAGTAAAAAAAAAACATTCTGACCCTTGATTCAATTTTGTACTGATCTGCTAATCTGTCAAGAACAAAGTTTGTTAACCGAGTTATTCATCCTGACAGGAAGTAGACCATAGGCTATTTCAAATTTTCAAAGAATTTCAAAACAACATGATTAATTTAGCCAAATATTGTTACCATGAGCAATTGTTGGATAATTCCAATGTACTCAAGTGCTATGTTCTTAAACAAAAATGGATTCTGCCTATATGCAATTATTAAACACGTTAAAATAAATTTTTCATAAATATTTTTGTGTTAATAATAGCTGTTTGTGATATGGGGCCAAAACACAATTTTGCCAAGAGTACCAATGCGATTAGAGCCAGCTCTGTCTCTATGCCCTCAATCCAGATCTCTATTTTTGTGTTCTATCTATTTGTCTATCCATTCATCCATAAAACGATTAGATTCACTCGTTTTGTTGGTGCTCGATGATCTGTGTTAAATGTTTTGTTCATGGGTTCTTTCCTTTGGGCCCCGTTACCCTACTCTCTCTGCTCTTTGAGTCTGATATCACTCGCTCTGAATGTTCTTAATGACGCTCTTTCTCTGTGTTATTACTGACTCTAGAAAGGGGATCCGCCTGCAGATGCTCCTGACAGTCAAATCAGAGCAATTAGCAGAAGCAGAGCGGTTCTGTGCCGTTCACACAGCTGCTGTATGCATTAATCTGAGCGGACACACTCTAACCCCTGCCACCGAGTCTAATTATAGCACGACTCGCGTTACATGAACAGATACAGCACTATAAACATCAGGCGACTCAGAGGATCATCCAAATGGGAAGAATCAACAAGATATAATCCACAAATCTGATGAAAGAGAATAAATTAAACACGTGTGGCTTCCATTGGGATTATGTAATATAACATTACTGTTGAATCGATCATTTGATTTTATTTCAGGTAATGCTAAAGCTTTGTTAACCGTTTAGAATGTGACTGAAATCCACATTTCTTTCAATGTTAAAAAAAAAATCAATCAAATTAAAAGTGGAATATGACATTTAAGCTAAACAATAAAAATAATAGATGAGTATATCATACATACAATTTGTGAAAATAACATTTTACTTCCATTTTTGTAACATTAAAAAACGAATAGCATAGTGTTTAATCACTGGTTTGCAAAAGTTATGAGCAGCTACACCTGCATTATTTCCCTACACAGAGAATTATTATATGGTGAATGACGTCTGAGAAGAGAAACTGTAAATAGAGCATTTACAAACTGCAAAATACATTAATCTTCGGAAGTTTTTAATATAATCTATGCAAAAAATTCCAAAGTGTAAATAAATAATGATTTTATTAACTCGTTATTAACTAACTTTAATGTTCAAAGCATATTTAAAAATTGTCATTAAAAAAAAGTTTAATTAAAAGTTTACATTTAGTCAATTTATCTAGCAATTTAACCTTAATTCACAATATTATGTTTGAAATATTAATAGTAATAAAAATACACGTTATTACTAAATAAAAAAAGGTTTCTTTTAAATTACAATTTGCTTGTGTACCTCGATGCATAAAGGAACATTTTTATATTTTACTTCACATATCTCATCTTAAACGTCTCTTTTTATAATAGTTTCTGTTGATTTAAGTATGTTTTCCTAGTTTTAATTTGCCTACTTTACTTGACCATTGTACTAGGTTGTATTGTACATTTCCTTACTTGACCTTATTTTATGCTTTTTAATTATCACTTTGAAATGAGAAAAATAAGTGAACAGCTAATAAAAGTAAACATTGATATTCAACATGTAAAACTAACATTTTAAATGAATAAAGCACCACATTTCACAAAGCTCAATCCAAGCAATAAATGCAAAACAAACATGTTTTACTTTTACCAACAAAACTAGTAAATATTGCAACATAAACTTTTTAACGTATTGCAAAAGAACAAGTCTTTGAGAAAGAAAGTTTGAATGCTCTCCGACAGCTTAAATTGTGCTCTTCAGGTCACAGAAGCTCTCGGTTTTACCTTCAGGTCTGGGTGAAAGTTTGAGAAACAGCTGTTCTTGAAATCCAGAGTTTCCCACAGTGCGTTTCCTGCTCTTTAACCTTGAGTTTCCAGAGCTGGAGCGTGTGTCTGTCTGTCTGTCTGCAGAGAAGCATGAGGACCCGCTGGAGGGTATTTTTGGAGGGTGGTGAAGCTTTGAATGCAAGCTTGTGCCAGGGAAAGGGAGACAGCGCTTCTCATTGGACTCAGAGAAGAAACACCTCGAGAGCAGAGGGCACAGGGGCAGAAGTGCATTGTGGGAGAACACAAACAAAACTAGTGAAAGACCAAATTGATTACAATAATAATTATTTCAAAATCATGTTTTACCATCAATACCATAATTATAATTTTACCTAAATGATCATGTTACAGTAATATGAATAATACATGTTAAAAAAATTTTAAGGAAACCTTGTATTAGATCACATGTATATTAGAGGGAATGGCAAAGAAGGTATTTCTGCGGCCAAAATTAACACTATTTTAATTGTTTAGTTTCACTGCCCATATTCGCCATCAAACCCACAGAGCTATAATGAACAGATTTTCAGTGTCAAAAACACCTACTGATCAAACCCTCAAGAAGGAACAGCGTTTCGGTTTTGTCCATCCAAATGCAGCCATGGAAATTCCAGATTTATACAGAAAACAGTTTTTATGTTGATTAGTTTCAATGTCCAAAGGCAGCTATAAAAGTATAAAATGGAGAGTAACTCAACAATATTTTTATTATAAAAAGTTTCATTTTCTTCAAGACTTCTTACTTTGTTTTGCTGTGAAATTCTTTGCCAGTCTCCACTGAATTGTTTAATCCGCCTATTCATACATTTTGTTACAGAGAATTGACAGATAATTTATAAAATAAAAGCAGCACCTTTTTCCACCTAGTGCTCAATCTTTTGCCCTGGCTACAATTCCATCTCTTATCGGATTACTTCAGTCTGACTGTATGAAGATTTAAAATCTTTAAGCCAATCAGAGAAGTGATTGATTCCTGCCCGAAGATTCACAAGATTCTATTGATCATTCAGAAGCTGGCTAATTTTATTTAAAAAATGAAATAAAATGTTGTTTTTATGTAAAAATATTGAGTCCCCTGTTAGCAGAGCTCAATAACAACAACAAAGTAGACTAGCGCTGCACCATTTACAAATTAAATGTGTTAACAGTTCCCATGCTTCTGCAACGCGCTTCAGTGAAAGTCTCTGTAGGCATTCAGTTGACGCGTCTGCCTTTAGAACCTAGAAAAATGTACAAATTAAAGAATTGAATGAAGTGTTGTTGATTTAAGTTGTAGTTGTTGTGATATTAAAAAGTGAATATTTTGTCATATGAGTGCATTAGTTTACATCCTAGGATGCAGTGAAGGTGATTCTAGATGATCAAATGCTAAAACTTTATTTATTGTAACATGGGAACCAAGGGTCTAAAAGAAATGTCTGCAGTAGAAACACTTCATGTTAAGAAAAATCCCCTAAAAAGAAAATCTGTAAATGTTGTTCTCCATCTCTAGGGATATAGGGAGAAAAAAAACTTTTATTCTTCGCACGTGTGCTGATTACATTGATGTCTGGAACACGACAAACAAAGCTTCGCAGTACAGATGGCATCGGTCCTAACGTCCATCAGAACAACCGCTGTGTTTTTTGTGGTGAAGCAGTCTCATAAAATGTATTGCAGAAGAAAAAGGTAGAATTTGGAGAATGTTAATGACATAAAAATAAGAGTACTGGATTTTCCTCCAGATTTACTGCTGGAACGTCTTAAATAGAAGACAGCGTTAAAAGATTAGCTTTAGTTGCATTAAAACAGAAATTAAGTTTTTCAACAGCTAAAACTTCGGTAGACTATGCTGGAATGCATGAAAGCTGCAAAAAAAAAAAACCCAACAAGTTTAAAATGGCATAAAGTGAAGTCTAGCTTAAAATATATTTTTAAATTTTTAATTTTTAATCCTGCGATGGACTAGCGATTTGTCCAGGGTGTACCCCTGCCTCTCGCCTGATTTTTGCTGGAGATTGGCACCGGAAGACCCCCGTGAACCCAAAAAGGGAATGAGCGGGAAAATAAATGAATAATTTTTAATCCTGCTGTGCCAGGCAATTCAAGAGAGTGATTGTAGAATCAACAACAAAAAAAAAAGGATGATAGCTGTATAAACAGAGATCGAATAATTTAGTATTTAATTGATTTCTTATCGATAGCTAAGGATTATATCAATAGACTAAAAGGAATGTAAACAGACTTGTGAAACATTCAGAAATCAAAGAAATAGCACAGTTCAGATTCTCAGTTTTCGAAATAAAAATAAAATTTCATGAACACCCAAGATCTGTGCGGATTACAGCTTTCAGTTAAACACATCTACAACCCTGGCCCTACTCGAAAATGCAATTACAGCATGTTTCCCTGCACTTATTACTTGGGAATCCCTCGTAGTGTCTAGCAGCGTCTCTTCCCAAGGGATTACTCATGAGTGTAACCTGCAGCACAAGTCTGAGAAGTATTCAGTCTTTCAGTGTAAAACCAGAGTAAAACTCTCTCAGCGGTCAGGACTCTTCACTTGATCTCTTTCGCGACTGGTCCCCTCTGAAAAACAGGTGAAACAAGTCAAACATGTCATTTTGAAATATCTGTAGATCAGGAAAAACAATAACAATCAAACTTTTTATTTATTTATTCTCTTTCATCTTCCAGCACTCTATGATTTGAACTTTTCATTCATTCATTCATTCATTCATTCATTTTTCAACCCGCTTATTCCCTTTTTGGGGTCACTAGGGTCTGCCCGTGCCTATTTCCAGCGCACATTGGGCAAGAGACGGGGTATACCTTTAAACAACTGCTTAACATTATATTTTACTGTTTGGTTCATAAAAATATCAATAAAAGTGTATAATATGTATGAAGAAATGTATAACACATCAAAACATGACACATGCAAGAGGAACACAGAGCAAAAAGTATTTGCATAGTAACAATGAAAATTTAAACCTAGTTATGGTTTGAAATTGTAAAGAATTTTTATACAACGGAAAAAAAATTGAGTATTACAGAAAACATTCAGACAAATGCCTGTAATGCAATTAATTTTGATTAATCCACAGAAACGTGTGAATAATCTGACTAGTGTTAATATTTGTTATTTTAACTACCATGCTTTTCTCTCTTATTGTTTCATCAGTATTATCTTATTTTATATCATAACCGTAAGTCAGACAAGGAGTAATCTTTTAATGAATTTGACATATGGACAGTATTATATTTTATAAACGAAGCATTGTTGCTTAAAATCTGGTAACAAATAAATGCGCCTATAAATCTAAATGTTTGAATAAGCTCTTTTGGCCAGTACCGGGAGAAGCCATTCTGCGAGAGCTCCATTTGCAGTTTTTTATCCTGTGCTGCATAAAACTGTAGCTGTGATTCCATCACTGGAGGATGGATCTGAGGAATGAACCTGGCGAAGAGAGTTGGAGCCTCAGAAACCCAGTCTGTGAGAAGCAAAACAAAGCAGATTATTAGTAAAAACCTGACAATTACTCTAGCAGAAATGTGAGACAAAACTCTTGATTAAAAAGCTAAGACAGGCATAAATCACGTCAGAAATCCTGCATTAAATGAAAACGTATTGAAAAAGACTGACCTGGGCGGAGAGAGTAAAGACCAGTCACAACACTCGCCATTGTCGACGGCTTCACTTGAAATGGCATTGAACTAGCCCTTTTCAGAAGTGCTGCGACACAAAACAACTGTCTTTATTATAGCAACAAGTTATTTTCAAATAAAACAACATTCCAGAATATTAAGTGACTTTTGCTATTAACTAATACATTTGTCATCTCTTTGTGACAGCTTTTATAGTAATTAAGTTTAAAAAAAAATTACATTAGATTACAAAATGACAAAAAATTAGATGTATTTATTTATTTATTTTTTTAAGATTTATTTTTAGCCTTTTTGCCTATTGGAAAAGATAGGACAGCAGAAATGACGGGAAGAGAAATGGGTAGAGAGAGGGGGGAAGACTGGGAAATGATAAAAGGTCCGGGATTCGAACACTCATCGCCCCATGCAACCGCGCATACGTCCAGCGCACTGTCCACTAAACAGTGGGTTTCCCAGTATGTGTTATTGTCTAGCTATTGATACTATTGTAAAGAATACTATTGTTTAGATAATTATATTACATTTATTATACTTAATACATTCCCTGAATTTTTCCTCTGGTACAGAATATAGTTTGACTTCTTTTTCAAATATTATCATCATCTTTTTAGAATATTTTTTATTATTTTGCCTTTGCATTCTGTACAGATAGAAGAGGTTAATGACAGGAAGAGATGTGGTGGGTAGAGAGAGGGGGAAAGCTGGGAAATGAAAACAGATTCAGGATTCAAAGTTGTGTTGCCCTGAGCAACCACGCATATAGGTCCAACACACAGTCCACTACACCATGGAGCCAGACTGCCTTCCTTTTCTCATATAGAAGGCAAACTTCATGGATTCATGGATTTCAGAACATTTCTAATTAATTATGTTGGTATTAATACAAATAAAATACCTCAAGGGTTAATTTCGATAATTTCTAACTCATATTTGTTCAACTCAGATGAAAGAGGTGCATGCGATTCTCTGCAATGCAGTTCTCAAATCCTTCCACTGGGTGATTTCGTTCTTATCTATTATTAAACGCTTTACAACAGACAGGATTTTGCACTCTCAGAATTATCTGCTCAATTCTGCCTAAAACATCACAACTGGAAGATACAGGTTTATTTTTTTAAGTTGCAAGAAAATAAATGTTCTGGGATCCTTTTCTGTTAGTGAGCATTTGTAATGGTAATCTGGGGGATTGGCACTCACGCAGTAAAGTGTGGATGTGTTTTTCTGCCACATGATGACAGAAGAGCTTCATCAGATCGTCTCGCAGATCTCGGTTCAGCTTCGCTTCAATGTAGAACTTACTCTTTAGCACAGAAAAAAAAGTGTTTTTACAACATTTTCGTATTTGTTCATCTTTAATGGTTTTACAGTTGACTCTATTATTAATCTTACAAACACAATCCTTCTAAATAGCGGACCACCTAGCCTGATTGGCATGAAAGAAGTAATAAAAACAGAATTTATGTGCTCATCACATTTACATTTATCATGAAACCTTTCCGTTACTGTGCTTGCAAGTGCTTTCGTAGGTTTCAGCAGATTTGGGCACTCTAGGCCACAGTAGGTTAGTTTTCAGAGCAGTACTAATCCCCACTACCGGAGGATATGAGAGAATTTTTAATCATTAAATGAAGTATAAATACCTTACAGCACCATTCCAAGTCAAAATGCTTTAATATTGATGTCGACTATTAAAAAAGGACTTATTTTGTTGAGTGCCCTACCATGTAGATGAAAACTGGAACAATGCAGTGCAGCGCGGCTGTGTACTGTGTCAGAGCCACATTGAAGTTTTCTATTAAATCTTCTGCAGGACTTTCCTTGTGATTGAAACACACAGAGTCAATTCGACTTGATCTTCATTCACTTTTCACTTATATTTGTGTAATTAAAGTTAAGCCATCCCTGAACTGACGCTAAAAAAAGAACATGGCTTCTAAACAAAACCATCTATTAACTATAACCTTGTGTGGTAGATTAATGATTAAACAAACTGTTATACTTAGGTTAATGTTAAAAAATATATATACAAATTATAATTTAATATTTGTAACATGACTATATGTGGTGTGTTTTTACTAACACAATTGTTTTGGGAGTTAAAAACAAAAGAACTGGTTGGTTTAAAGCATTGAGTCAGCAAAAAAGAAGATTATGTATACTAAACTGCAGTATATCAGTGTGTGTAGAGACCTGTAGCTGAGCTGAGATTTGTGTTAGATGAGATGTGATCTTTTTCAGCAGGTCCTGGTACAGAAGCTCAGAGTGCTGCTGGCAAACACACTTATATACGTGACTGATAGAGAGAAAAAAAAAACACACAGAAAAATCAACTTAGGGAGGTCATCCCGAAGCATCATGTTATTTTAAGGTGGAATGGTAAGAGTAAACAAGAAGGTGCGCAAAAGAAGCAGGACCATCCTCACTAGCGCACCTGTAGATCTGTTCATAAGAGATGGAGATGTGATCCAATGGACTCTGAGTGAGCAGAAGTTCAATAGCTTCTTCTAGCCTTGGCCAGTAAACAGTCCTGTAATCCTCCACTGACATTGTATTCAGAACTAAATGTGAAAAAACAAAAAGATATTTAAGATAATATTTCAATGATGTTTCTAAAATTAATTAGTTTCAAATTAAAATTACGTTTGTTAGTACGTCCGACATTAACACTCGATAATAGCATACAACATAAACAAGAGTGATAACCATAAGTGTTTGTGTGTATATATTAGGTTAAGAAAAGTAACCAGATTTAAAAATGAAGAAAAACATTTTCAAATATTAAACTGCAATCTCTATTTGAGAGGCACAATCTCTAAGTGTAATGATTGGTTGATATGAAACAATAAGTATATATATTTTAATTTGCAATACATCCCATTTATGGAAAATATGTTTATGAATTCTTATAATTTATAATGAAATCACATTTGTACAGTTGATGAGAGGTTTTTTTGACCCGATAAAAAAACAAAAACTTTCCGTGCGGTAAGAGACCAAGGATTTTTTTCAAACATTTGAAGTGTGGTAAAGGGATGTATTCTAGTGTCTACTGGCCTTGGTATGTAGAGTTTTGGTCTCTAAAACGTTAATGCATTGATACCACAAGGTTTACCGAGGTGTTTTAACTTTCCAACATGAGCGGGACTCACGGAATCTGGAGCTCGGGTTGAGCAGCAGCGCGGACGCGGCGTCGGACTCACCGGAGTCGCTCCCAGAGTCTGAACACGCAGTCTCGGGAGCCAAACGCACCATACTCTCGGCCGAACGATGGTCCTCTTCCATTAGGTCCATTTTCAGACCGGAGGCCATTCCTCTTTATGGACGCGGCATGTTTCAATAACACGTTTGCTTCTGTGTGTTTTGTTGACAATCCGAAAACGAAACGGGTTTCCGCAAAGTGGCAGATAAAACAAAATAAAAGTCCATGTGTCAAAACAGCGAGTTCCACGATGAAATGACACACAGTTATGAAAAATGTTTTGTACGGTTGGTTTCTGTTTTGTAGGAAAACTATTAATACATTGTTTATAAAATATCCCAACATTTATAAAGTATTTTAAAAAAAGAGTTAATCACACCCTTTAAAATATATAAAAAGAATAATAGTAATAGGTTAAATAATGTAAAAATATTACAAGTATTTAGTAATCGACTTGGAACTTCATTTATATTAATTATTTTATGTACAACACGCGACTCTGCTTTGATCTAAATAGATCTAAAAAATCGTACTAGAAGCACAGATGCGCGCCCAGTTTTTTTTCTTTTACATAGATATGTATACATCCTTCATAGCCCGCTGTACATGAAAACTAACATCTAATGGTCTGCAACTAGTCTGACGTACTGTAAAAAGTAGATTCTTGTATTCATAAACACATAAAAACAAAACAAACCACCAGTTTTTTAGTAATTGTAAACTTTACTGAGTATAAACATATTAACAGTAGCAGAACATTATCAAAACACGTTTATAAAACATGCTGCATCAGACCTGGAGAGAAACGCAAAAAAAAAAAAAAAAAGCAATAATACTAAAAACACTATCTTTGGTTTGAAACTCAATCCCTTGTTTATCCCAACCACTGTGTTCTCGGATTTTACTTTCTACAATGCAAAATGAAAAAGCAAAAAATATACTGGTTCTAAACAACTGAAAGAATTATAATGAAAAGTACAAGAAACACGGCATGCTTCTAAAGATATAAGGATTTAGGAAGGAGTAATACAAAAATACACAAGAAACTTTTATTAAATTCAAAAGATGATATTTTGAATTAATTGAACCGTGGTAAAAGAACAACAATTTGTCTTCTTCTATAATCCTGTGTGAATTTTTCATGTCATTATTCAGTTATTTTTTGCTGAGCTTTTAATACAAAAAGGAAACATGGTAAGGATCTCCAGCTGCTTGCAACATTATCCAAAACATTTCTCTATTTTAACAGAAAAAAACATACATTTTAAGCCATTTTAAAGGTGAGGTCATTGCTACCCCTTAAAACAGATTAAATAGATACAGTGCTTCGGTGTCAGAGTGTTTTCGAGGAATTTGCTGTCTCTGTTTCTACAGTACAGTCTATCTGAAGGCCTCTGTGTTCATCCTCCTCCTCCTCATCATCATCCTCTTGCATTGTCTCTGTGTTTGAGTTTTCTTCATTCTCAGTGTCTCCCTCAGTTTCACTGCTGCAGGAACTCGATGTTTCCTCCTCGGAGCTCGAATACACTTCTGCCCCATGGAAAATGTAACGGTTTGGTGATTGAAATAAATACTGCGATGCTGCAAAACAGACAAATATTAAACGCTCATTAGCCAACAAGCAAGAATGATCTGTATTCAAGCTCTTTTAATTACACGGATGGGGAATTATAAACATCTGCAAATAATTGAAGCAAATAGAAATTGACCAAAGAAAAAATAATAAATAAATAAAAGGAACCTCCAAGGCGTTTGCTGATTGGACTCTGACAGATTCTGCTCCTCCAGCAGCGCCTCCGACTTTCAAACCGAAAGCGATTGGGCCCATCCTCATCTCTTTCATTCGATACATCATCTCCTTCACTCTGTCTCTTGTGCATTGTCTCTGCAGGACGATCTGTAGCTTTTGAGACCATCTCTTCTCTATTAGCTTCTGGCTGAGACATTGTTCCTGTGTCTGTTGGAGAGCAAGCCAATTCCTCCTTGTTGGGAGGTTCTTGACATTTGTTCACTGGAGATAGAGTCGAATCTCTTGACTCCTTGTTCTGGGACTCTGCATTCGTTGTGGAGACACCTTCTCTAATGGAGGGACCAGTATCTGATTCACTCTTAGGGGGTATTTGACATTCATTAACCAGGATGTCCTCATGAAGGCGACTTGTAAATCTTGTTTCTTTGTTAGTGGGCTCATTGTTTAGTTGGTCAGCTTTAGAGACATCTTCAGTGAGGGAAAGAGGGTGGTCTGACCTTTCCTCAGACTTATTTACGGAGATGTCATTACTTGGGGGACGAGTTGGATCTTTGGTCTGATTGCTAAGAGATAGAGAGTTTCGATGTACAGTTTTTAGGAGCTCGTCACTAAGGGAATTTTCAGGTTGCTGATTTTTAGAGCATGTAGACTTTTGGCTGTCCTTAATTAAGTCATCTTCACTGTTTGAACAAGTGTGCTCCGATTCCTCCTTCTGGGCCTTTCCCTGAATAGTTTTGGAGACATCTTCTCTAAGTGAATGACTGTGATTGGACTTCTTCTTAGGGGACACAGAACTGTCTTTTATTGCCAAGCCTCGACTGATAGAATGACTATCTGCATTAAGGCCATAAGAGGTATCTTTCCTAATTAATTTATTACTGTTATTAATTGGGACATGTTCACTTAAGCAACGAGAGGGACCTGTTTCACCCTCTATATGGGATCGAGAATTGTGACAGTGACTTATAGCGATGTCTGTATTGCTACGACTCTTGTCTTTAGTTGAGTTTGCTTCTCTGAGAACAGGAGTGCATTCAGTGGAGGAGCCCTTCTCGATTGGATAAGGTGAGGGAGCAGGAGGTTTCTCTGTTATTTCACTGAGGCGGGACGAGCTGAAGCAGAGGTTCTGGAAGTCTTCGCCAAGTCGATGGCAGAGTTCATTGATGATCACATCACAATCACCCAGCAGCTCCACATCGAAGTTGAGGTGAGGCAGAGGCTCACGGTTGATCAGCACCTGAGGAACCTCATGAGGGATCGAACCTACAGACAGAGAGAAAAAAAAACTGTTTAAAAGGGAGCCCAGATAGAGGGGACCCCCCCCCCCCAACACCACCACTTTTTCTTGTGTTTCAAATGAAATGCGGGTTATACACAATGACACTTTAATTATACAGTATTTCCTCTCGTTTTCTTGTTAATATGCATGTCTTTTAATGTGATGTACCAATGTAAAGTAGAGAATGTACAGCTTATGGAACACTGTCTATTTGTTGTCCCATCAAAAAGAGATGAATGTTTGATTCACAGAGAAAACGGTCAATGTGTGTTCTGACCATTTCACTGCAGACTGCTTCAAGAATACGTGTCTATATATTCCAGGGTTTTCCAAGAGGCTGATTCTTAAAAGTGAGTACATTTGTTTTTAAAAAATATTTTCACACCAGAAAGTAACAGGATGAACGGCTTTAGTACCATTAAAGGGACAGAGTAAAATCCAGCATCTTGAAAGGAAGTTATTCAGGCTTGGACATATTTTTTTAACCATTAATATATATATTAAGGGTGTACCGGTTCACGTGGATGTATTGAACCGTATTGGTGCAGCCTGTTCGGTTCGGTACACTTGCGTACCGTTTCTGTATTTTTTTTTAATTAAATAATATAAATTTATTATTAGTGCGATATTAAGCACAGCGGAACAATGGTCCTAGGCGAGTTTCCGCACGGACGCTATTGAGTGACGCACAGTAGAGGTGCACGGGTAGCTGTGAGAAATGGACACAGCGAAAGAAAAGCCAGCGCTTGAAGACCCTCCCACCTCACTACACTCTCCTGTTTGGGAACACTTTGGCTTCTCTGTTAAAATACATAACTGGGATAGACGAGTGGATAAATTTAAAGTTGTATGCCGACATTGTTCCACGGAGATTTAACATTTTCTACTGCTGGAGGTATGGTCACTGCAACCAGATCTGTGCTTGTTTCAGAAAATATGGATAGGTCAATCTTTTTAGTCAAAAATGTAAAACTTGAATAGTTAGTTTTGTTGATATACAAGCTGAAGCTGTTGCTAGTGTTAAAAGTTTTCAGGTCCTAACTAGTTGCAGTATTTCATTTTTTATTTTAAAAATGTGTATTTCTTTATAGAGTGCAATTTATTTAAAATATCACCCAAATGTGTCACTTTTATATATTGTATGCAAGAATTCTACTGTGTATTGTGTATACGATTTTAGCGGACCATTAAACCACTAATAAATTTTTTATATAAACGCATAAAAGATCCGTCTTAACTTGTTAGAAAGGGCATCTGATGCCCTCTTTAATTCTTAGAAGTCTGGGGTTTATTTGTGCTTTTTTCTACTTTACAATTTGCTCTAATAAATGACCTTTAAAAGGCTTTTGTGGCAATGCTTGATGTAATTTTTAGTACAAACAAGAGGTAGACCGATTCATCGGCTGACATTTTTTTATATATCGGCCAATATCCGCATTTAGCAGCGCCGGTTTAAAGTCAGGCACATCCGCGTGCAGCCCTGTGTTATTGATATGACGGAACGTGCTGTTGCCGCATGTGAAGGACCCCAAGCCAAAAGAAGATTCAACGTTAGTAATCGGAGATAAAGGTATGGCTTGAATTGTGATATGTCAAAGTCTTATGGCCATATATTTACTGAACGTTACTAGTAATCTCTGAAGAGTTGCTTCACGTAGTGAAAGATGACGTGTTTTTATTTATTTAACTTATTGGTAATTTGGTTTGTAACGTCAAGCAATCTGTTAACAAGAAAACAAAAACAACATATTAGTGACTGTTTTTTTTTTTCAATTAGAGCACATTTTTAATGGTTATTGTATTATTGGGATTATAGACTGAAGGTGAAGGTAAACTACTGACTGCTAACTACAAATGTTTCTTCTGTTTAGTAAATGACTGTTGTAATTTTATTAGTCAATGATAGTATTTTTATATATTTCAGTTTATTTTTACTTATAAAGTTGTTCTTATTCATTTTGTGCAGTTCAAGTCACTGTTTGATACATGGTTCAAAAGTGTTGTGCATCCACTTATTTGTATGAGATTTTAGGGGGAAATCATCCTGATTTCAGCACTAAAAATAAGCAAATAATAAAAAAAAATATCGCCCATCGCTGACCTCTAAACATCGGCTATAGAAAACCAACATCAGTCGATCCCTAGTACAAAGCCTGCTTCTTTTTCTAAAACAAATATGTTTCTATAACATTAGACAGTGATTCCACGGCAATCCTTAAATTGTATGCAATGCATGCGTCAAAACTTTTTGAAACCTACACATTATACTTGAAATCAAATTAAACCATTGGTGGGTGGCGTTATTCCAACTTAACTCAAAACAGCCGCTGTGATTGCCACACGCACCGGTGACCTCCAGAGACTTCTAAGGGTTTAGATGAATACTTTTTATTGGAAATCCTTTTTCAACACTTACTTGACTAAGGCATTTGTTTCTGCCCTACACAAATCGCCTCACTCCCTGTAATTCACACAACTTCTCCAGAGAACACAGACATGATGACTTCTGGCTGAGAGAACTGGCCTCATGTGAGGGATCATGGTGTTGAAGCCCAAACTTGACATTCCACAGCTTGATCGTCTGAGATTTGTCTTCAGACTTATCATGAAAATAAACTGTGCGCCAAGGCGACATAAGTTATCAAAAACAGTAAAATAAAGGTTTGCATTGTGTGAAAACTGTAAAATTATCTTTAACTTTTTCAAAAGTTATAGCAGACAGAGAAAAGCACATACTGGGTATCAGAGCCACAGGCCTCACTTTCAGCGAGGAGCCAATCACGATCAGCAGATCCACCTCGTCTTTATCCTGCTTCATAGCCCTGTGGAAAAACTCTGGAAGGTTCTCCCCGAAGAACACAATATCTGGTTTCATGATCGCATAGGGGACATCAGATGGACACCGTGGACAATGAGGAACAACCTGAAAAAGAAAAACATTAGCTTCAGCCTAGAATGGGAGGAAGACTAAACAGAACAGAAGGTTGTTTCTTGTTATTTCTGTCTCAAGAAAATGGACCTGCTTGAATATATCTTCCCGAATGGCCTCGGAGTCCACTTTATGCTTACAGACGAGACAGGAAGCAGTCGCAAAAGAACCTGAGAGACAAACAACAAGAGACAGAAGGTGTTGAATTTGTTCATTTGATTCGAAAAGTTTAATTCTGTAGTGCAGTGTAAGAGATGTTTGGTATTTTTATATGTTAGAGTGTTAGTTGTGAACATAATGTCCGATATTTAAATTTCCAGATTCAGACAAAAGCAAAAATGGCATATTTACCATGGCATTGAATGATCTTCTGTATCCCGGCCACCTGCTCCAGGGTGTCAATATTCTGTGTGTAGTTCCTCAGTAAACGTCCCTTTTTATCCAGAGTTGAGATGAAGCGATGGCAAGGAGATGGCTGGAACTGCCCCGGGTAGATTTCCTACAGACACAAAATTAATAAAAATATGCCCTCTGTATGTTCCACATACTTCTATATAAGATCAAGAATACTAAAGTCAGATGCAGATATTAAACAGATGCTAGATGAAACCAAGGCGCCCAACTTTGTAATTAATTTTTTTTGTTACACTAAAATCTCTAACTTTGCACACGGTTCACAAACTATCTTTGACTCTGGTCTGCAGAGTTTGCATTGCTTTTACTTTAAAGGATCAAGGTAAATAGAAACCTTTATGTGTATTTCTAAAAGACGTACCTGCACAAATCAGTTTTCCTTACAACAGTTACAGCGAAATTCAGTAGGAATTATTTGAGTCCGAGTTCCATTTGTTCCAGCGTTTAAAAGTATCAATATGTTTGAAGGAAAGCTGAGTTTAATGGACATTTCCCACTTTAGACAAATGCTCGCTAAAAAGATGGTGGGGCTGATATGAAAAATGATGACCTTTAGTAACATATTTAATGGATTTCAAATTATTATTATTGTTGTTATGTAAATAAACTAATCATTTAAAAAAAAGATTGCAGTGTATCAAACCTTGGCGAACTTGAAGAAAGGTCTCGGATCTCTTCTGAAGTAATCAATGTCAAACATGGCCTGAGGATCAGGGAGGTCCGGGAAATCCACTGCCAGTCGAGCATAGATGCCGTCTCTTGAGCGGAAGTCAGGGATACCGCAGGAAACCGAGACCTGCACAAACCAAAGCCAAATTTAATATACTGTTAAGTGTGACATTTCCTTGAAAGCGATTGGTCAGCAGCTGCATTAAAAATAATGCAAGGACACACTCATCCCAGAACCATGCTTCTACTTGATCTCAATCACATGATTGAAGAACACTTATTATAACAAAATATTTCACCCCAAAAAGTTTCTTTCTCTCTGCATGCTTGTTCTAAACATGCTTACAATTAAGAAAAAAGTATAGAGTAATTCAGTTTAAACAGATCCATCATTTTGATATTCTTCATGATGAAAACAAATTAATGCATTAGAAATTGTAAATTAAAAAATAAAAAATTCAGTTTATTTTATAATTTGTGTGTTATGATAAATTACTTAATTAAATAAATTTCCACTTAATGTTTTTTTTTTATTAATTCAAATTAGCCCAAACAAAACAAAAGTGAAAAGCAAAATATATTTCAGAAAAGAAGCACACCCCAGCACCGGTGAGGACTAGGATCTTCTTTCTTTCATTCAGCAGTCGCACCACATCCTCCAGTGTGTTGATATCTTTACGTTTCTTTCTTTTAGGTGGTTCAGAGATATTAATGATGATCTGCCACAGCGTCATGTCATCCAGATCAGGAGGAAGAATCGTTTCGGGAAGCAAATCTCTCAAAATGGCCCTCGGATCGGTGCCGCGCATGATGTGCTGTTGAATGAAGCGATAGGAACCTAAAAAAATACAAATTCTCTCACTCAACCTTTTTATGCATAGTGCAGGGCAGAACTAAGATACATTCCTTCATTCTGCACATCTACGCAAAAAGAAAACAATCTTACCAATTTGAGGCTGTGGGGTCCAGTCGCTGGAGCTGGCTCGAGAAGAGCAGTCATCATTGTCATCATCATCCTCGTGTTCATGATGAAGATCAGGGGATATTAAACCATTGGGATGGAGGCCTTGATCGACTGTCTCTGTGCAAACCACACAATCCATGATCTCAGCGTGAATATAATTTAGATTAAAGGGTTTAAGGATTGGATTGACATGGGCAATACAATTTTTTTTTTTATACCAGTACAATTATTGGTAATTAGGATAATAATCAACAATAACCGTCAAATCTTAAATTAAGCAAATAATTATTTAGATGTAAGAGACATCACATTCTTCTAATCATTATTACTCAATTAATTGACTTGACAAAGAAAGCTGATGAGCTGTGGTACCAATTAAGCATGATCGAAACAATTTGGTTTTGTCAACTTGAAACTAATCAGGAAATACTGTGTTTCTTCAGCCACATTCGTTATACAAATGTACACAAAAAAAGATTTTTTTTATTATTTATATTTAATTCCACAATAACAATAAATAATCATGAAACCACAATACACATTAAATTAATAATAGTTGTGTTTATACGAATTGAAAAGAGGCAAATATATAAAAGTTGATAATTAATATATTACCGGAAAAGTTATTTAAAAAAAATGTTTAGATAAAAAATATTTTTTACTTAACGTTACTTACAATAAAACTATTGGAAAACAATGAAAACAGTAAAATTCGCTTAAACTAATAACGTTATTTAAACATAAGAAATAAATGTTTAAGTTTGTATAAGGTTATATAATTTAATCGCAGATAGTCTAGTTCATATAAATGCACAGTGCGGCTGCGGTACCAGGGTGCCCAGTTCCTGGCTCCATGTTGCTCTTCGCTGAGGCCTGGCGGGACCCATCCGTAAATGCCGGTTCCGCCTCTACCGGATCGGTTACACCAGTAACGATGTGCTCCTCCTGTTCGTCAGGAGAATCCCGAAGCCTCGGCTTCTTGATCACCGGCTCTTCATCCGGCTCCGCGGCGGTGGCAGGTTCGGCCCGTTTATGTTCGCCATCAGCCATCTTTGCCAGGGTAAGAATGAGGAGGAGGAGCCCAGAGCAAGCTTCCGGTAATGCTCCGTGATGACGTCACGAAAATGTATCTCAATTACAAAATATTTTTGTTGAGGCGATAGATTTAACATATTGCTCAGAACATATCCCAATTGCCTCTCTTATTATTTTCTTATTTTTCTGCAGTTTTATTTACGTTTTGACACCACAATAAGCATGCATGTTGAATCGTATAACGTCTGATTACATGCCTAAATTATAAAATAACGCATTTCTGTTTCTGCCATCTACAACACATCACGTTACCGTAAAGACTCAAATAGTTGCGCTCTATTGCAGTGCATTTGGAGGCTCGAGACCGGGAAGTTTACCGTGTTTTGGTAGCAGCCATGGAAGCGATCCTGAACCGCAAACCCGAGGATCTTGAAGATTTTTACGGGCTGCTCGGATGCGACGAGCTTTCAACGGTAATAACGAGTTACTGCAACTCGGCACTTTTGTTTATATTATTCTTTATGGCCGAGTCTCGAAAAAGAGTCATCATCTTCATACCATCCCAAATGGTATCAAAGATTTAATGGCCGTTTGTTATAGTTTACGCTTGTAATAACGATGACATCAGCAACCTGTTGATTCCGAAACCACGGATTTCTATTTGATAACAATGTTTTAGAGGTCTGATACTGTTACTTTAATTATATAGATCTTGCAACTCTTGAAATAATCTCGAAATGTTAAAATATCATCCGTCAAGAGATGTTTCGTGCGGTAATTGACCACTTACTCCAAATCTGGATTGTAATGTTAATCTCAGTTAATTTTAGTTTTCTGTACAGAGGATAAAGATTTGTACATTAAAATCCAGAGGTGTGAACCTGAGTCAGATTCGAGTCATTAACTCGACTTAAACCCCCATGACTTGCGACTTGACACTTTTCACTCGGAAAGACTTAAATAAATCACATTTTACTCACATTCGATACATGCATGCCTCTGTGTCAAAGAAAGCACGCTCAATCAGCCAATAAATCTGAAGCTTCTTTAAAATCTAAGTTCATCTACTGCTTGCTGTTAGCATTGCTGATGTGTGGTTTGCTGTAAGTCCATTTAAAAAATGTGTGGTGCAAGTTAGTAAATAATTTATTGGGTCCAAATAGACTGAATAAAGAGAGCCTTTTGAACCAAAACCACTGTTTATATTGTCGCCTATGTATCTCATCCGCAACTTCACATTGCTGTGTATGTGGCTCTCTCATTAGCTGCAGGTAGGCACAGATTTTATTTCAGTCAGAACACAGTCACACTGCCCGATTGTTATTTGCTGCCAGCTCCAGATATTAGCATGCCAATTTTCTCAACAACAAAGCCTGCGACTGCCCTGCAACTCTAGCAGAGCGAGTCTTTGGCACAAATGTGCACAAGCTCCAATCTGCCTGCAAATCTGGCTAGTTGCATGCAATTGTCTGTGACTCAAAGTTGGAGCTAAATCGTGCAGTCTGAAACCCCCTTTAGGAATATAATCCTTGTTCAAGGTTACCCCCATGTTTCTGCATTCTATATTTGTTTTGTTGTTGGCTTAACATATTCTGATTCTGATTTTAGGTTAAAATATTGTGGCAAACCACCAATGTATGGGAAGCCATCTTAACAATGACGCTAGACAACACACTCGGTTTACATCTTTTTAAAACAGAAGCGGAATGTTCTATAAACCAACAACATTAAATAAAGCTACAGAGTGACTGGACCACACTCAGGAGGGAACCCGTTTCAGAAACGGTTAGCAATTTCAGAACTGCTTCCCTCACACAAAAACACCAATAAACAATAAAGACACACTTTGGAACACGACATGACTAACAATAACTAAACAGACTGTTAAAACAACACAGTTATTAGACACCGTGTCCAGTGATGTCACCATGCTCGATGCAAAGAGCATGTAAGAATGACGCGGGGCATTACAATATAATTACATGACATTTACAATGAACCACAAGAAAGCTATCTGTTCTTGCATAGTTTTTTTTGTCAACGACTTGAATTAAATATTTTGCAACTGTAATTAATTTTGACTTGCCCTGCCTTGATTTGAGACTTGACTTGTAAAGTAGTGACTGGGTTCGACGTCTGTTAAAATCTGTTCATGATCAACTGTTGCATCTCTTCCAGACAGAGCAGATAGTCAATGAGTTTAAGGTACGAGCTCTGGCCTGCCATCCTGACAAGCACCCAGAGAATCCCAGCGCAGGTACAAACAAACCTCCACAATAAAAAAAAAAATAAACATGCAGACATTTAGGTGTTTTATATAAGTAGGCATTGGTGCCTCGGAATAAAGACCACAAAATTTCACTGTTTACCTGTTGTTTGTCTCTACCTCCCACAGTGAAGGATTTTCAGAAGCTACAGAAAGCCAAAGACATTCTGACTGACGAGAAGAAAAGAAAAAACTATGATTTGTGGCTCAGAAGTCAAATTAAAGTCCCCTTCAGCGAGTGGCAAGCCCTTAGTGACTCTGTTAAAACAGTGAGACTCCACAATTTAGCTTTCATTTTGTTTATGTGACCTTTATATGATTTTAAGAATTAAAATGTGCACTTTTTGCACTGCTATAATCACTCCAGAAAGGCAGTTTAGTCTGCTACGGATATGACTCTGTGGTTTAGATTTGATTCTAAAGTAGTCATGAACTGAGAGCTGAAGAGCTGCTGGAACAATAATGCTACAGTTAAATTGTCTCTTGCTAAAGTCTCATAATGTTTTTTTTAACCTGCTTTTATAACGGTCAGTGACAAAGTAACCAGAGTTACTTGCAGACATTGGAGCTCCATCTTCACTCTTGATAAAGCTATCAATCAAAGGCAAAATCACAGCTAGTTACACATGCACTGAAATCAGTTTAAGATGAACCTGAGGATAACAAGATGTTCTGCTCCAGGTACAGCTGAAAACACCCACAATCCACCCACCACTGCCTATTCTGAAAAAAACAAAAAAACAGAACAAGCCATGTTTTTTTTTTAAATGTCAATTTTGCTGCAGCGTCATTAAAACAGGACAATTGGACAATGGTCTTGCTCAACATTTGGTGAGAATCAGAGCTCTACCATAGGAATAAACTCGGAGAAAACAGTTAAATACATTGGAACGATTTACTGGATTTTTATAAAGGCTGTGCTATGAATAATATCCAATATTGGCAATTTTTAGATATGGAAACTGCTTTAACAAAGAGTGTTTCAAGGCAATCGGACAGAGCTGGGTGTGATACTAAAGGGTGTCAGAACACCATTCCTACTTTCACAAACTCACTAATCACTATAAAAAAACACGAATAAATTAGTCATTTGTACTATAGTTCCAAAACTAGCAAAGGTAAGCCATAAAATACCTGCTGTCATGGCAACCACTTACAAAGTTACTTAAAAAAGATGTAATGTTTATGATTTTTGTATTACAAGAGTAGATAAAGGGAATTAGATAAAGAATCCATGCATATGCAAACTGTTAAAAAATGGCATTGAAGGAGTGAGAAGCTCCGCCCACGTCCGTAAAGCATTCTCTTTAATGCTATATCCATATAACAGCTACATATTGTACAAAGTAAAAAAAAAATCAATTTCATGGCCACTTTAAAGACCAAGAAATATGTATTTAAAACAAACATACAAGTTTACCATTTATTTACTTATCCCCAATATAAAAAAATAGATAAAAAATATGCATTGTAACACTTAAACATCAGACATTTGAAGTTAATTTTTCAGTGTCTTGTTTTTCTTAAGCTTTTACTTCTTAAAATTTGGCAGGTGGTTGTATAAGTGCAGCTTTCACAACTCCAGACAGTGCAGATAATAATGTAAAATAGCCAGAATTCAGTTTACATAAAACAAAGAGACCATTGAGGGAAAATCTATAGTTTTGTTTGGTTTCAGTCAATGCACTGGGCTGTGAGGAGCAAGAAGGAGCCAATGCTAGAATCCACTAAAGCTGAGGATGGAGAAAAGACAGAAACATCACTACACCTCGGTAAGAGAGAGCTTTCTTTGTTTCACAATGGTTCATATCTCTACCACACAGGAGAGAGAGACTTGGAGTGCAGCCTTATTTCCATTCAAGGGACCGCAAGCATTTTAACAATACTATTGAGTAATATAAACATAGTTTGTCACTGACTATTCATAAAATACTAAATAATCACATCAACATATAAAAAAAAAAAAAGTCATTGAGATTACGCTGTCGAATTCAAACCAGAGACCTCGTCACTGATTCAATTTGTATTTTTTTTTTTTTTACAGAGGAACACCGGTGCCACTGGGCAGCTGAAGCTCCTTCGGGTCTTTTACAGAAGTTCAGGAATTATGAAATATAAGTTGCAAAATAAAAGTATTGAAGATGGATATTTCGGGTGGAGTGAGTGTGAAATAAACATTCAATTACTAATACAATGTCATTGTAATTGTTTTAATAATTCTTTTTCTATTTTGTTTAGAACTCATCCAGTAAAATAGCATTGACAAACATCAAAGGTTAACATCATCTTTATGTGAACATTGTGCGATCATTTTTCATATCAATGTATCTGATAGTCATTTCCGATGAAAAGAAAACGTAAAATGTCTCGTAAGTACATTACTACTGTGTCTGTGCTCATAGTTCCTTAAGAAGTTGTAAGTAAGTTTCTGTTTTGTCATATAGCTTATTAAAGAAAATAGGGCATGTCAATATTATACATTATTGTCAGTTTGTAAATAAAAGAAGCCGTGCTCCAGGAAAAGGTTGTGTTTTATTATAACTAATTTAATTGCTGCGGTCACAGTTGCCAACTGCTCAAGCTACGGACCTGAAGAAACCTGCATCCTTCTGACACAGAGATCATCGATGATAGCAACAAAAAATCTCAACAAAAGAACCTAGAAAATATCAAATTTATTTACAATTTACAGAAGAAAAACAGCATCTTGTTCAACTCCCACTGAACCACACACACATCAGCACTCGCAATGAACGCCCAGAACGAGAGCAAATTTTAAAACAAAATCATTTTAAGCACGCCAAAAGAGGAATGAGGGAAAAAAAATAAAACTACAACAAATATCGAAGAAGGGTTGTCTGTGAATGAGCTGTGAATGCACAGTTACATTATTTACGTCTGAGTTGCATATAGTTATTGAACAAGGAGGATGAACTGAGGCGAGTAATTACAGGCGGAAACACTGCAGTCACATGGTTTTCCCTCTGTTTGAAGCATTGAATCAACAAAGACAGTGAAGGGGTACGATTAGCTCATATTTCACTTCACATCTCTTCAGTTGTGTTCAACACAGATTTGTACAGAAAAAAAGAGGAAGAGGGATTTTTAAAATTGTGCATAACATATTTGGTTTTTAATGTTTCATTCCTGAACCAGATTTGTTTTGCTAAAAATGAAACAAACGAGCCTAAAGGGTGGGTTTATTTAAGGCACACGAAGCACACAGTCCTGCAATGACAATCGAATTTCTTATACACACATAACTTGCACTACTCGTAAGATATTAGAATTAATCTGAATAATAAGCCAAATAATTACATCTCAGGCAAAAATGTGGATGCATTAAGCTATTGAAGGGATTTCTGGTGCTGTTATTTTCTTTATTATAAACCGAATTAAACATGATGAAATCAACATAACACAAAAAAAAGATAGTATATGCTTTAATACTTCACAGTTATTGAATACAACTGTTATTTTACTGTAATTTCAACACTATTACAATCTCACTGTAAAGATATTTTCATGTTTTCTAATCATGTATAATGCATCTTGAACAAACAATGGACCGTAGCAGATTAAAGAAAAACTACACAACATCCATCAATTTTAAGAATCTTTGTCGGTGCGAGAGGATCTCAACGTAATATGAAAGAATATCGTCAATGCCTTCTTTTTGCATTGCGATATTTCATATGCTTATGCAGAATTAAAGGAAATTATGAGAACACAAAAGTTAATTAAACAATATGCTGTGTGCATATGAGTCTTAAAGGTTTTTTTTTTTTACTCTTTGCATACAAAAAAAATGTATGCTCAGAAGAAAGTCAATGTTTTGTTTGGCAAACTTTACAAGTGCATATGAATCTTAATGGCTTTTTTGGCAAGCCAATGTTCTTAATGTTCTCACCGAACAGTCAACATTACTTTTAATAGCCAAAATGTGCATGTAAATGTAAGTACTTTTGTTATGACAAAACATTTTCCTCATGCACTTGAAAACTTTGGCGTGCCAAAAAAAGACAAAAAGCTATTTTTCCTCATGCGCACACTAAAATCAGTATGTTTTTTTTTTTGTTTTTTTATTTGCATGGCAAAATGTTTGCACTTCAAACAGGCTTGAAAAACCTGTCTGAATTTGTTTAAATAATACAAAATAACTTTGTTAAGAAGTTACTCCATGGCATTTACTGACAAATGAAGCATCCTCCGTACCTGTGTTTCTACATGTGGTCTCTCAGGCAAGGTTGAAGCCCTGGTTGTGCTGGATGGCTTGCAGCAGCTTCTCTCGGAGCGTGTTCCTGCTGCTGTACTTGGGCAGGTCCAGCAGGTTAAAGCAGGTGTGAGCAACAGGCAAGTAGTTCTCCCCTCCAGCTGTGGGCTGAATGACCAGCGCCAGGCTCTTCATGCCGAGGATCGGGATTCGGTCACTCCCTGTCAGGAACACTAAGAAGGGAGATGCATTAAATATAAAAGGTTTCATCTGAATTCTGAAAATGAATTTTGTTTCACTTATGTTTCATCTCTTCTCTTAGCTCCTAGTTTATTCAAGTTAAAAAAAAATCTGTTTATTAAGAATACAATTTAAAAATTAAGTCACAATTTAAAATTCATAAATGGTACATTTTGAAAGCCAGATTTACTCTGAAACTAATGACGCCTTCCAATCACACACCTGCACTGTTCAGTGATGTGTGTGCATTTGGATGGTTCAAATGCAGAGCACAAATCCAAAGTACAGAGCCAAGCACATGCACATGAATGGAAAACCTTGGGAAAAAAACCCTCAAGCCCAATCTAGAGCATGTCTCAGAAGTGAGAGGCTTACACAGGAACTGTTTCTTCTGCTCCAAGGGCAGCTCGTGAAAGACCTCCCAGAAGATCTTGATGGTGGGATGTTCAGCCCAGTACTCGTCCTTATACTGTGTGCTCTGACAAACAAGCAGAGTCATGCAGTAATAATGTAAACAGCACAGAAAAACATTTCCACGCATTACAAAACAATCCACAAAGGACAAAAGTTGATAGGCTCCAATGGTGGAAGCAGTTTTTGAAAGCATTGTGTTTCGCAAGATAAAGGAGGTTTCAATATATATTGATGAAATTCTGGCCAAAAACGGACCAGGTTTCATCAAAGTCAATACAAACGGGGCTTGGATTACCAGTCAGTCGGAATGAGAAAAATCCTCATCTTACAGTCAAACGCTCACAGGAGACAACATCCAGGATCAACATTTTCAAGCACTGCAGGGTAAGTTTTAATGAATTTATTTTTACTATGTGAATATATTAAAAATGAACATCAATTTAGATTAATAGCGCTAGTATTGATTGCCGACACAGAATAAAGCTTAACTTGGCTTGTGGATGAGCCATTCCACCAAATTGGAGCCATTTGCTTGTTGTAACTTTTCACAATATTTTTTTTACTCCATTTCTTATTTCTTATTCCAATCTGGAAAACTTACTTGGAATTTCAGGACAGGGATGGGTTAGGGTAATAGTAATGAGTAAAAAGCTGGGGTAATGAGCTTTTTTTTTTTTTTTTTACATAGGAAAGTATAGAAATTTTGTGAAAATAAATGTATTTGAAACAAACATTATAAAGGGATTTACATATAAATGCAAATAAAACGTTCTATCTAAAAGATCTTAATCATATTTTATGGTTAAGTGTAGTATAAGGGACAAGCAATAAATGCTGTTTTCAGTGTTTCTGTGGATTTCTCAATATTGTAAATGTTATAGCTAACATTCACAATAAGAAAAGTATGTAATACACTTTGCTTGGTAATCAAATGTCTTTATGAAGCAATTGTAATGCTTACATATAAAGTCCCAGAGACATAAATGGCACCCATTCGGTGGAATTGCTCAGATACAGATAAAAGATTAAACCTTTAATTACCTTTGAAAAAAGGCAGACATCTGAGTTGATCTCCTGGGTGTTATGTTGATTGTGGCCTACATCACAACTTCCAAAGCAGACGATTAGCGATAAGCGTATGATTAGTTTGTTTTCCTTTTTGGATACAATAAACTAAACTCCATTGCGAAGATTCTCACGGATTTGTACACTATACACACACTTTAACCCTTTCTCAAGCAAAAACACTGCTGAGAAATGTGAAAGCCAACTTTATAGTGATGATGAAAACTTTAAATTTCTGTTTTGAAAACAGATTTCCGAGTATTGCACGATTGTGAGTCTTGGGCAGGTTAGAAATACTCAACACTCATACTAGTGTTAATTGTTTACCTTCTCTAGTTCCTTCCAGTCATAATTGGTGTTTCCAATGACCATAGCCTGCAGTTCACTCGGTTGGAAAAGCTCTAAAACTTTGCCTCCACACACTTTGTGGAATCCAGCATAGAAAGCATTGAACTGAGGAGCCACAGACACGTTAAAAATATAATCAACGTATGCCTCCACAAAATCCTGCCTGAAAAAGAGAATAACACAATGTGTTAAACTGAATAGTATACGTAAGTATAAGAACACAAGCTAGCAAACACTTCTCTTTTACCTGTTAGACTTGTTCACGTTGATGTCCGTCCCGTTGGGAATGAGCTCTACAACCTCTGTGGCTCCAAAATTATCTTCAGTGATCTGTTAAAAAAACTAAACTAAATAAAAGGAGCTACACACACATATGTCTGTTTTGTTTCTAGATGAAAAGGAACTTAAGTACAAACTAGACGTACTGTGAAATTCAGGCAGAAAGTTTCTTCCAGATCATCCTCTGTGTAATCCAGCAGTTGCTGAAGACTCCTGCAGAACAAACACAGGAGGACAAAAACAGATCAGACTGAAAGGAGAATAGTGTATGAGGAGTGGCAATGATTACTTTGGAAAGTTAAAAATAATATTACTTAAAGGGGTCTTGAATTGAGAAATCAAAAAGTGTTGGATCTTTTGTCATATAAGATCCGGTGGAACAATAATTTTACAGGGAAAGCTTCAGGACTCAAAATATTACAGATACACACTAAATATAGGACCTCTCTCTGTAGTCACTTAATATACACCTCCGCTTTCACTTTTACTAATGCAGTCACATGGATAAATGCAGCTAACTACACAGACCCTTAATAAAAACAAGAAGATGCCCTGCTCCAGGTCATACAGCTACAAAGCACAGTAATACCTACAATCACAGCCTATTTTGAAAAGAGTTGGTAACAAAGAGCAAGCCAGTGTTTGGAAGACTTCTGTTTTTCCTCTACATTTTATTGAAGATTCATTAAAAAGGGACAATTGGAAACTAGTTTGCTCAAAATTTGCAGTCAAGTTTAAAATCTTGTCTTTTTTTACACAATTATCAATGCTATTTTTTTTCTATAATTAGTATGTCATTTATGTTATTTTTAAATGAGAAGCTCCAAAAATACATATTCTTTGAAGACTTGTTGAGTTATCTGAGCTGAGTGTGTTGCTGAATGGTGTTGATTTTCAGACATACACAGACAAAGCACGGATGCACACACCCGCAGGCAACACTGTGTGATACGAGTGCCATTGAGGAATAGGAGAGAGTAACACTCTCCTCAAAACTTAACTCCATGATCACTGTATCTATTACAAAATAAGCATGAACATACTATGCATTAGATTAATACATGTTCTTGTGTGGCTGAAAGACTGACAGCTGAAGAGAAACCATTGTGTATGGAATGTGTAGAAACCACAATGCACTTCCAAAACCCTGTCTCTTATACACATCTGTGGCGCAGTGGGTAGCACTGAGGCCTTCCAGTTAGAAGGTTACTGGTTCGAGGCTGCCCGAAAAGATTCTATTGTTTTGATTATCATCTGAAAATCCCTAATTCATTATCTAAGGAAATTATAATAACTATTAAAACAAAAAAATTATAATAACTATTAAAACAAAAAAATTATAATAACTATTAAAACAAAAAAATTATAATAACTATTAAAACAACTGAAAAGTATGAACATGAAAAGTATAAACTGACGGATTTTTCAATTTTGTCAACCATTAATTAATTAATAATCATAACATAATTTAACTATAGCACTACATTTACTCCTCGTGTATGAGGATG
>SRMA01026900.1:235626-452453 GCA_007224835.1 Danionella cerebrum
TTTCGTTATGACCGCGCTATGGCAGAGATGGACGATGACGTCAGCACGCAGCGCTGGATGTACAAATATGGCCGCGGCTTCGGCCTAGCTCCGGAGCTCTTACGCCTCTCATACGGCCGTGGCCGGACTTCGCGGCGCTCTGCATTCGGTCGATAAGACGCACCAACTTTTTCCCCTCAGTTTTGGGGAAGAAAAAGTGCGTCTTATGAGCCGAAAAATACGGTAATTTAAAAAGATTTCACTGTTTATCTCACATTAATATTTTCATATTACACGAGCACTAAATTCATAGGTATGCATATCTAAACCACTATCCAGTTAGAGAGATGTATCAGTGGTAGCAGAGTGAGAAATTCCACTTATTTCTGAAACCTGGATAAAGAATTTGATAGCAAACACATCAACAAAGAAAAAAATCTCTACAATACACCCATCGAATGGGACATGCATGAAAGTTCAAAAAAGTAAAGTAAACAAAAAAAAAACCACATGGACACACCTTCCTACGTCAGGCATCAGCTCTTTCAGATCCTCCAGAGTAGGAGCTTTCTTCAGGAGTTTCTTATAAAGCGCCAGAGGGAAATTCAGCTCTACTATTGTCAGGTTATAGATGGCCAGTCCACAGACCACACCAATCAGGTGGAAGAGGTCATTGTCTTCAAACGTCTACAGGAAATATGCAAAGATTTAGGGTTGATCTCATCTTCCAACATCAGACACATAAAAATACATTTAGATTTTTTTATAACAATTAAATCTGTATTTACGACATTCTTTAAATTCCCTATGCACCGTACATGAACATGATATGCTCCAGTACACAGTATTGTTATAAGACAGAACACACCATCTAAAACAAACAATCAGATTATGGGCTAATCATTATAATAATCAAACATTTCAAGATTAACTTTCTTGAATTTTTACACAAACAAAAGCAGAGAGCACAGGGAATTTGTGATACTCATTATAAGCATCAAATATTATATTATACATAAGCATTGTTTTTTTTTTTTATTAAAGTACACTCTATACAAGGAACTTTACCTTCCTTGCAAACCAGATGAGTCTGGACTCCTCATGGTATCTGAACATGCCATATTTCGGATGCAGCAGTTCTTTCATGATGAGCAGGAAAAACTCTTTCCTCACGCCACCAGCATCCACAGCCTCCTCACCAACAAAAATGACCTGGAAAATCACGCATAATCATAAAAAATACATTGCTTCAAGCTTCATCAGGCTTTTACATCATCAACAAGTTATGATTTTGAACAGAAACTGTTTTTCTGACAATGTACTTGCATGCAATAATATAGAATGACACAGTATGTGTAGCTATTAGCATATGTACCCTTCGTAAAAACCTTTTAAAAGTCCAGAAATCTTTTTACTTATAATAAGATACAAACAGGTACATTTTACAAGGACTGGGGGTATTAAAATATTGATAAACACGCTCTATTAATTTTTTACTGCCAGCTAATCCAGTCACATGCAAGCAACTGCTCTACCTGATATTTTTTTTAGATATCTACTATATGGTTCTAATTCAAGAGGCAGAAATTGTTAAAGTGAGGGAATATCCAGCTAAAAGGAATGCATTTGTTTTCCCAACTATGACTACTTACTTCAAGGTTTATTTATAAAAGACACACACCACAACCAATTGATTGGCCAGGATTCTGAACATATGAAACACATTCAAAACAACAATAAAATATAAGGAAATCAGAAATTACAAAAAAGATCACCTCACATTATGGCTGGATGATGAACCGACTTTATCAATTAACTTGACTCAACAGTGTACATCGATGTGCTTGAATTAAAAATGTATCTTTGACAGGATGTTGACTGCGCTCTCACCCAGTAGAATGCCACAGCTCACCTTACGCCTCTCACATTTGCTATATATTAATATACACAGACAATGGCAGCGAGCAGCAGAAGCAGTGTTGACAGAGTGACTCTAAATGTTGTATTGATATCTGTGGCACCGGCGCACATTTCACTATCCAAATACAGATTTACTTACCCTCACTAACATTGAACAGATGTTTAAAACGTAATCATGAATAAAATATTTGAAAAGACTTCCAAATCAAGCACATACATTCCATGTATGTTCACATGTTAATACAAACCCTAAACTTACAGGAAATTAACAAATCAATTTAACAAATCAATTTGTTTTTTTTTAAAAGTTGACCAAAGGTGTACATGCGCACAACCATTCTGCAGTGCCATCGAGGACACCTTTCACCCACATCCAAGAGTGATGCCTTTAAGTGACAATTAAATACGATTTAATTTAAAACTAAATAAATGTACCATTTAATATTATCACCATCAAAGTTATTTGATCTGCAGCATTTTATCTGCAGATTGATTTTATATAGGGGGTGAAAAAAAATTTCAATCGATTTTTTTGTGGCCATATTACCCAGCCCTTACTCAAAAAATACAATACACCTCCATATCATCTATCTTCCTTATCCAAGGACTAATGTAAAATTATACGCCTTCAATTCAGAAACAGCCTTGTGTTGTAGTTCATTTTGTTTTGTTCATATATATATATATATATATAGTTTATATTTACCTTGACTTGTGTTGGTTTACCTTGAGTGGCTTCTTGTAATCCACATTTTTTGACTTCCTCAGGACCTCCATGGAATCCCCGACCACATTTTCTCGACGTACGATGAGAATGAGGCAGGGATTGACTGACTCCACACCTCCCCCAGGCAGAAACAGAGAGGTGAAGTTCTGCCTCTGAGCCTGGTCCACTGCAATCTTCGATACAAACACAAGTTTGGAATCAATCAGACTCCCTTTACATTATTTATGCCTTCTCTTTCTGTAAAATTGTGAAGGGTTTCAATCTGACCTGCATCTGTATCACAGCATCGGTCTGAAGCAGTGTGGTCTTGGCCTGAGCATCGAAAACAAATGGGAACCTACACAAGGTGACCTGAGAATCCATGGGCTGTTTCAAACACACAGAACAGATGGTGAAGAATAAAAGCATACCCTCGGCTGTATAACAGAACGTAAATACTCTCACTCCAAACTGTGAACAATAGTTAGACCATGGCCAATGAGGTTCATTTTAATAATATGATTATAAAAGACTCACAAGAGAAAATATCTGCTGCTGAAGCCAGGTGACATAATCATTCCTGATGTCGATGAGCTCATCAAGCTCATGGATGTAGAACCTGTCGTACTGAATGATCTGCCCCGCGCGCTCATTAACCTGCACCAGAACACAGGTTTAGACACAAATTTAAACCTATTTCACTTCACTTATGCTTTCACAAATCTGCCACATTTGATTGTTCTCTATTTTAACCTTAATGTTTGTCAATTGCAGAAATGCTACTGTGGGCACTCAAAAATACTGTGAATGAATACAGATCTTTAGAACTGACGTTAACTGTTTTCATCTAACTACAAAGAGTGAGGAGCGCAACTGGAAGTGAACAATTCCTGTGATGCAAGGGGGAGGGACACAACCAATCCCAGACGGATCTAACATGTCAGAAGGAACACACAGATGTAGACAATCTTTACTGTTCCAAAAGAATAAAGGCAGGTGTCTAGAAGTATTTTAAATTTCATAATAATGCAGAAGGACCTGTTTGGGGAACTTCCCTGTGGATGAAAATTTGTAGCCAAACAAATACAGCCACGTTTGGAGAATGCACTTGTGGAAGATTTGTGGAATGCATATGTGGAAAGATTTTACATCATAGCTCAAAACCTTGCCATTTCCTTACACATGACTTATGTGCTGTGGTGTTTTCATCTTAACACGTCTCTCTATTTTTTATCCAGCTTTTTTTCCACATACAGTTGTATATACAGTTCTATGAGGTGCCCCTGAATGGCTTGAAATGTAAAAAAAAAAAATCTACTATTATTAGAAAAACACAACCATGGTTTGTGACCATCATGTTTAGTTAAATTCAGTGAAATAAAGGCAAGCTAAAATCTAACTTTCTCATTAAACATTAAACAAACGATGGCCAGTCAATAGAGGGCGCTAGGGCATCGCCCCACCACTCAATAATCTTGTCACCTAAACATGGAGAAAACCATGTAGAAATGAGAAAATACTTCTAAATGTTTATAAGTCTTTATATATATATATATATTTATGTATATAAGGCAATATAAAGTTAGAAGTTAGTAAATACGGCTATTACTTTCATTCAGGAGAGTAAAGTTTCTGAGTGGTCACTGATCAAATAAAAACAAACAACAACAACAAAACTCATGCACTACAGCAGCATTTCAGTACAAGACATTGGGAGAGAATGGGGTGCAGACTCGAGGCGCCCCTGAGCTTACCGTGCTGAAAGGTCAAATTTATGAATAAAATATACAGCACAATGTGAAGTTCATATTTGATGGGCTATTTGCTGAAAGTGGTGGAAAGTTCGGTGGATTAGACTCACAGTATGCAGCATCTCCAGGAGCCTGAGAGAAGTGTGCAGGAGGCAGCTTAAGATGCTCTGCTCAGAGGGAGAGATACCCATCTTTTGCATCCTCAGCAGCGAAACACAGACCCCCTTATAGAGCTCCACCAGTCTCTGGAAGACGACCGGGTCTGAGCGGGACCACCAGTTTTCTGTAACAGCCAAAAAAACAAATCATGACTTTTTGTAAGAATTTTCACCCAATTCAGGTAGAACGAATCCATTGAACCATAAACCATATGTACCAAGCACTCTTCTGGGAGCATCTTTGAGGGTGATGATTGCTTTAGCAAAGGTGATGGTGAGTGTGGTGAAGTTATTTGGATCAGTGAGAATAGGACACTCTGCCAGCGTCAGGTAGAGTCTCAGAGCCTCTATGTCTGGAGGAGAAGTGCTCAGTCTGGGCAGAAGACCCTTCTCCAAACTTGCTGCCACCTGCATTCCACAAACAGTCTACTGGTTACAGACAAAATGACTAGTTCTGCACACAACTGGAGATATTTGAGCAATATTATGACAGATTCTTTCAAACTCCAAGCTCATGCCATAAACAACTCTGCAGTAAACATATAAACAAGGCGACTCACAATTTGATATATTTGCGTGCAATCAGGTTGGCAGAGTTTGTGGAAAAGCAGGCGAGCCATATTAATGTCCACACCTGAGAACTTGCTGCTAGTATTGTAGTGACCTGGATTGCTGAAAAAAAAACAAAAATGATTTTATAACAAACTCTTTCCCAGACATCTTCGAAATGTTTAGATAAGACGCTACACCTTGGTAAACATGTCCCTGAGACCTTTTGCATCACTTTTGCATTAAAGTGGATTTAAGATTTTATGTTGCTATTATTCAATAGTGGTAGGACCAAGTGAAGATGCTTAAAAGCTCTTGGTTCACTCTTGATTATTCAAGGAAGTACATTCCTCATATTTAAACAGTTAAACGTTAAATATTTTTGCCAATAATATACATTCCAATACACAGGTTAATAGTAATATAGAGTGAAAACAGCTATTGGAAAACAAAGCATTGACTGAATGATGGAGGTTTTTGAGAACTTTTAAAAATAAATAGACTTCGATATTTTAATACAAATAAAACCTGATTTTAATGCTTAGTGTAATAACAGAATCAAATTAGTTTTGCTACAATAACATGCTATTTTGTATATATTAATGACAGTTATTATTTACCCATGACGAATCAATTTATTTTGCTGATCCGAATGAATTATGGGAGGCACAGTGGCGCAGTGGGTAGCACTGTGGACTTTCAGTTAGAAGGTTGCCGGTTTGAGGCTTACCGGTGTGTGAGTGAATGTGTGTGTTGCCCTGCGATGGACTGGTGACCTGTCCAGGTTGTACCCTCGCCTCTCGCCTGAAGTGAGACCCCCATGAACGGGAACAATGATTTAAATAAAGCACAGTTTCATATTTACCTTTCAGATAGGAAGCTTCCGTTAAGGCAACTTGCTGAAGAGAAGATCAAATCAATCTCACTGTAAGACACGAAAAGTTAAACACAGTTTAATGTGACATGCATGAAAAATCGTTATTAATCCAGTTCGGCTGCATCTATAAAATCTTAATTTTAGCAGAAGACAAGATAGATCAGTACTCAGTGATTTCGGAGGGAAGTCTGCCATGGCTATGACTGAGCCATTTATCCACTCGCTCGGGGCTGAGTGTGTAGATCTGTCCAGCAGCTCTGGTAACCCTCACATCAACAGGAGGGCTTTCATCCTGAAAGAATACAGCAAAACATCAGAATATTCAGAATAATAGCCTCAAGATAAAACCAGATAGAGAACCTCCTTAAAAACATGCAGCAATTATGTTAGGGACATGTTTTCTCTTTACTCCTTAGTGTTGAATGGCTGTTGAAAACTTAGATAAACGTGCCATTCACATGCACACGTAAAACTGAGAGAAATGCATAAGGAGTAGAAATAAAAAAAAGATTCACTGAATGATTAATCAGGGACAATGGTGATCGGCCTGATCTCTGATTGGCTCCTCATTCTCACACTTGTAGATAAATGCATGAGATGGGAAGATAATAGATTTTATATTAGTTCACAGACAACCTGTTTTACGTTACACATTCTGTACGATCCATTGCTGCTCATACCTGAGATGAAGCATAGTGAGCGAAACTCTGGTCTCCCCCAGCATAGATCCTCTTCACACAGAAACTCTGTTCCACCTCTGAAACACACAACCCTGTCAAATCTGTAACACGAGGACACAATTAGCTCTACAGTATACTGCCTAATCCACACATTAGGAGACTGTTAAGTTAACAAAGAAAAATAACTGGCTAAGTTTATCTGAATGTAATTAGCAATGACAGCTGGGCACAGAATTAGCTGAAGCTGGGCACAGAAGCTAAGTCATCTGTGGCGCATCCCGAAATTAGGAGAGCTAAACATCTATTGTTGCTTGGAGCCTTTTTTCAAAAGGGTTTGGCTGGAGTGATATGTTTATTTCTACATTACTTTAGCTCATTGATGAGTTGTTTTCTCAAAAGCACATTAATAAAAATAGATGAAGGGGAAGCTGGAAAGATCTTAGCTAAAACGTTCTGAGTTAGAATAATAAAAATGATTAATTATGTACTTTAAACATATCCAAAGTTCTGCCGGTTCTTAGTTTTAAATTTGGAGAATATTTTCTATATACTTTGCACTGCAATATTTACACACTAATATTAAACAATCATGTTTAAAAAAAGGACAGTTACCACAAAAATAAAATAATTCGACATCAATCCAAAGCATTTAGTCTCCATAGCAATTATAAGCATCCTTGGTGTGAATGTATTTAGAAGGGTTACCCACTGGATTGTGGGAAATGTAGTTTTACTCAGCTTCCTCAAGCGTACAAGATGCTTTCCATTCCACTCACCGACATCCATAGGCACTGGATCTTTGTACGCTCTCCAGCAGCCCTTCACTGCTGTGGGACTTTTCCTGTTGCACGTCGTGCGGGTTCCCAGCTGACCATTTCCCCCGAGACCAAAAGAGTCGATCTTTCCTGATGAAGGGATGAACGCTAGAGTGTGTTGCCTTAGATGAGGACGTAAATGAAGACAGATCAGTTGCAGCAGCCAATGGACAAAACAGAACTGTTTAACATACAGAAAACCTAAAAACAATAATGTTTTCCTGAATAATAGTTGCAAGGTGCATTACTCAGAAAATGGATTCTTCATTTTAATGGAGAATAGATAAAAGATAATAACATTAATGATGTAATTAGATAATAAACATGTAAGAATGTAATTATAGTATTACAATTATTGGATATTCCAATTAAAGTGTTTACTAAAGTGTCTGAGCTGTCACAATAACAAATATTAACGTTGAAGCTTATTTTAGAAGATCAATTATAAAAGAAGATTCAAAAATAATTTAATAAAATTAACAATTCAACTCATATAATTTGTTAGACCCAGAATTATTTGTGCCCCCCCACTTCTCAAATGAATATGATAGATATGTCTAAGCACGTACTAGATAGTATTATGTCAATGTAGAACATTTCTCTCATAATGTTCTGTATTCATGTAATAGCCTGTATATAAAAAAAGCGTAAAAAGGTGTGTACCATAATCAGAAATATTTTTTGAAGTTTGTTGTATTAATGGTACGTTCAGATTACTTAAATGTGTAGATGGAGGACCAGTGCTCAAACACAACTAAAGATGCATCATGAACTTCACCTATTTGGGGTTGTCTAGAATAGTTTAGTACTTACCGACCACAGGCTATCTGTGAGACCACACTCCCCATGAGCTCAAACACTTTCCTGGGATTAACCTCATGATTAGTGGAGTTGTGACCCAGCTGACCATACCCTCCTGCTCCAAATGTAAACACACCTCCCTCCTAACAAAAAAACAAAAATAGAAACAATACAATACATTAAAGTCTGGAGTTACAGAGTCAAACCAATTAAGGGCCCAAAACGTCTACAGTATTTTTCGGACCACAAAGGACACTTAAAAACTGATAAAAAAAAAATCATTTTACAAGACAGTGCACCTTACACATGAATCCTGGTTGAGCTCATTGACCTTGAACCAATTTTATGTGTTTCGTGGCGTTCAGAAATGATGCTGCCTTGTAAAATTGTAAGGAGAAAAATAGGCTCTTTTATACTTGATTATTCAAAGATGAATTGATCAGAAGACATAAATGAATACAATTCTTTTCTTTTTTTTTGAAGAGAGAAAATGGATACATTAACAGCAAATTACATTCACAAGAATCCAACCCCATTAAGCGGAACCATACCTTAGTGAGAGCAGCAGTGTGGTTTTCTCCACAGCATACATAAACCACCTGCTGAGACCTGAGCGTTTTCAGCAATGCTGGAAAGTGACGATCTAAGAAAAAGCAAGCATTTCAATCAGAAAGATCATTGTTTTGAGTACAAATATTAATACATATGATACCAGAATAAATACTAATTCCTACATTGCCTTCTTAAGTGGAATTTGCATGTTTTCTCCCAGTCCAAAACCATTCAGCTTCAGTTAAATTGCCCTCAGGGTTTAACGACATGAACACTGAGGTTCATAAACTTTCTAAAACAACACTCAAAAGTTATAAAACAAAATTAAGTTTAATTCTCCCTTCAATGTGCATTTTGCATAAAAAAATCAACTTTATTTTTAGCTCTGGGATGCCAAAATTTACCTCATAATAAATTGTGATCAGCCTTTGTCAATTGTACTATTCTTATTAATAAAAGTAGAAGAAGCCGAGTGGTTTCTGAAAAGTGTCAAAATAAACATCATTGTAAACAACACCCCACCCCCCCAACATCCTTACGAGATTTTAGAATTTCATACTTGCATACTAACCACTATAAAGTGCAAGATCACTACCTTACAACCTTACTTTAAATGCTAAGATTCGTATTTTAAGTTACATTTGTCAACTGTAGTTCCAAAACAAATCTCTTCTTACTTCCTCAAATCAAGCTCATTTTGACCCACCCCTCCCATTAATAAATCTTAGAAACAGCACAAAATTCAAACATAACCCACAGCTCTATTCCTTTTTATAGGTCAAGTACCCACCTTAGAGGTTCCAAACAATGAAATGCAATCATATAACTCCTTTTTAAAAGGTTTCCTCTGTGTACAATCCAAGAATGGGACATTTTTAAAGAGCATCAAAGATTTGTGGTGATTATGAATCAACATGTATAAGATACATTATTAAGACATATTCCTGTTAAAACTCATATAAAAAGGTCATTTCATTTGTGGTACTCTTTGCTATTTATGTGTTAATCATGCATGATTTTTAATTTACAACATACAAAATCAACAAGAAATATTTATTACCATCATTGTCCCCGAGACCCAGCTGTCCGAACTTGTTCCTTCCCCATCCAAACACTGCTCCAGACAGCGTGAGGGCAAAACTGTGAGCGCCTCCAGCAGAGATTTGAGAAAAGGGGATGCCCTGTAGAGACTGAATAATCTGAGGCTGTGAAATGGAGGCACCGTGCATCCCCAGACCAAGCTGTCCAAATTTATTTTGCCCCCAGGAGAAAATCTCACCTCCTTTAAAAGAGAACAAATGAGAAGTTAGGTTCCAAAACACAATAAACAGCATTTAAAAAAATAAATAAGTTAGTGTCAAATCTGAGGTGTATTTATTTTACTTTTGAATACCCCACCATCTATTTTCCAAAAACCACACACGGCGTTCTTGCCATGTAGTGCAGGTTGGTCCATTTATTTTCAAAACTAAATGGAAGTCGAGTTTATTCGAAAAACACCACTAGTCCATTAAACCACGCACAAAGAAGTAGAGCTGCTGAGGAGGTGGAAAAATGACGGTTGTCATCTGCAGCAAAGGTTTTGAATCAAAGCTTTATAATCACTCTGCACTTCGGAGCAGTGAGTGCAATATCTGCTTGCTGGTTCTGAGAGTGTTTTACAGATCTACTCTGAAACCAGCTGCTTGATACAATATTGAAATTGTTGTTTGTTATTTTATTCTGAATGGTTTCATTTAAAAGATAGTCATTTATAGTGATGACTTGGATTTATAGTGTTTTGTGAAAAAAGAGCAATACAGTTCACATTCAGAGGGAAAAAAAAACATTTCAAACTAAATCTTTACATATTAAAATATGGATTTTAACTTTTTTATGTTTATGTATGCTTTATGAAAGTTTTATGAAAAACTACTTTTCTGCTAAAGAAAACACATTTTTACTCAAATTCATCAAAATGGATTTATGGCAAACCAACATAATTATTACACTTTACATTAACATACTTAAGTAAATTTTATGGACACTGATGTTAAGAGTCATACCTCTGGCTAACGCAAGGGAATGCCAATATCCACAGCTGACTTGTGCAACGTGAACCTCTGACAAGCTCCGGACTGTTCTGAAAATAAAGAGCACAATCATGACAAGAATCATCAACTTTGACTCTACCAGTTATTATTTGATAATCCATCCTCCAACTTAAAAAGCAAAGCCACTCCCTGAGCAATTTTTCTGTAGTAGGTCAATCCGTATATTTTTGACAGGTCAACAATTCTCTGCAGTGCACATGGATTCACTCTTTAGGGGAATTAAGAGTCTTTTATTCACCTTTCTTGTGAACATGAACAAGCTTACGAAAAAAAATATTTGAGTGTTGTGTAAATATTGCTACCTGGGCACTCGGAGACAGTCTTCAATGTTTGAGATTCCAAGCTGGCCATCTGAGCCCAATCCCCATGCAAACACCTGCCCTTTGTCATTGACAGCCAGAGTATGAGCTTCACCGCACGACACAGCCACAATGTTCTGAGCATCCAACGACACAACCTGCTCTACATGGGCAATGGGGGAAGAAAAAAAGCATGTTAAAATGATGGCTGATGAAGTACTGCTTTTTATGGCAGTTTATATGGAAGGCATTGTTGATGGCTGATAATCTATATTTCAACTCTATCGTTAAGCTTGTGTAAAATGTTTTTGATTGCATTGAAGGATATGAACAGCCAGTTAACTTCAAAGGTGATATGAAAGTTGCTCAGAAATCCGTCAAGGAGTTTAATCTCAACTTAAGCATTGAGAAGACACAGGACACTGCATAATAATTTAACCTTTTATTTTTAATACTGACTGAGCTTTCGCGTGGCTCGGTCAGTAGACCACTGAAGTCACAACACAAAGATCGAACACCAAAAACTAACCAAATGTGGTCATTGCTTAAAAGGTAAGTTGCTTTGTTTAAGAGTCTACCAAAATGCATAAATGTGAATAACCTTTCATGCTTTATGATCGAGTACCTGGTTTCTTGCGACCTCTGTCATGTCCCAGTTGTCCCATATCATTGCATCCGCAGGTATATACTGTCCCATCCTCCAGGAGAAATACGGTATGACATCGGCCACACCCCAGGTCCCATATGCGTTTGCCCTCAAAAAACTCACATCTTCGGGGCTCCAGTACGATTTCCTCATCAATTCCACCCAAACCCAGTTGCCCGTATGAGGCGTTTCCCCAACATAACATGACGACAGGCCCTGAGGGCACTCAGTTTCCTCCTAAAGGAGAAGAACTGGAGGTCAGAGAAAATTGAGCACATGACAAAAAAAAAAAAAAACACAAAAGCTTAATAAGACTCTAGAAGATTCTTGTTTTAGCTGGGGCGAGCCTGACAGCCATGCAACAAGCCATGTTACATAAGGGCATTGACACTATCAATACACCCAGGCCTAGACAAGTCTTGCTTTCTCTGGCAGTCAAATCCAGTTTCTGTGCTGCTAATTCAAATTAGATGAAAGGATAAGATTCAATTTTATAAACAAAAATACAAGAACAATTTGAAATACAGATTATTTTAAATTGAAAGCATTTTCAAAAGCCTGAGAATCATAAGATTAATGAAACAAAATTCAGAAACAATCAACGCTCTAAAGTTTATAACAGGCAGCACCATTTAGAGAAAGAAAAAAATGGATCAGCAATATAAAACAGGGAAACAAAACATGTAAATATTAGTCCCAGCCTGTGAAGAAAACTAGATACATCACTGGAAGGTGTGCCACACCGAAAAAAACAAACGTTGCATAACACAGGTTAAATATACAACTAGATGGTAAATACCTGGCACCACAACACTATAAGTAGACACCGGAAGCAGTAGACATTACTGAGAATGAAGTTCAGGCTGGGCTGTGAACCAAGAAAAAGCTCCTCACTGAAAGACAGGAATGTTGTCCTCTATACGCTAGTCACAGCACTTCCCCGTGAAACACACATGCCTTAAAACAGTCAGATACTTTAAAGTCAAAAAGTAATTTTGTTTGCTTAAAAAACACCCATAATGAGCAATGTTTTGCATAGTGGACTTCAGCTTTGTGACTTCTTCTCTTCTGCTTTAATTTCCAGTATTAGATTTAATAAATGATCGGACAAATACTCTGCTGAATGTACAGATGGTTATATTCCTACATTTCTTCAATCAATCACTCAATGATCTGGTTTGTGTTGGTGGTTTTTTACTCATGGCAGAGAGTATCTTTATCACTCCTGAAATGCTCTGCTTAAAACGTGACCAAATCACTGAACCCAATGTGTCAAAGCTGCAGGATTTTACAATTCTCGGGAGGTGAACATAAGGCTCTTGTGTAGTGGTCAAGAAGTATCTATACGGCTTAATATCCTATACGGCCAGACAAATTCTTCTACATCTTTATGGAATTGTTCAAAATCTTTTGATCCACTGCAGTGTGCTGTCCTCGACTGTATTTGGTGAGGGTGCTTAGTCATGCAATATCATTCCATAAAGCTCTATTTGATTATTGTGTCGTTTGGAGGCCTATAGTGATTCCAGAAGGTCGGCCTGTTTGTGGTAGTTGCTCTCATTTTCAAATCACTTCTAATTTTTTAAATGCCACAAACATGGAAAACTGAGTTACAAGTAAACTGGTCTTGCTGCACAAGTGGTCTTTAGTCATGGTACCATGCTGGTATTCACTGATCTCCAGAGAACAGCCCATTCTAGTGCAGTTTATATGTCTAGGTGATTGAATGTTTTGGATGGATGGGTGAATTCCTTTGGTTATTTAGTGTATAATAATGATGTTTGAGGTCATGTTTTCCAATATATTATATACTCACGTTGAAAACACTCACCCCAACTTAATTGATCTGGGATACGTGATGCAACAATGTTTGCAATACAATAAGACTCACTTTCCCATCCATCTTTGTACCATATTGTATACATTCATTCATCTTCTAACCCGCTTATTCCCTTTTGGGGTCACCTATCTCCAGCGCACATTGGGTGAGAGGCGGGGGTATACCCTGGACAGGTTGCCAGTTCATCACAGATATTGTATACATGTGATCTCATCTGTAATCCCGTAGCATCTACGGTAACATGTATGATCATGTACACTTGCAACTACAGTGATCATGTTTTACTGAATTTACTTTCTTCAGGAATAATCCAGCCACATATGAATCCATCACACTGTGTTTGGTCTGTTTTAACTCATTACTGGGCTAGAAGTTAAAAGGTAATTATGATCATCAGAGAGGGGAAAGATTAAATGCCAAACAAGGTCTCAGCCAAGTGGCTGAGTAACCCATCACGAGCCATCATTCATCAAAGAACCCATCATTCTTTCAGTCAACGAATATGTACTAATTTTAATGTAGGTCCATGAAATATGAAATGTATAGTAAGCTTCAATAACAATTAAAACACGACTATTTGGGAGAAAAACCGTATACTTGGATCCACTAACATTTGGATTTAAATAAATTGATAAAATACAAAGCTAAAACTATATTATGTTCTTCTGTATATATTATGGAAAAGTCACACATATGAAGAGATGTCGTTACATTAAACAAAAGGAAACTTGGTGTCCTTTCACACAACAGCTGTTATTTGTCATATAAACACTATCGGGAATAACGTTATAATTCCACTTTCGACTACGTTAGACAGACCAGCACGTCACAGTGTTTTTCACATGTATCTGTCTTTAATAACAAAATAACACGACAAACTCTAGCAACACTGCCTTGAAACATAACTTACTTCAGAAGTGCCCATAAACTGAGTGTTAGAAATACCGTTACACCCTTACCTGTTGATTTTTTTCCCTGTAAACCACCTCTGACGAGTTCACATTGGATTTAAGGGTATTATACATGCATATTTGGTAAAGAAATGTTTACTAATGTCCTGCCAATCCAAAAGAGCGCCAGCAGCAGGTCACACGCTTTAATACACTCAGACTCACGCCTCGAAAGAACGCGAAGCTACTGTACTATTCCAGAGCCTCTAGAGGGACAGGAAGTGACGATATAATCAAAATTACTGCGTTTCCTTAAACAAAATATTTATTCCTTGTTATAAAAAAATGTGAACAATAATTTTTTTAACTAACATTTTCAGTATTTATATTATTATTAAATCTATTGCATTCGGTAGAGGGGGGGGGGGTTGGGGGAGGTCACTGACGCATTGTTTCAAAATAAAAGCCGTACGGCATACTGAAGGTATAAATGGATTAGTAATATCCAGCAATATGTTGTTTTATTATTATTATTATTATTAAGAAACAAATAATGAGATCTCATGATTTATAGAATAATTGAAAGCAATTATACAACCATTAAACGAGAAAAGGCACGACAATTATCGTGTAATATTTGTTAAAATCTTCTATTTATTCATTAAAACCATCACATTTGGAACTGTGTGAATTAACACTTTATATTGGATATGGTATTTTTTTTTAAAACCCATCAAAACATGCAAAGATAAAACACACTGGAAAAGTAATTTTTTTATTTAAAAAAAGAGAGAAAGAAAACCAACCAAAACACCAAAACCAAAGTGCATCTGTGAGATGAACATTCCGAAAATTCTATGAATTAGAGCTGAACAAAGCATTACAATAACATTGGATCACTTCACACACATCTTCATTTCTACATGTAGACACTAATAATGTTCCGCTCCTCAACCAGACGATTTAACATTATTTTGAATAAATATTCTTTTCAAGTAAACAAAATAACAGAAGTACAAAACCGCTGCACGTTTGGTGTCAGCATTGAGTGTGCATCTCAGTAATAGGGTACTACAGTGATCAAAATATTCTCCTGATAAGTCCTAAAAACCATTCATCCTGCTGATTGAACGTAGAGCTCCAGGGTTTTTTCACCCCAAACCATGCACCTCATATAAACCCATTTGAGTTTCTTTCTTCTTAAATAAATATATACTGAGATGACTCTATTCACCAAATAGTTTCCACATATTTTGTTTCCATACAATGAAATTTAAATGTCGTTTTCAACATATTTCTAAATATCTCCCAGACAAAGTAAACTAGATGATAAGTTAAAGTGTTGATCCATTCACTTCCATTCTGCTAACTAATGGTAACCATTTTCCACCATTCTTGAAAAGGTCTTATTTTACCAGAATGTACAAAAATACAAGTGAAAGTAGGGTAATTATTCGCAAAATCTAAAGCCCTACCTTTAGATATTTCAAGCGATATCCAGGAACCATCATCACCTGTCAAAGCAGGGATGTACTGGGTTAAGCTGATACCCCCTGTTTGGTGCATTCGCTTTCGCCTCAGCACCCAGTGAGTGTCCGAGAGTCTGACCAGAGGTCATGGGTTCAAGAAAGGAGGGTGGAGGCACAGCCGTAACACTTGGGCGATGGAGATACTGATGAAACACTGACTGAATGCTCCCTGATGCTGCTCCCACTGACTGCTGGCTTTTTTGCTTATTCGCTTCCTTTAAATCACCATCATGAGCTCTGGAGGAGAAAACAACTAGAGTTTATGACATCATCATCATTTTTTCTCTTAAACCAACTTCACGGAACACAAACCCATAGTTCATACTTGTAACTTATTTCTGGGAAAATAATAAGGTTGAACATACTTTCAGCCAACATTGTATGCTGCTTCAAGTACAAATATTGATGATACACACGATACATTGATATGCTTGATACAGCTTTCTTGATACAAGGTGTGAGTGGTGGTTAATTTATGTCACTGAATGAACCACTGCCTGAAATTCAGGGTCTGGAATGCACAATCCCTCCTCAGTTCACGGTTCTATTTTGCAATGTAAGCCTGGACAATGAATCAAAAAGTAATCGAAATTTAGAACTTATAATTGTTCAGATTTTACCAGTTCAATGTTTCAATTACTTTCCCTTTAAAAGCACTACTGCAAAGAGTCACGTGACCCCGCAGCATTTTCTTCAATTATTTTATAATATTAAGTAATGCACCCTTCATACATCCATCTCTCTAATATTTGAACATATGTACCGGTACTTCTCAGGGAACTATGATAAACAATAAATAAGTAATAATAATAATAATAATAATAACAAAACAAAATAATTGTTAATGAATCATAGTTAAAATTTTCAATTAAATGAAATTTAAATTTTCACTCCATGAGAGAACCTGATTCCATGGGAGAGAAATTTTCAATATGAGAGAAGGGTCGCAACTGATGTAGGTCACATGATGCTGCTGCTATTCTCCATATTCATTCCTTATGGTAGGTACTCACTCTTGAACAGTTTTACCAAATGATTGCCTTTTATGTTAACAGTAAAACAACAAAAACAGAAAAGTATCTGATCATATGTAAAACAGTATTGACACACACACCAAAAACAATTTAGTGAGATTTTTTTTTATTCATTAACTTCAGAAAGCTTTTTTTTAATTATTTGACACAGTCTCTTGTGAAGAGCTGCAATACTGCTTCCATTAAACCACTTTAATTTGTTAATTAGAATTAGCATGTCATAGTTAATACATTCCAATTTTTTTGCAATAATTGTAAAAGTGGAAAATAAATTGGAAAAGGAAATTGATCCTAAAGATGAAGTGTCAAATGGTGAGATTGTGGCCATCTGCCATTTCTTACTGGTGGACCACATATTATTACTTTTATGACAAGAGGCTGTGGGCTACTGGAAATGGGAACACTAGCTAGGTGGTTGATAAAGGTAAAAAACAAAATAAAAAAATATAAATGAAAAAAAAGTAATATTTTTAACAAAAATAAATTTAAATGGGGTTCCTCTGACTAGACAGAAAAATACTACTAAAGGTGTTGTGTGTGTGTGTGTATATTAAGATTTAGTGGAAATTCATGTAATTATCAATAGAACACTGGGAAATTAGGATCAATAAGGTTCTAAAAGTCATGAAAATTTATTGAAACTATTTGAAAGATTTGAGGAGCAATGCCTTCCTTTGCATGTGGATTTAAAAAAAAAACTTTGATCAAAATGTTTGAGGAAACTACGGACTCCATTTTCACTCTTTATGAAAATATAAAGTGACGCTTTCATGTCACACCATATGACAATTTATTGTAGCAGCAACTTGATAGAAAGTTGAAAGCAAGGCATCCCGTGAAGTGCTATGGAGAAGGAAGTGCCATAAGTTGCTTGGCAATGGTCTTCTAGCGTCCTTGCTGAATAAGTTTTCTCTAATTGCACATTTTCAACACAACATTGAATACAACATATATAGTTGGACATTTAAGAAACAGAACTGAAAAATATTTCAGCCATGATATTTTAAGTAAAAAAACTAAACTTTTTTTGCATTCTGTGGCCTGGATTTTGACCTTGTCTGGCTTGATGGCATCTCATTACTGACAGAAATGGATACATTATGAAGACCAATAGTAATAATATCACAAATTTTGATCTAGGAGAATCAGAGCCTTCTCCAGCACATTCCATAACTTTTCAACACTTCTCACCCAGATGCATGAGTCAATTACTTATCAGTGATTTTTTCCCTTTGTCCAATTTTTATCCTCTAAGGCAAGCTGAAGCCCTTTTTCTGAATGTCATCACTCATGAGCGTATATCTCCAGTTGTTAAGTCCAGTTTCCTCCAATTCCTTCTCATTGTGAGTGTGGAAATATCCAAAATGGCTCCTAAAGGGCTACACCAGTTCACAGTTTAGCCTCAATCTTCATCACCTGAACACAATACCCTTGGCCTGACTGACCCACTACCATACTGGGGCCGGGTTGGAGCTGCAAGCTACAGGGCTACAGCGTCCCCTGAATGGCTTTGAATAAGTGCTTAAGTGACTGTGAACAATCATCATCATTCCGGATTATTTCCCTCTATTTTCAGTATAATCAGCTCTTTCTCTCTCTTTGTGTGTGTGACTCACGCGAGCAGCCTCTGCAGCGGTGGCAGCAGGGTTTCCCAGCTGTACGAGCTGTGTTTCTGCAGTCTCTGTGGCCAGGCCGGAGAGAGGTGTAGGATCACACGAGATGCAGCCACACATGCTGCAGCCACCAGAGACGGGAGGAAGAACAAAAACAAGTGATCTGGAAAAGAGAGTGTTCTTCAATAAATCTAGAAAAGCACCTTCAGAATGAAAAGTATAAGCAGATATGTTTTAGTGGATAAAATGTGATTAGAGTTGTTCAAGCAACAGCCCTAAACGTATTTTTTTTTGTCTTTTCACCCACGCTTATGTCTTTCCTCTCTCAAAACATTACTTGTAGAAGAATTAATATTTATATGACTCATGACAATTGTGCTGGTATGAGAATTGGTGTCTCATCGACGATTGCTTGGCATAACTACACCCTTAAATCATAATGTCTATATGCCATGTTTGATGGTAGAGATAGTGTGGGGATGGTAGGTGCACTGCGGCTGTTTTGAATTAAGTAGGAATTTCACCAATTGTTTAATTTTGATTTACAATGTAATGTGTAGGTTTCAAAAGTTATTAGTTTTATATCTTTGGTTTTACATTTCAAGAGTTATTATTAGCAAAGAAATCAAAATTAATCTGTTTCATGACCCCAAATTGGTGCCATCATTGCCCTCTAGTGGTGAAAAAGGATAACCTTTAGAAGTACCAGAGCTGTGATATGGCTTGTATTTTTAAAAGTTGTGGCACAATAGCACAAAAAGTGCTTGAAACAGTGTATAACGTCTGTTTTTGTAAATGCAATTTTCACATTGTTTTAGCCATTGATGAATTTTTATTTAGTTTCCACAATTGATTTTTGGTGAAACTGTTTGTCTTAAATTTTTGCATGAACAAATGACAAAATGTTATGCTCACAATTAAATTTTTTTGTACAATTTCAGCTTTGTTGTGGTATTTTTGTGTAATGTAATGAAAAACTTTTGTTTTTTTTTTTAAATTTGTAAAAAAAAAAAAAATCTAGAATTGACTAAAAATGTATATCAAGCATTGGCACAAAATAATTGTTTTAAAGAAAAACATATTAAAGCAAATTGTAAAGTAGTAAAAAAAACTCTCAAAAAGGCAATGGATTTTGATGGGTTAAGGCTGGTCATGTGCTTTCTTCATATCTTCTATAAATCTCAATTCTGGACTCTCAAAAAAACTTATTGCAATAAAGGACAGAACATAGTGCAATAACCCTCAAAAGCAAGGCATCCTGTGAAGTGCTATGGAGAAGGAAGTGCCATAAGTTGCTTGGCAATGGTCTTCTAGCGTCCTTGCTAAATAAGTTTTCTCTAATTTAAATGGAATTCCACTTTTAACTCAATTCATTCTTCACATCCTCTAACCTCCTTGTTCCCTTTTGGGGTCAGGGGGGGTCGGCTGGTGCCTATCTCCAGCTCACTTTGGGTGAGGTCACCAGGGCTTGGACAGGTCCATCATCGGGCAACACACATTCACACCTAAAGCGAATTTGGATTATTCAATTCTAGGAAGGTCACCGGCGAGACCCGAACCAACAAACTTCTAACTGAAAGGCCACCCACATTGTAGAATCGGTCCCTGAATATTTTTTTGAGTAGAGTAAATCTATTTTATATCCTGCAACTTATTCCAAAAAAGAAAAGACCATTCTGAAATAGATTTGTAAAAAAGATAGAGCATTTCAAGAAAGATAAAATGTGAATATTTAGAGGAAAAGACAGAAAGACTGTCAGAAAGAGTCAAACCTTGAAGGGAGACCTCCAAGAAGTAATCTGCATATTTGGACAAGTATAGCATTGTTTTGTCCATGCAGTTGACGGGCCAACCGTGGCGCCGGTCACTGTCATGGACAGTGATGGGCAGGTAATACTCAATGAAGTGAGCAGCAGTGGGAAGATACAGGTTCCACTGAACACTCTCCAGCAGGAGAAGCTCAGTCTGCAGGAGTCCAGGCTTCGTCAGGACCAGATTCATGGAGCGCATGCAGCCCAGGCTGTTCAAGGACTCTAGCTTTGGCACGCGCTCTTCACGTTCCTCAAACTTACCTGGATAGAAAGATATCAATATGTTTGAGCCAACAATTATTAATTAACATTTAAACTGCACAGTAAATATTTTAGACATTCACAGGGGCACAAAAATGCTCTTAACATTGTGGACTGCAGGTTTAGCTAAGAAAGAAGCCTTACTGGCAAGCAGCAAGCAGGAGAGGGACACCATGTGGAGCTGCTGGATGGAGATATCATATCGGTCCATGAAGAGGTCCAGGAGGTACACTGCGAGATGTCGAGCTGCTGGGCACAGCTTGAATCTGTTGCTGACGATAGCAATCAGATCCGCAAAATAACGTCTGAGACTCAGCTGTGGCGACTGGCCTTTATACACCGGCAGTCGAAGCTCCTGCAGGAGATAAACAACATGTTTGATGAGCATGACTCCGAAACGACCATTAAAAATGAACAAATCAACACTTGAAAATGTACTGGTTTGCCTGCTACTGCAGTTTGAGGCTCTCAAAAATGCTACAAAAAGTGCTGCTTTTAAAATGCAAAGAGAGTGAACAAAAGAAAAATCATGAACTATATCTTCACAGGACCAACTTGTGGCGAGATTGAGCTCAGTAACAAGACACAAAGTAGTTATTCTGCATCAACAAGGTCTCTCCCAGAGAAAGGTTACAAAGTAAACTGATATTTGAAGAAGACAAACAAAATTGAGGATCATAGACGCAGTGGTCAGCGAGGGAATCTTCAAGCGCAGATTCAAGACATTTCAAGCTAATTAAATGGGGTACAAAAATGTGTTTATTCATCAAAGACATGAAGAGATGTTTCATATTGAGTGTGTACAGGCTTCGATGAAGCATGGTGGAGGTTCCTAGAGCTTTGCAAATGGAGTTGGATATGGGAATTTTGGTGCAATACCATCAGAGAAGGATATGAATTGCTCAAAATGTATTCTGCAGCAGGGGAATGGCACCAAACACACAGCCATAGTTAAGAACTTCTAAAAAAACAAAGAAATACTAGAAATGAAGGCATGCCCCCTACATTCACACAGGATCTGTGGTTCATTTTCCAGTCGTGTGCAAGTGCACTTAGAAGAACTGCTGCTGCTTTGAGGGCAAAAAAGGTCACACTAAAATTTTATTTGATTTAGACTTTGTTCTTATTTGATTTAGCACTTTTGTTCATTCACAAAAAATAATATGTGATCAAGAAGGGCTGATTTCAGCAGCATTTGAATTTAAACACATTAATAAACAGTTTGCTGAATATAAAAAAAAAAAATCAATCAAGCAATGAAAAAGAACTCATGACAACCCAGGTTACCTTCCAAAAACATGCGGTTAGGTTAATTGAATCATCTAAATTCCTCTTAGGTGTTAATGTGTGAGTGAATGTTGCCCTGCGATGGACTGGCGACGTGTCCAGGGTGTAACCTCGCCTCTCGCCCAATGTGTGCTGGAGAGACACAGCACCGGAAGACCCCTGTGACCCCGAAAGGAAATACACGGATTATAAATGAATAAATGAATCAAGCTAGATTTTGACTAAAACGTACTATCCAATAATATATGTCTTTATTGTCTTTTGCCACAATAAAATACAACTAAATAAAAATGTCCTCTACAAGAGCAAACAAAAAATGCTTAAGATATCTAATAAAATTTTGTTTGACTATTGAGCACTTTAAATTAGTGCTGGCTTTAAATACATTTGTCAGAACCCTGTGCCAGACACATTTTAGTGTCAGACAGTAAAAATGGACACATAATAATGGCTCCATGTATTCGGTAAAAAATGTGTAGCTGCAGCCATTTCAACGTTCCAAAATTATTTACCTGCATGATGTTTAGATTCTGTAACTTCCATTTAGTAAAGGAATGCATGTATTCATTCACCGTTTAAAGCAACACGGAGAGAGGCATTATCGACTTTTCTGAATACACTCAACTACTTGAATTCAGAGTTACATACATTTCCTCAATTACTGAATTAATTTACATTTAATTAATTGTACGTGCATAATTACATTTTTCATAATGAAGGGATTTTCAGAAAGTGTTTTCTGAAGGAGTGCATAAATCAGATAAAGATAATAACAAACTTTGTATCGCAGAGCTTGATAGATATCATCTGCCAGCTCTCCCTTCCACCACTGACCGTCCAGTTCCATTTGGGCTCCTGCAAGAAGCAGTTAGAAGATCAGCTCAGCACTACACTTTCCAAGCATTTCTAACTGCAGATAGCTCTGATCCTGATCAAAACAGCACTCTGAGAGCATTAGATCATAGTTTCTGAAATGTAAAGTGCAGCTCTGTTTAGATAATTGCCCCCCTGGAAGCTGCTGCACTCATTTGGGTAACATTTAATCAACCTGATCCATGCTTAGAGCCAATCTATCTTCTGGTAAACTTTGGAAAGTGTTGAAAAAGTTGACAATATTGTATCGTTTAGTGAAACAAATTATTACTGCTCAAATCACAGAAATATCACCCATATATGTGTATATATAATACATAAAAAAGAAACAAAGAAAATAAAATCAATGTAGTTGCAGCTCATGCAGAAAACAATGTGTATTGAGATATGTCTTCCTTTTAGAAAATGTTTTCAGTAGTAAGATTAATTACTTGCTTTTGACAACAAAAACTAAATAATGACACATCACTTGCCACCAAAGATCTGTAACGCAAAACTCTAACTCACTTCAATGAACAATTCAAAGCTTATCAAGAGCTGTGAATGTCCAGAGGATGAACCAAAGGAACTTATGAGGGAAACTTCATTTTTGACTCAATTGAGCTTCAACGGGAAAGAGACAATAATAATAAGTTTTTAAAGCTTTGTGTAAACTTGACTGATACTCACCGTGGAGACTGAGCCCAGCACACAGACAGAGAGAGAGGCGTGCACTAGGATTTTAACTCTATTTACACTGGTGAATCAATTAGAGAGTGAATCAGTAGACACTAATAATAGGCGTTCATCACGATTCATGAGCGAGTACTAACACACAGCGCAGTTGCTCTTCAGAAACGTCATAGACACTCTCAGCCAATCAGAATATGCCTTGCGGAGCCAAGCACCGAGCCAATCAGGGAGCAGGTTAATCAGTATCAACACAATCAACAACACGAAGAAACGTGTTAATGTGCACTTAGAAAATTACTTTTATGGTTATCTACGTGAAATGTGGCCCTTTATAATGCCACCGCGATATAATTACAGCAATAAACAGCCTCATTCATTGATTTATTCATTTTTTATTTTGTAATTGTTACGGGGGTCTCAAAGCACACGTTGAGGAACATTAGATATTCTTTTTGGCTTGTTGGAAAAACCGTGGCGTGCATTGGAGCACACAGAAATAAAGACCATAATTTTTTGGGCAATTACTGAAAACCACATTTGAGGACAACGCTAACTTAGTTTGTTGAAATAACCCATTGTCAAAAAGGCTTTAATATTTGCATTCTTTAACGATTACATGTTTTCCATTAAATATTAATATTATTTTGTTCAATATTAATATTTAATTATTAATATTTTAATTTAAAAAAATCCAAGAATACACTTATTATTTTAATAGCTGACCAATATACAATGGTCTTATTCAAACAATGCATTTAAGCAGGTCATTGAAATTTACTGGAGCCTCTACTAGGTGGGGGAAGAGTATATGGCACCCACACACACTCACCATTAACTGTGAGAACCTTCATCATATTCTTCCACTCCTCCTGAACTCATTTCAGCCATCTGTATCCTGGATCTCATTCTTTCGGTCATTATTGAGTTGGAACGTAGATTAACCAGTAGTTCCCCCTCCAGCTCAGCTCCCTCTTCACCACAACAAATCGGTACATCGACCATATTACTGCAGAGGCTGGACCAATCCGTCTATCAATCTCTTGCTCTATTATCCCCTCGTAAACAAGACTCCAAGGTACTTGAACTCCTCCACTTGACGTAACACACAAACTTTGGTAACAATGGCTTCACCTTTTCTTCAAGGCTTCACTTAATCTTGTGGACATTTCTGTACAAATTGTTAGGGGAGCACTTCGTAGGGTTTTAGGGACAGACAAAGTACATAAGCCTTTCCCGGCACGTATTTGCATGAAAGATACAGATTCTCAGCAGAAAGAATAGCTTATATTTGAGAACTTCTTTGGCCGCAGATAAAAAATGTGACATTTATCTGTTGCCCTGATCGTTTTGTATTGTGGATACAAAAGAAGGGGAAAAAAATCTCCCTAAAAAGAAGGAAAAGATATTTTATAGACATTCATCTTTTAAATTTAAACATACGTAGACAAATTCACATTTAGTAAGTACAAATAGTATGTAGACAAATACGCATGTGCTTTATTTCGAATACAACCATAAACATGTTAATATTACGTTAAAAAGTAATTGGTATTAACACGCCCAAAAATATGCTACCGTTATTTCATGTCACGAATTATACTCAATTTTACATTAATACAGAATGTACTTCCTTAACTTATGCATTAATCAGCAATTTTCTGCCAAGAATCTTGTTGGGCTTGGAAAGCAGCAAAAATATTACTACAAGACATAAATACATGTTTAAACTCCTCATATTTCTGAACTTTAATCTCTTGCTCCTCAGCTCCACAGCGAAATAAAATGATCTCGCTCTTTCCATGTTCGTCATAATTGGTTATTCAGTGCCTAGGTCACTCTTTTATGTGCACGGACTTGTGAACTAATCGTAGCTTAAGGATCAAAGCCTGATTGGACAAAGAAAGTTGATGAGTTGCTTCATGGTACCACCTGAGCCAGATTCAAGAGGTTTAACTTGTCAAGTCGAACCCAATCCAGTAATACTGAGTTTTTAAGCCACATTCATGGTACAGGCCCCTGGTCTGATAAAGCCAGCATGAACACATCATCGGCAAAAAGCAGATGAAATCATGTTGTCCCCAAACTGGACACTCTCCGGCACCTTCTACACATGGAAATGTGTAAAAACAGAGACAACTATGACCAACAATAAAAATAACCATAAATAAACAAATAGATATAAATACAGGGACAGATTTTTCAAGGATCATAATAATACAATAACCCCCCCAAAAAAGAAAATAAATATGTTTGAAACAAAGAGATAGACAGACAGACAGACAGACAGACAGACAAACAGGTTACATAACTGAAAAAAGTGAGACAAATACAATGAGGCAAAAGTTATTCTTAAATGAGGCAAATGTATTCAAATTAACAATATTTTAAAAAATATTAATTACTGTGTAATGTAAATGCAAATATTTGACAATAGAAACAAACATTTTAAATTTATTTAGAATATACAAAAAAAAAAATACAGGAACAAATGAAACAAAACATATTTTACAAAAGTCATGTTTTTTGCTCCAAGTGTACTGAAAATATTGATTCTGCTAAATAGAACAACATATATATTTTAAACCCTTGGTGTCAAATTTTTATATGTTTTGTACATATAAAACATAGTATTTTATATATATATTTTAACATAGTAATTAATATATGGAGGACAAAGCAAGGAGAAATAAAGTTGTTTAGCTGATTAAAAAGGAGGGCGTGATAAATACAACCATTTTTAAAAGATGTATTTTTCATAAACTGGTATGTAAATAAACGTGATGGAAGAAGGACTATAAAATTAACGTGTGTTTGATGTAGCAAACAAGTGTTTGAGAGGTTTCAACAGGTGAGAGCTCAGTGTATGTTCAACACAAGCTATATATGGCTGTTATAAACAATGGTGCATGTTGAAAGAGGAAGCATTTACACACAGCGTTATCTTACTAGTGCTAACTTCACAGTTGATGAGGTTAAATTGAATAAATACAAGCACAAGCTCTTTGCCAGACGGTGCTTTCACATTTAAGCATTAATGGGTAAATCACATGCAATTCGAAGCTTGCAATTAGACTTTGGTGACATTTTAGTCAGGTAATCCACTCTAGGCTTGTGCCGTCGGTGCCCGGATTGAGCTGAACTGTCATGGCTGCCCAGCGCTGGATCCACCACTGAACTGCTTCCACAGGAAAAGCGCTGTGAGTCCGACCACTTTCCTCTCTTTAACCTGCATTTGCACAATTTGACACTTTGTCATTGTTAAAGGTCAGAATTTGCGATGAAGTTAAGTTTTAGATGTACGATGTTGGCGCATGAAACTCCCAGCAGACTGAAACATGTTTGTTGGTCAAGTTGACATTAGCTAGTGTTTGGCTGCTAAAAGTGAACTCTTTCGCGAAATATTTGTGTTTCGATTTGATCGCCATTACACCGAGTTTGACTAAATGCGTTTGTAAAACTTTATAACACGTTCATTGCATTGTGACACGACCTGCTGAAGCACAGGTGCAAACTGATTGGCTTGCTTGTCATTTCAACCACGTAACTTAACCTTATATGTTATTTAACTATTACATGTATTCCCTTGTTTTAAGAGTTACACGGGGAATCTTTGGTTTATAAACACTGGTTGCAATTAAACGTTTTCAAAACAACACAGGGATCCCAATGTTATTATAGTTTGCTTTTAATTTTTGGATGAAATCTTTTGGTCGTTTAAGGTATCTAACTGTATTCAAAAACACTATGATATAACTTTTATTGTTAAAAAATAAACTGCATTTTTACGGCTGGAACCTCAAACAATATGGTTCATGTAGTTAAACCATGCTGGAATTCCGTTACATTTAATAATTTTTACTATGAACAAATCAATCCCAAACAGTATCGGTACATTTTAGTGAAATCATTATTAGTTTCATACATGTAGTATGTGTGTAACAATCATGCTAAACAACTATCTTAAGCATAAATATATGATGTTCCATGTTTTTGCCAAAATTCTGTGCCATAAATGTTGAATGCCATGCGATTCCAATGAATACATAATGATAGCATTGCATATTCAAAATATCAACAACAAAAGCCAATATGTTAAAATAAAACATGATTTTACTAAACAGACTCTAGTGTCAGTTGTTTTGATTGTATTTACAGTTTTATACCTTGGTTTTGGCTTTAAATAGTTGTTACCATTACCAACATTTTTTTTTGAGTCTAAACAGATTTAAGTGGTTTAAGCATGGAATCCCTTATTCCATGCTAAAACCACTGGATTGTTACCTATTAGCACGTTTACAAAATCCATCCAGAGTTTTTTAATTACCGTAAATGTAAAAAAAACAGGTCCATCATAACACATACATTGACATAACACATACAATGACACTCATTGACATCAATTTAGAGAATTCAATTAAGCGGACACATGTTTTAGGTCTTTTGGGGGTATACCTAGGGTTAGTTGAGCAAATGCAAGCCATGTAGAAACCCATGCAAGCACTTTGAGAGCATGCAAGCTCTTTACAGGAATGCCACCGGCTAGCCTCGAACCAGTTACCCACTGTATCAAAGCGCCGCCACCACAAATTTTAAGAACCGTCAAGTAAAAGAAGCTTTTATTGTCACTTTAACCATACACAGCAGTACACAGTGATGTGAAAAGACAACCACAGACAAAGTGTAAAAACAAAGAGATAAAACAGATAGACAGTATAGACATACCTCAAAATAGTTCTGACAGACTTGTGCAAAATTGTCAATGTGCAGGGAAGAAAATTTTATTGGATGTATTGTTGTGTAACAAAAAGTATGTATGATATAATACGATGTTAAATGAGGTCGCAGTCAAATAAAAACATATTCATATTCTTTGGTTGTTTGCTTTGCTTGTGATGTCACAAAGTCAAGGACGCTTGACAAGCACGTCAGAGCTTGTTGGGGGTAATTGAAAGGACCTTAATTTTTAATAGAGCCTTTCTTTAAAAGGTAAAAATGAGTTGTTTTACAATAGTGTCGACAAAGGTATACCCTGAAGTCATTTTGAGTGTCCTGTAGGCTTTATTTCCAAACATGATTCAGGATACAGACCAATCTAGTTTAAAAATCCCTGAAGAACTGAATCAGTGTGATCAGGTTTTTCCTGAAAGTGCAGTGGAACTTTCCCCTAGGAGCGATTTCAGACAAGCCTGACCTAAGTAATCGTATCTATTTGGAAACGTTTGAGTTATCCTGTAAAATATTGTGTTTTTATAAATAACATTATTCATGTTAAACAAATGTGTGAGGTTTTTTAAAGTTGCAGTGTTGTAATAGCTACACATTTTAATGTATATTAAAATGCACATGTTGCTTCTCAGATCCATTTTTTGTGCAGCTTCTGGTTATTGCTTTAAAAGATGTAGAGTCTATATCGACCAGAAAGGAGTGGCAGGGGGACAAAAGACTATGCAGTGTCTGTTTTACAGAGATATGCTTTTTATGTGAGAGATAAAGTGTGATGAGCCACAGTAGAGAAGGAAATTACACAGAACCCCCCCCCCCAAAAAGAGAAATTTATAGGAGCACTCAAATTTATATCAGCATTGAAGACCAATCGCATTCCAGCTTAGAAAGAGTTTGCAAATGAACACCATATTATTCTACATTTCTCAGTAAATAAGATTTCTAGAAATTAAAATGGCCTCTCACACATTGCTGATATTGTTTAGAACTGTACTCAATTCCAGTGTACAATACAGAACTTTAATCAGGTTCTTTTCTGGAAAATCACACATCCACAGCTGGAATTTAAATATGACGCACTATATGCACATGACCACAATCGAGGTCTATAAAATCATATTCTTCAGTAGTAAATTCTTCTGGAAGAAATATCTTTTTATCTAGGTATGTTGCTTGATTATTATGAGTTTTAAATTACTCAGAATTGAGTAAAGTTCCTGAAATATTAGTCTGTCTGTGTTTTATTTTTCACTGGTATTACCACCAAAAAATTCATTTATTCAGGTATTCATTTTCAATCTCTAGATTTTTTGGAGTTTCTTGATACGCTGACTTTACAGTGATACCCCGAGATACGAAATTAATCCATTCCAGTGTGGCTTTCGTATCTCAAATATTTCGTATCTAATCCCTGCAATGACTCCCAGAAACAACAGTATAAGTTGATAAAAAAATGGAAATCCAGAGAAAAAGTTTCTTCAATCCTTAAATATACACATTGTTAATGTAATAAATGATAATAAAACAGAATAAACACATGCAAAATATGTATTATGTACACAAACCTTACCTTGCGAATGAAGCAATGTGTCGGAGGAGGTGGAACTGGTGGCAGAAAACATTTCGGCACTATGTATGAAAGTTAAATTTCTCAAGATATTTAACGAAATTATGAGCACCAACAGGGTTTCAAGCCCACGCGTTTCTCTAACTTGCGCTACAGAACAGCACTTTCAACTTTATAAACGTTATTTCTTTTACGACACCTTGACTCTAACTTTTGTTATAGCACATTATTGGTAATCTATATAATATTTAGTTTGATTTAAAACTGATTTAAAGTGTTTTTTGAAAGCATATCAGCCCCTTGTAGCACTGTCTGCGGCAGGACCCGGAAGCGCAGTGCGGCATCAAACTTAACAAGCGGATAATCAAGCAGAACTGTTTGTGTTTTTCGTATCTTAAAAGAAAACATTTCTTAACTCGAAGCATTCGTATCTCGAGGTTCCACTGTATTTCTGAATGTCCACATTCACAGAAGTTAGAGCTCATGGAAATGGATGTTGCAATCATTTTTGATCCTTGATGTGAAATCTTTCCAGTGACTCCCCTGAACACAAAATGTATTCTAGAGTAAATTAAAAGTCTCTGGGGTTATGATTTGACCAATCACCAGACAGAAGGCGCAATCCAAATTATGAAAGGCTAAAGTTTTAAAAATGCACTTCTTTTAATTATTTTCATCAACTTTCTGTGCATTACAGGGACATCTATTACCATCATGAATGAGGTGTCGTCCCACCCTGTAGGCCAGGATGGGAGGGAGGGCAGTGGTGATTGGTATAAACGATTACGACTCAGGAAAACAAGCTTTTCATTTCCAATGGAGCTGAACACTGTGAAAATGGAGAGGAGTGTTGCATTAAATAATGAAGAGAAAATACCAGTTCAATCCAATCAACACCATCTGAACTATGTTCGGATAACCAACAGATTCTCTTGTTCTTCTTGCAATGACGGCATCTCCTTTAGACCTGAAGATTTAACAATGCATTTCAAGAATGTGCATGGAGGGAAAGGAAACCCGCAGATGTTTCCATGCAACTTATGCAGTTTCTCCAGCTCAGTGTTCACAACCCTTCAAAAGCACCAAAGGAAACACAAAGAGTGTGTATTCACTTGTGACATTTGTGAAGACAAAGTAAAGTGCACATTTGCTCAACTAATTAAACACTATAAAATGCAGCATTCACTGAATGGTCTGTTCTACTGTCTGAAATGCAAACTGTCCATCCAGGAGTTTGAGGAGTTTGTGTGTCACTCATGTCCTTCACTAATCAAAAGAGAAGAAAGCATTACCAATGAACAATGTGATACACAAGCCAAAAACAAATTATCTCCACCTATGACTTTAGCATGTAGCCAGAGATGGAATAGAAGAAATAGGTGGAGAAAAAGGACAGCATCTGCCAGTGGTGACAGTAAAACTTCTCAGGATTTCAAAATCTTGCTTCCAAAAACTGAAACCCAATGGGAATCCACATTTTTGCCATTATCCACACCTAGTATGCTGAGTAACCATGATGCTTTTTTGGATCAAGAAAAGATTTTGAAAGACACAAAACAGTTCCTTGAAAGAACTACTGGCCTTGGTAATACATGGCCAGTTTACCTAAAAAACGAGCAGGAACTTGTCTTTTCTACACCAAATAATCAGGCCCATCCAAACCTGAAGTATGTTGGGAATGATAATTGGAAGCTAACTGGATTCATGGAGAGGAACAATATATCTGTTCCTCCAGATTGCATTACAAAGATGGTCAGGTTTAAAATGGTGGACGGCAAAAAGCATTTAGTTTTCAAAGTCATTCCTTCAAACAAGAGAGATGATATTGAATCCAGATCTGAAGCTTCAAAACCAGCCCATCAAACATCCACTAAAGTCAATGAGTCCTGTTATGTTTCAACTGTTTGCTCAGGAAAAGGTTCTCATGCTCAGGTTAAGCCAGAAATCATGGAATCTCTAAGAAATAAGCAAGAATGTGCTGCTCAACAGAGTTTTGTGAAATCGGTGGTTGAGAGGATTAAAAACATCCAAGGAAACGATCCAGAAACTTCTGCAACCCGCAAACTCAACCTGAATGCTGTCTCTAGTGTACAATCCAAACCCAAGCATCAACAATCTTCCAATGGATCTGATATTCAACTACATTGTTCAAAAAGAAGGAAAAAACCCAAAACTCGCCAATCTTGCACTGACAATGATGTTGAAAGTACACTTTCTAAACAACTGGAAAAGCAAAATGATGTACATCATGACTCTGAAGCCAATTTTCAAAGTTCATATTCAAAAATATTGAAAAAAAATGTTGATCCGGTACCCTTCAGTCAAGCTTACATTCAAATTTCACATTCAAAAAGACAGAAACTCTGCCCTGAAAAAGCCTTCATTGAACCATTCACAACATGGCAAGCAGACTCTGGTTTTCACAGCGATATGACATCTGAAGCACCTTTATTAGAAGATAAATTCTCCTCAAAAATTGACAAAAAGCAGAACCTGGACCCAAGCTTACATTTGTGCTCCACAGTAAGCTTTGAACGCATTAGTCCAGCCTCTAGATCTTCCATGATACTCTCCAAATCTCTATGCCATTTTGAATGTGAGGATGAGCCACTGTTATTCCACAGCTCTCCCAATGATGAGTGCACAAACAACACAGACCCAAGAGACTTGCTGGTCCCACTGGGTCAGGACCAAACCCTTGGTGTTCCGATGGTGCACACACTGCCTTTAACTACTGTCACACATTTACTGGATGAAGTGAGAGAGGTCCACGCATTACCTTCTTCACACAACCGCATTGAAGAACCTCTGAGAGTTGTGACATGCAATGCAGGTAGGAAATAGTGCTGGTATTTAAAATGTATTGTTGTGTTTGATAACAGTAAACCCAGCACTTAAACATGCTGCATGATAATGTTTACATCCATGGAAAGATTAGAATTGGGATTCCTGTTATATCTACTGTTATTAGAAAAATGATCAGGCTGTATAATGTAGTTGTTGGATGTACACGTTGCAAGATTTTTTTTTTCAAAAACAAGGTGCAGGACACTCAAACTCTGATTTTTAATACTCAAACCAATTTCTATTAACTGCTCCAAAAAATTCTACTGTCTTTTACACAAATTTAAAATATTTTGGGTAATTTCACTCCTATTTGAATCTTGTTTTTTTCCTGTTGAAACTTTGGAACATGTTTCAACAAGTAAAATCAAATGTATTTTTAAAATTGTAAATATTATCTAAAAATGTAATTAACATCCCAGTCGCTCTCCATGAGAATAGCCAGAGAAGCTGTGGTGTTAACAAGTAAAAGATAATTTGGAAAATGACACTTTTTTTTGAACATGCAATTTAATTCTTGAATAAGTAAATACTTTCTGATTGGTCAAGACAAATGTATTCATGCTCTGTGGGCATGGTGAGAATGAAGGAAGCTTAGCAAATCCTCTGTGATGGATCTTAGGTCATAAAAAGAGGAAGGTCATAAAAAGTTTGGAGCATATAATATAGTCACATAGCATCTGGAAACTTGCAGCAGTTAATTAAAACATTGGCATTGATAAATCCATGATAAACTCTATACATTTCTCTGAGTGAAGCAAGTATGTCTCTAATGCTCATTTTGGCAAAATAACTGATTTACAAAAGGTATAATTTTTCATCTTAAAAAAGAAGAATTTAATATTTCAAATGGGGATTAGAATATATTGAGTCGTCCGGCCCTGTGGTGTAATAGACGCACAGTTGCTCAGGGCATTTCCAAGCCTCCCCCCTCTCTCTATCCACTTCTCTTCCTGTGTCTCTTAATTGTCCTGTCTGTTCCATTAAAGACAAAAAGCCCAAAAAAGAAACTATTGCATCTGTTATATATTCAGTAGGGGTTTAACGGTATGCTAAAATCGTATTCGGTTCGGTACAGTGTCTTGGAGAGTTCGGTTCGGTTAATTCGGTTCGGTACAAAACAATAAGAACTTACATAATCTTTATTTTGAAAAGCTGCCAATACACAGTAGAATTCTTGCATAAAATAAATAAAAGTGACACATTTGGGTGATATTTAAATAAATTGCACTCTTTATAAAGAAAAACATATTTTTTAAATAAAAAATGAAATACTGCAACTAGTTAGGATAGATAGGATAGATTAACCTATCCACATTTTCTGAAGAGAGCACAGATCTGGTTATAATATTTCCAGCAGTAGAAAATGTTAGATGTGTTGCCTGCCCGATCTCCGTGGAACAATGTCGGCATACAACTTTAAATTTATCCACTCGTCTATCCCCGTTATGTATTTTAACAGAGAAGCCAAAGTGTTCCCAAACAGGAGAGTGTAGTGAGGTGGGAGGGTCTTCAAGCTCTGGCTTCTCTTTCGCTTTTGATATGATTCCATTTTCCTACTCGCGCTCGTCACTCAATAGCGTCTGTGCGGAAACTCGCCTTGGAACATTGTTCCGCTGCGCTTAATATCGCGCTAATAATAAATTTAAATTATTATAAAAATACAGAATACTGAAACGGTACGCAAGTGTCCCGAACCGAACAGGCCGTACCGAAACGGTTCAATACATACCGTGAACCGTTACACCCCTAATATTCAGCCAGCAAAGCATTAGTAAACAGAAAATCTACATTACTTGCAGAGTAAATTTGTAATGTATGCCTGAGTTTGTGCCAGTAAAACTTTTAAATAAAATTTAGCTTCAAAACTTTCATGCTAAAACTTTAAAGTTCCTCTACGCCAGGAGATCAAGCCATTTCCCTTTCAGTTTCTCTTTAATTATTTTTTTTATGACTTCTAATAAAGGTATTAAACTCACTTTGTTAAAACTATTACTTTTTGTCAGGTTCAACACTTCAGTCTGAACCCAGTAACACCAGGAACGTTACTCTTTCATATGAAGACCAGTTCTCTTGTGCGACTATTCTAGAATCATCTCCAATCCCCATTGCATCACTCAACAAAACAATCTCTCAGGAAACCATCCCTAAATCCCCAAAGCCTTCTGAAAACATCACAGCATCCACTGTGCATTGGGAACCTTCGCCACGAGATTCTGTGAGAACCCTTCGACTGATTCCCTTTGGCTCCTTTCGATCCCTCCGAACCCTGCAGGGAGTCCAGCCTCTGATTGTGCTCAACCATCCAGACTCTGAGATTCCTGAGGTGACAAACATCATGAGACTCATCCACAAGCACAAATTTACTGTACAGAAGGTTGTTCTGTCTCGAAAAACCCTAAAAGCTCTCTCTGAATCAGATTGTTTTAGTGCTTCTAATTGTAGGAGAGAATGGCCAAATGGAAGTGTTAAAGAACAGTTTAGTTTGAAACTGAGGATCAAACGAGTGTGTGGAAAGAAGTATACTGTCGTACCTGCGGAGTCAGGAATTGTTATTCCACAGCCGATGTTTAGATGTTGGTTTTGTGGTAGGATTTTTAGGAATCAGGAAGCTTGGATTGGTCACGGGCAAAGACATTTAATGGAGGCAACCAGAGGATGGGATCAGCTCTTCAATCAATAGAAGTACACAATTAGCATTTTCAAATTGTTTTCTCTATCAGGATTAGCATCTAATCTGTTTCTACATTTTTGTTTCTGTTGGAAGCTCAAAAGGTGGATGAGGGGTAGCCATAGTTGTTCCTGAACACTGAATTAAAGCCAGCGGATCCTGGTTTTGTCAAGTGTATCTTTTTTGTAGAAACCGATGTAGAAAATATATATAAATATGTATATTTCTTGATATGAAGCATGGAGGTTACATGACATCAATTCTGTTGAGTCCATTTAAAGAAGATTACCTTTCTTTTTTGAGTATTCATTCCTCAAATGTCATTTTGGAATGTTGTTATGTATGAAAAAAAGTGTATCTGTGACTGGGTGACACCTCTTCAAGAGACTTTTGTCTGTTTTTCAGTTGTAACTTTCTTTCACCAAAATTGGTATTTTGACATTGTCAACCATTTAACTCTTTTTCCAAATTCTGTGAATAATTTTTTTTGTATTGAAAAACAACCTGGTGAAAATGTAATAAATGGGTTTCAGTAATAGAGTGTAATATTTTTTGATATACTAAGAATCCTGCTCAGGGGTCATTAAAAAACATATTACATTGAAATAATATTTAATCCATTCAGTTCTGTGCCAAATGATTGTGAATGAACTAAAAATGATTTAAACCTTTTTTTAAATTATGAAAAAGATGGATCATTGACATTCAGTGTGTTCAATGCAGAGCCAAACAACTCTGCTATTCATATCTCATACATAGTTGGTGACGTTTCCATTAAAATATAAATTACATGGCATTAAATGTAACACTCAAGTGGATGAATGACAAGAGAGGATGCATTTTCATTTTGGTGAATTCTAGTGGACCAAATTCATCTCACAAGACACTGTGATGGTTCAAAATGTTGTAAGCTAGTTCTCAGGAAATATTACAATTTTCCTTTGCATAAGGCATGGATTTGTCTTGATAGTTTTGTTCAGCTCAGATTTTTTTACTTTATTTTTGGTGTAAATCGTGTGCATTTAATGACATTCTTTGTAGAGCATTGCATTATTTTTGATTATTTAACCAAGGCTTTTGGGATCCAAATTTACAGACTATTTTTGCTCGTGTAGCATTGTTAATTCTCACATATTTAAGAATGTATGTTGTAATCCAGATTTATTCTGTGTATTTATGCAATTTTTTTAATAGTTTATTTATTTTTTGCAATATGCAGTCAGCTGTTACATTCTGTGGATTTAATTAACAGCTTTATCAAATGTTTATTTAATTACTTGACATTTTCTGATTGTTTTAAATCTTAACAAAGTGCTTGAGAAAATTATATTTACTTTAGAAAATTAAATGGTATAAGTATACTCTTGTTTATGACACCAAAAGAGATCTTAAGATGATCCATAGAGATTATCTAACGAAATGTTTTCTTGAGTAATTTATGTAATATATGAACAGTTTGATTGCACTTTGATATAGTGTACATTTCACAAACATGACTGGATGCAATATTCAATAAAGATTTTTCAAATTTCAATTGTGTTATGCGTTTCACTTTTAAAAATAAGTAATCTGGCTTTTTGAGATTTAACTCACTTTGAGACTTAAGTATGAAGAAATTCTAAAGAGGTTTCCTCCACATTCCCAGAAAACAAATTCATTGAAGAAATTCCCCTTAAGAGTGAATGTGATGGACTGGCAACCTGTCCAGGGTGTACCCCTGCCTCTCGCCCAATGTGCACTGGCAGACCCCTGTGATCCCGAAAGGGAATAAGTGGGTTGGAAAATGAATGAATGTTTATAAATTTCAGTTTCTAAACAATTTCTTATGGAAAAATGTATCCAAAAATCTAATAAAGCAGTATAAACTTTTTAAAAGTAACATTTCCATTTAATATAATGTATTTTATGCTCGCATCCCCCAAAATCTACAAATTCAAATAAAACATTTGAAACATCTGAAAGATCAGTTTTAAAACACTGTTTGTTTATTGGACAAATTAGTTTGAGTCATACAAATTTTTCCACATAAATACTGAAAAAAAAAAGAATAAAAATCTAAATATAAAGCTGTATAAACATTATGCTTGTTTTAAACAATTGCCTTTAAAGTACATTTTATACAAGGTTTTTTCAGCTAAATGCGTACATTCACTAAATAGAAAAAAATAATAACACTAAAACAAGATCTGCATCTCTAAACAAAAACAATTTATTAATATATTTCGGGCAGGAAAATATTCAACGAGCATAATAAAAAGAAAAACACACAGTTCGTATTGCTTTAGTATCATCTGATGTGTGGCAATGGCAAACAAAACCTAATTCCAATAACATCCAAATGTAATAAATGTAAAATGTAGATTAGAGCTTTTTATTTTTAATCAGGCTGCCCATATAATTTTTACTGTTGTTTTGGAATTTTATTTTGTATGAGTTATCATATGGCTCATTAACTTGACACCGTACGCATGCGCAGCACGTACAACTCTTAAACATAAACTGTCAAAAATGACGGTTACGACGTGTCCTTTGTTCAGTCGTTCAGAAATCAGAATTATTACACTATCGGTAGATAAATAAAACATAAAACAACAACCTTAACGCATAATAAGATGTTATTTTACACCCAACTGTAAGGCCTGAAACGCGATAAACATCCTTTGTATTATTATTATTATTATTATTATTATTATTATTATTATTATTATTATTATTATTATTTATTTATTTATTTATTTTTTCTCCATTTTTGAAACCGTCAATGTTTGTAGCATTTGGAGGTAAGTTAACGTTAGGCTTCAAAATCATCAGAGTTTCTCCGCCATCTTTCAAGCTGATCTGAAGCGTTGTCAGATTGTTACATCGTCGTGACATTGAGCTGTTTTTTCATGGTTTAACAGCATGTCTGAGCTTGGTTGATTCTTTGTTGTTGCTGTGAGAGTCCACCAGCACCAGAGGAGTTTTCTGATGATTCTCTATGATGTCCGACACGCTGCTGAAACGCTTGAGAAACAGAAAATTACAGGTTGGTTATTGATGGATTTAAATAACCATTTTTTGCTAACAGCACATAGTATTTATCAAAACGTAGTAAAGCTACTGAACAAAACTGTTTTAGTTTCTTAATGGCAGCTCCTTTTTTGTCACTTTATATATTGAAAGAACTTTAGCTGTTTGATCCAATTCAATTTTCTTCATTAAGTTAGAACTGTAGTCACTGATTTAATTCGTATGTGTTGCAAAGTCTGTGTGCAATCAAGTGATTTGGTAATTAAAATATGCCCATAATGCCTCAGTCACATTACAAAATGGCCATATTAGCTTCTTTACAAATGTATGTTGCAAACAGTTTCTCAAGTCACAAAAAACAATGTAAGATCCTGCTCTGACAGTATGTTTATTGAACTTTGACATGCTAAAATGCATCATGTGGTGGAACTCGAGCAACCAGACTGGAGAGGTGAAAGCTTGTACTTTGAAAACTCAATATAGTTCAATATAAAGTCAATTTGAGGTCACAATATAGGCTTTTAGTCACTGGTTCTAGGTCATCTGATGGCCTTCCTGCGAGGAGTTTTAGAGTTTATTTTTTCCTTTTAGTTTGGGCAGGTGAAAAAGCAACAACCAAACTGAAAATCAGACCAAAAACAGATGAAATCCGAGACAGTGATCCAAGACCTGGCAAGCAAACTGTAGAGTGGTTCGTTTGTGGTGAGAACATGAACAAACTCTGATCCGAACTAAAAACAAATGAAGACACCAAAAACAAATTAATGAGCCGAATTCAAGGAACTAGAGGTGTGAAAGCCCCCTCAATTTTCTTTAGGAGTGAGTATATTTGTGTTTGTTGCCCTATCTAAGGTCTACCCTGCCTTTTGCCTGAATTGCACTGGAGAGAGGCACCAGCAAAACCCTATGACCTTCGAAAAAGAAGAAGCTGTTAAAGAAAATAGATGAACAAATGGAATCTATATATTTTTGTATTATTCTTCATTATGGAAAGCACATTACAAATGCATCCACGGCAATAAAGTGAAAGTTGACTGAAAAGGCAACATTTACGACTGGCTATTCTTTGATGTGGGCAGCAGGACTAGGGCCCTATTGGTGCTAATTAGGATTCAGAATAGCAATATATTCTAAATAATAAAATGTCTAAATCTGAGATAGTGTTCAAGAAATTATTTGGTGGCCAGAAATCTGTAGACAATTCTAGGGATTGCAGTACTGTCTCCCACTGTCTTGTTTACCTCTTCTCCCTGTTTTTCTTTCCCGAGTGCATATTGTTTGGTGGAAGCTATATATCGGACAGGGATGTTGTAGACCCGACTGTTGTAAAACACCACCAGTGTGTAGGGCTGCTGTGCATCCACACCAGAGCTTTTCCTAAGCAGAAATGAGCCTTCCTGATACACACACACGTATCATGATTAGACGTGTTTAAATGCATTGAAAGTAGAAAGCAACAGTGTTTGTGCTTTTGACTTGCCTTAGCAGATTGTAGGAGGGCGTCCTCTGCTGTCTTGCGATTACAACCACTTGCATACCAGATCTTTTTATACACACCAGCTTCCTATGAGCGAAAACAGGCAAAATATTGAAGCAAGCATGTATGTACGTATGTATATTCAGTATTTATGCCCCTTTAATGGTTTTATATTTCAGCTATTTGTTAATATTATTTAATTAATTAATTTCCCCATTAAGGTATACACAACACCCTTATCTTTACAGAAAAACAGTGAAGGGTTTTCATCTGCAGATTTATTAAATATAAAAAATTGAAATATCACATGGTTCTAAGTATTCAGACCCTTTGCTCAGTGTTTAATAGAAGAGCCTTTTAATAATACAATCTTTTTGGAAAAGATTCATTACATTTCTCACACCTGGATGTGAAAACTGAACTGAACTGCCAGGTCACACTATGAAGAAAATGAAACTGCCCGCCATAAGAGATAAGTTAAGATGCTGTGTGTACATTAATGAGGAAAAAAAATAACTTTAATGATTCTGACAAATATAAATGTTTTGAAAAAACAAAAATTGACTGGTGTTCTCCCAACTATGTCTTCAGGTAATAAATACCCCAAGGCTTACATTGCCTGAAGAAAAAGAGTTAGCACAAGTTTTGCCTACACCTAGACAACTTTAATTTATAAAATTAATTTTGGTTTGAGCACTTGTTATGTAGGTAAAAGCAAATAGCAAAACTGAAGTAACCTCATCAGTATCTCGAAGGGATCTGGTTGGAGAAGGCCCTCTGCCTGTATGATGGAAAAAATGAAATAAGACTAAAGTTGGGTTTCCAAGTTTTGGGGCATTTTCTCCACAAAAGTGTATTTATAGAGAAATGACAGTGAAGTGAGACTGGGAAGCATGATCAAGGCTAGACTCAAACATGGTCTTAAGATCAGTACATTGGTGGTACAAACCACTTTGCCACTAGTGCTGACCGAATCAGAACATTTAAAATAGTACTGGTGCCTGACCAAATCTTTCTGGTGGAATTATTTAATTATTAATGACTGCTTCAATTGTCACAAATTTCAGATTAGAACCATGTTTGCTTTCCTTACAAGCAAAAACACATTTTACAAATATATGATTCATTTGTTTGCAGTTATTTGAAAAGACAAATGCACCACACAGGAAATATATTGCACTCATTCACATGGTACCAAAATTAGGCAGCAAAATGTATGCTCAGATTCAGTTCATAGTCAATTATGCTGGCACCAGTGGCAAGATGGTTTCAGTACCCAACATTATATCACAGAAAAACCTTTTAAAATCAATAGAAAGTCGTACAGTGTCAACTGTAAACGTTCACAATAACTGCAGGATTTCGAATATCTTACGCTGAGAATGAAGCTGTTGAGGCAGAAGGATTCTGTGGGATGAAATGAAGACTTGGTCAGTTGTGTGAATATATCCATGAAAATTTTGGGTTAATTAGTTTCCTACTTTGTTCGATTTAATCCAGTTGATGATTGCGTCAGCGCCATGTTTGGTGGAATTTGTGCTGCAGTCCTTTGTGATTTAGTTGAAGAAGCTGCATCACAGATTGTAATTGAAGACATTTTTGTAACATTCTTTTTGTTATTTGTTCAACTGAAGTTTTATGTTTCATAATTTACTTCAATGAATTTCTTAAGGGATCTCTACCTCCTAGGGCTGGGTGATTTGGCTTAAAATCTTAAGTAATTGAACATTTTAACTCAATTATGGTTAATGAATGATTAATTTGTTTTTTTATTATTATTTTTCCAATCATAGTTCTCTTACTTTATAGAGAAGTTTTGTACAGTAAATATGTTCACATATTACAAGTGAGGGATTTTTGAATTCTTAAAGTATGTAAAGTCAGATAATTATTTAAACAGAACAAAAAAATGAATCTTTGTAAACACAATCAAAGTGATTTGTGAAGTTATTCACAAGCTCCATTCATCAATGTCAAAACTATTTAAAAAGGTTTTTGGGATGTGGTCCCCATTGTGAGATTGGATGCAGCACTCAAATCATTTTTGTCATTTCTATTCCAATTACTGTCAGCATCATGAACGATTAGTTACCTTTACTCTCTCTTTGTGGAATGCTTGGTTTCTGCAGGAATAGTGAATCATTTTATTTGCATTTTAGTCCATCATTAAATAGTAAAAGATAAATATAATCAAGTGCATACCGGCATCAAATCAAGACTTGGTTTCTTCCTATCAAATCTGAAATGATAAACCATAGAATCAGATTTTTTTTAAACAACATTTATTATTAAAGGCAAATTCAGTCGTATAATTTATTTTCAAGTGAGTGATCAGAACATGTTTGAACCTCTGAAAAGAACATGTTTACTCCTCCATTGATTTGATGATTAGGATCATTAATTCTTTATAAGTTTCTGGCTGAACCACTTGTCACATGATCTGATTGAATCACATTCTACTGCCTTTTTTTGCTTCATGATAATATTGGAAGAAATTATTGAGTTCAGATATTTTAACCAAATATGAAATAAAGGTTTATAATTAATAAGAGAATAAACGACAGTAGCTTCAATGTCGAATGAGAGGGTCTCACATCTCTCGAGGTCGAGGTGTTGGTATGGATAACCTCCGGGTCTCTGTGTTCTTTGCTTGTTCTTTTGCACATAAAAAACAAGTTGATGTTAGTTCGTTTAATGCATTTTATATGCACGTTAATCTGAAGCTACTCACTGCTATCATCATCACAGCACACTTCGTACTCATCGTCTGATTCTGGTTCCTGTGCAACAAAAATCAGATTCTTAAAATATCAATTCTGTGCTTTGAGTTCATTTTTGTATTCAAGCTAAGTAGTAATAAGAAATATTATACACAGGGATTTAAAATGTTGAAAATGATCATATTATTTGGCAAATATTATTTGAAAAATTCCTAAAAGTCATAAAGTCAGAAATACTCACTGGAATTGCTGGCTTTTTACTGTTCAATCTGTGAAGAAAATAATATTCAACTGCTTCAGTCATTAATTTAAAAAAATTCACAGTTTTGAACTGGAATAACTTAAATATATTTGAATCTTCAAGATGAGAAGCAAAACGTAAAATGTTCACATTTTCTCAATGTTGATGTTTTCTCTTTTGTATTTTATCATTTTGCTAATATAATGTTTAATAAGAAAATAAAATCATATTTTACAAACCTTTGCTTGTTAAAGTAGAATTAATGGTTAGAATTTATTACATATTATTGAAATAACTGGGCTTTACCTTGATATTTTGGCACATACTGTACTATTAAATTGGGTCTTATTAGTTTTCCATTTCTGAGGGTCATTTCTTTTATTTAGTGGTTTAGTTCTATGCTTGATATATCGATTTAAAATATATTAACTGATTAACATTTGATGGAGCTCTGGTTAAATTTCAAACCGTGAATTGACAATAGTGTAATACCGTGGACTGGCTTTGGGGGGCATCTTCTGACTGTTGGGTTGTAGACTTGAGCTGCTTCGTCTGACCAGAGAAAAAAATTTAGTAACAGACACTGAAATGTTTGGTTTTGTGATTCACCAAAGGCATCAGGAGTAAAAGTCTTCCTCACTTTAGCTATTCAAATTATTGGCCAAAAACTACATATTATATTATTTAAGTAATGCTTGTAGGTGTAAGTAAATTACAGTTAATGAGTGTATTTTACCTTTTACCAGACTTTGACATTTCCTGTAATAAAGAAAATGTTGATCAATGGCAATTAAGTGTGGTGCATACTGCATATAACAGGTAGGGAAAAAATCAGGTAGGGTGAAGCTAATTTGGTGTGCAATAATTTAATGTTCTGAACATAACTTCTATGATGATATCTAAAAATATATCTAAACTCACCGTCAAGTCAGGAACCTCACTGAAACCTGTAAAGATGAATTTGAACTCAATTTATCTGGGAAATCTTTTAAAATCGTACTTGTCTGTCAATAAAAATCCCTCACCAAGACTGTTTGAACGTGCAGGATCACGTGGTTTTACACCTCTATCAACCAGCGGCTCTGTAAACAAACATTAAAGTCCATTAGTGTTTGATTTAATGAATACATTCACAAGGTTAAATTTATGCAGCGTGCTTGATGGCTTTACTTGTTAATATTTTGTGAGTGGGGTCAATGTAATTATCGTCTTCCACTTCATCCTCTGGATCGACGTAATCCTGCAGAGACAAGAGTGGTGAAGTGTCAAGGTTATTATGTCATTTGTCACTTTCAAAGGGGTAGCTTGTGAAATTCATTAGTGAAAATAAATTTGCTGTCCAAACAAAGTTCTCTAATGGCAGTTTAACAAGTAAGAATGTAGATAATCTATGCATGGAGCTTAAATTAAAGTTGATTAGCATACCACTAAAAGTTAAAAACGTGCTGAAGAGTTGAAAGTATTGAACTAAAAAACATTAGGGTTAAAGTGAGAAGTTAATGTGTTCGATGTTATGAGAAAGAAACCTTGCTCAAAGCTTCATTTGAGAGAGTTATTGGTTACTGAACTGGAAAAACAATGTACCTCCTCTTTTGCTTCTGGTTGACTGATCTGGCTCACATGGGCTGTATTTTGCCTTTGGTTACGATGAGGATAGTGCTGGTTTGATTTTGTGGGTCGACCTCGACAGCTGTCTGGTGAAGAAAGGAAACTCAGAAAATCTAAACACAGTTCCCATTTTTGAAAACTGAAACACTTCATTTGTGAATTGTACCTATCTTGGAAGGGTCAGTTGCCTTTTAATAGTGTGGTTTGCATCAGGTATATTGTTAAGATGAGAAACTCACCAACATACTGTCCTCTGGGATTTGGGAGGGCTGGAGAAACAGTGAAACTGTTTGGACTATGCCTTTCAGATCTTGGAGGAGGCTCGTAGCTGTCGTCCTGATCAGCCTGCGGATCTTCATATGGGTCACTCTCCTGTTAGAGTTTATAATAGGAACTCTTCAGTTTTTCCATTTATTTGTATTCCTGATCAGGACCCCAAATATTTACACAATGAATAGTTAAGTAACTACACCTAGCTCCTCTTGGCTTCTTTGGAGCTCTCATTGAAATATGGGCTTAGAAATGTAAAAAGAAGTCTAGAATTGGAGTAATATGGTTATACTTCCTAGGCTGCATCAGGGCAGAGTATGGTAAAAAGTTAATGGTCAGAATCTAAGATCACAGCCAAATTCTTTGAAAATAATTTAAGAGCTGGTCAATAATCACACCCCCTGGTCTTTGATTGGCAGAAACAATGATTTCAATGTTCACATGATTTCAATGTTATATTTATTTAGCAGAATAAATATACATATCAAGAGACTCAATTGGATCATCATCTGCATAAAGATGGACCGCTATGCCACAACATCAGATGAAATTGCCAACCCGATTAAAAAGAGTAGGTTAGGTTCCATAATAATAAGTGGAAGATGCAGAGGTATGAGATCCTAGTCGGTGTAAGAAAGTGCAGCCCTTCAAAAAAGACTCAAACCACTGAAGTCACTTTAACCTCTACAGTGTCATGGCAGTCAAGGGATCTTTACAATAAGATAAATAGGCAGCAATGGGCCCGGACTCAGGTCTCAGTGTAGACTGAACGGTGATGACATGGGACAGAGGTGGATAAAGATCCAGTAAGTGAGGCAAAACTAGCTATAATGAGGGGAAAGGCCAACAAAGGAGAAATGTTCTGGTGATGTTAAACTGGTGGTTAGAGAAGATTTGATTTGCTGAAAAAAGGGTCTTTTTCTCTAGCGAAACTAATAGTTTAGGTATAGGTAGTCAAATTGTTAACTGCGTCAAATGTTTTGAGATGGGTCCAAAATTCTTTTTAGACAGGTTTAAAGGCCCAGCCTTTTAAAAACAGGTCAAAATACTGCATTATTGAAGCTAATAAATTTAGCTTAAGACAGAACAAGAAGATTTAATCACATTTGTTCATCAATGGTTCACTATGATCTGTAGCTTATTTAAAGGAATCAAACCTGATTGAGCTAACTGGGGTTTGGTTGATTGGAGAAGATGCTTAATCCATGTCTGGCATTAAGGATGAGTGTATGTATGTAGATCTTAACAGCAAATTTCACAGAGCAGCACTGATGCTTTGGTTAACCATAATCATCCCAGTGGTTTGGCCTTCCTGTCAAACTGTTGTTCGTTCATTTAAAGAGTTGTGTTAGAGCAAGTAAATTCTCATCTAACCAGGTATAAGAAACATTTATGGCCTTATTAGTGTGTTAATGACTATGATACGGTTGGGCCTCACCCCATAACATGCATATTATATTAACTTCAACCATTGGTCATAAGGAGGTTTTAACGAATGTAGAATCTCAAACTCTTCATACTGGCCGGAGGGGTATTTACACCACAGCATAAAATGTCTGTGTTAAATCAGTCTCAACAGATGGCATTGAGCTTCAAAAGAAAAGAATAAGTTGCAACTACTGGTCGGTGCATGTCCTTAAAGCTATTGTAATCCCCCCATATTTGCCTAAGCTTGAGGAGTGCTAAAAAACGAATATTCGGCTAGACTGAGTTCACAGAAAACTGAAAGTTTCCCTTTGGCCAATCATGTTAAAGAAAATATTGTCATTTACAAAACAGGCCTGTAAAACAAATGCTTTATTACACACTGATCTGCGGTTGGCAAGGACATGTTTCAAGTTGAATATCTGGATAATTTGATTTAAGTTAAAAAGTTTTTTTTTGGAATAAATGAATGCCAGGTTTCAAGCCATGGAAGAAATTGTTGGAAAATAGAGCGCTCAACTCACCATAATGCTGGAGAAAGAGTGCACTGATGCATGTTTAAAATCACAGTAATTCTTTATTTCCTAAATCGACTAATTAGGTTGTGCACATAATACTTCTATGTTTTTTTGCAATAGTTTTCGGTTATGAATGCCAGGACCAAATGAACGCAAACAAAGCAAACCAGAAATGTGAACACACCCTTAATGTACTAAATCAGGTGCAAGCACTCACAAAGTCTGAGTCAGAGAACCTGTCGTCAGATGCAGCTTCACCTAAAACACACACAACATGCTCATGAGTTCAGAAGATGTTGTGTCAAACTTTCATTGGTTTTCAGGTCGGAGTGGTTTAAACTTGCCGTCATAGTCTCGCACAGGGAGTTTGGGAGGAGCTTTCTTCCTTAGACTGAAACAAAAAATGGAAAGCAAGTCTCTTTTGAATAATGATGTACTGAGCGAGTGAGAAGTTTCATTTGTCAGCAGCATTTACACACAGCAGTCTATCATTTTGTGCAGTTTACACTGGGAGGAGGTGATTATTGACGAGAGGATAATGAGATGTCTCCCGAAACTAAAAGCCTTTTTTAAGACACCACAAAACTCTTGCAGACGTTACGTAGAGTGTCTTGGTTTTATTCACCCTGTCACCGAAAGGGCATCTTCAGTTGCATACATGAGTACAGAAGATTGAAAAAAAAATAGACCATGAAAGCATATTAAAATTCTAAATAAACTACAGTTTCTTATTCTGACATGAATGATCGTTGGTCAAGATTTCGATTATACAAACCTATAGAAAAATGGTCATACCGATTAATTGTGTTTCTGCCAGTTCTCAGAATATTAGCTGTTTGTTCCGTCTGAAACCTGAGCAAAAAGAAAAAACAAAACTATTATTTGAACATATTATTCAACAGCAACAAATTGTGTAATTGTTTTATCCTTTTCCATTTTTTAAATCTTCAACTGTTGTTACAACACTTTCCAGACCACCCTGTATTTGAAGGTAACTGAAGAGCTTTGTTTGTCAATTATAAATTGAGTAAAAACATGTATACATGGCTAATTCTTCATTTAATAATCTCTCAGGTTAGGCTTATAATTAAGCCGGTAACCAAAAATTTGGAACAAGATCAGTTCTGCTTGGCTTGTGGTGACCCGAGCTCTTCAGGGTAGAATACAGCTCTATATCAGATACTCACTTCATACAAGTTTAACTTATTCTTTAGATTTTTAATGATGAAGTTTAAAATGTAGATTTTTGAAAATGGTATTATATAACAACACCTCTCTCAGCCAAAACTATATATTTTTGAGTCTGGGCCTTTAAATATTCCTGTTCTACTGATCAGCCTTCCCATCAAGGTGAAGATATTTTTCTATGGGGGGTGTAACCTATATTCAGAACCTATAAACGATCAATTTCCCTCATGGTCATGTGATCCCACTCCATTTCCTTCGACTATTTTAAAACCAAAGTAATCTCTCACTTGTAATATGTGAACATATTTACTGTACTAAACGGCAGTGAACTATGAATTATAACAAGATAATAATTAATCGTAATTGAGTTAAAATTTTCTACGCACTGCCCTGCGATAGACTGGCGACGTGTCCAGGGTGTACCCCCGCCTCTCGCCCAATGTGTGCTGGAGATAGGCACCGGCAGGCCCCAAAAATGGAATAAGCGGGTTGGAAAAATGAATGAATGTTCCACACACACACACACACATGCACACACACACACACACACGCACACACACACACACACACACACACACACACCAATGGTTCTCATCTATGTTCAGTTATAATTTGGAACATAATCTGGAAATGTCCAGTTTTAATTAGAACAGGCCATATTTTGTGAATATACCACCATTGTAGATTAGATATTGTTTTGAATCCACCTTACATTGCATTTTTTAATCATTCTTTTCTGAGATAGAGGAACTGAAAGGAAATGTGTTTAGAATAGAGTCATAAGCAGATGTTTCCTGCTAGACGCTAAAGACTGGAATGATTAATGTCTCGGTTGAAGACTTTATCTTCTCCTGCTGAGTTTAATTAATCAAGAAGCACACAGAATGAAACATACCTTTTAATCCTATTGAGAAGGCTGTCATCATTCGTTTTTATATCCTGAACCATTTGTTGGAGCTGCCTGAGAGACAAATACAAGGGGGTCCGAAATAAATGTGCACTAATATGATTAGAATCTAGTATTAAGTTAGTAGTATGAGGTAAACTTTGACACTTTGATCTTTTTGCAATAATTTTAAATGAGAGTAAAATTACAAAAGAAAAACATTTGAATACTTGTATGTTTTACAATGAAACAGGAAGTTGTTGTAACTCAAACAATGAACAACAATGTCTGATCTAGCCCAAACTATGCATATAATGTCAGATTGGGAACCTATCTACATTCAGATTTACTTATCTTTTTATAGCGCCACCTATCGGTTAACAGGAGCATCATATTTGGGTTTGGTAGGGTTAGAATATTGTAGGTAAATCTCCCAAACTTTCTGTTACTTTAAATTTCATTAATGCTTAAGCAACAACAGAAGTTGTTTTAAGTTAGTAAATGTTTTTCTCGCTATGAACTAAATGGGCAACATTTCAGTTTGTTAAATGCAAAGCTTGAATTACCTGGAAAGAAATATCTCAGTAACATGTAACACATTAATCTAGCTCTACATGAATATATATAGACAACATCCTTACATTTTATCAAAACAGATCTACTTACCTAAGCTTAGCTGCAGCTGGAGCTGTGAATCTGTTCAAACTCTCCATTCTTTTTCAATTGCACTTTACCTTGTTGTAGAGTGTCTGTGAGTGAAGAGTGTGTGTTACATGCCTCCTGCCTCTGTGAGGATGGTGATTTTCCACAGAAGTGGTTTGTAATGAGGATTATGAAACTGAAGCTAAACGTCATGCTACCCTATATTTAGACTTATAATGCTTCAACCTGATGCCGTTCAGTGAGGTTTATTCCTTGTGACTTTCAGTTCTCTGTACTTTTAACCACCTGTATGCATCTTTGAAGGGCTTCTCATTTGCTTATCTGTAATTTCAGACTGTTTTTCTGCTAGTCATACTCACTTCCCCTTTCAAAAACGCTATTATTGTGTGTCGATCTTGCAACATGAGTCTTGAGTTATGGTACTTTAGGTTTGACTTTTTTGCAGAACATCAACATTTTTTTTTATACAATTTCTCTGAGATTTTTATATTTACATTGACTTTGGGTCCACTCTTAGTTATGTTTTTTTCTTGGTTTTCAAATCAAAAATGCTTGACCTAGTGTTAACTTGTAATATGACCTAATCAGATCTACTGGTGGAAGTCCACAAACACATTTACCGGTAATTTAAAGTTTACACTTTCCATTATAAGTCCATAGAGACCAAAAAAAAAACAAAGCTATATCATTGCCTAAACACATCGACCACAGAGCAGTTTAACAATCCTTTTTAAAATAAAGACATTGTTACTATATCAAAGAGCACTCTGGTGCATATTCTGAGGATTTACTAAACGTTTGAACTCAAAATTGTTTCAGGATATGCTGAATGTTTCTTTTGAATATTTTAAAGAAAACAAAATGCAAAACCATATCTGCTGTTGATTCTAGACATGCTAATTTTAGATTGTACTTCAACATCATTAGCCATGAAATTGTAACCTGACTAGCTGAGCATTTCTTTGGCCTAAATGGTTTCATTTTTAAAGGGTTAAAGTCATGTCTCCAGGAACAAACATACACAGAAGAATTGGGGAATTAATCCTCATTAAGGTGTTCCTCAGGGCTCAATCCTTGGTCTGATGTATATTTCCTCACTTGGACAGATTCTGAGGAATCATAACATCACTAAACATTGCAGGATGATTCACATATCTATTTTCCACTGGTTGATACTTGATTTGATTTTAAATTGTCTCTCCAAAGCAAGGGAAATGAAGTTGGTTGAGATAATTAGTAGATAATGCAGTCAGAAAGGGTTTCTTTCACCTAAAATATCGCCAAGGTGAAATGGTTTCATTCAAGGTCTGATATATTTACTGTAATTCATGCTTTCATCTCACCCAGACTCAATTACCGTAATGCACTGCATTACTCTCTGCAAATGTCAAGGTTGAAAACGATTCAACATGCTGGTGCCAGACTGATCATAGGTTCCAGAATGTATGCCTATATCACCACAGTATTTGAAATGCTGTACTGACGTGAATTTAGAGTTCAGTTATTTAGAGTAAGATACTCTTACTTTTTAAAAATCAATGCAAGGCCTTGCTCCTACCTATCTTCCTGGGTTATTAACTGCCAAATTGAATTGACATATATGGCCCTTTGGTCAGGGAACTCTTGGATACTTGCCCAGCCCTGACTAATCCAAAGTCTAAGGGTGTTTTTACACCTCTATGTCATTTAATTTGGTCTGGACCAAGAGGAACAACTGATGCATTGTTGGATCATCTGCAGATTTAATCTTCATTCACTCCACATGGATCTGCACAAGTTGAAAATGCAGCCATGTGACATTATACGGGCTACTAATAGGTCACATACACCACTGCTTTTGATTGGTTAGAATCAGTGTGTATGGATCAAATGATGGAGAACAGAACCCTGAAGCCTGGGATAATGGGTTCAAAACGGACAGACGTCGGTGCTAGATTTTGACCCTTGTTCTTTTACTATGTCATATGTGTTAATCGCTTATAAAGCTCTGCTTTTGATTGCTTTTGAAGCTCGGGCTATAAACTACTCCAAGTTTACCGCGAGCTGACATGATAAGAGATGCTTGGTAAACAGACACACGAGTGAGTACGGCAGCTATATTCGTTCAAAAGGCATGTTTTTGTCATATTTATTTGTTTTTAGTTTAGCATTCTAACCAAACATGGTCCGTTGCCCAAATAAAACAAACTAAAAAGCAAAACAAGCTCTAGTTCGAATGAATCTAAACTAAAAAAAAAGTCAGGCATGAAAGCATCCTGAGGGGATAGGGCTTCTAGTGATTTGGTCCTAGTCAATGGAACTCTCTCCTTAAACTAATACAAAAAATATTAAGATTCTGAGTAAAATTTGTTGTAATTCGATGTATAACACTGTGTATTTTTTAAAACCATACTTTTTGCATTCATGATAAACGTCAGTTTTATCTCATGAACGTCAGTTTTATCTCACAGACAACTCAGAACAGATGCATGGTAAAAAAAACTGGTAGCTTTTGAGATCAAGGTTTTACAAAAACATCTATAGACCAGTAAATATAAGTACAGTATTTATTTTTTTGTGAAACCATGCATTTTAATGATATAAATATTGCTTTTTATGTTAGATGACTGTTAAATCAAACACACAGTAAACCCGCTTGACAAAGTTTTTTTGTCAAATATGTGGAATATACCATAAAAAGTTTTAGTGAATTTGCAGAAATATGCATCTATAAAGTGTTAAACATTGATTTTGTAAATATAATTGTAAAACTCAGCTGCCAGTTTTGTAATGTTAAAGCTACAGTTTTAGAAATAAAAGAGAAATGGATTTCTTACAGGTGATGAACAAGGCTGAACTTCTTGATCTCACCATCGGAGAGCCTCTGAAATCAGACAGTTTCAGTTATTTATTTCATTTTATTTAAATTCAGCCTATTTGATAATCGCAACTATTTTATGAAGATAAATAGTGCTATTGCTGTCAATAACAGCAATTTTGTTTAATTTACTAACACGCACCCACACCCACAAACTTTCATTTAATTCTGACTTCTCAAATAATTATCTTTGGATTTTATTAATTTCCCTTAATTTGTTTATGCTGGTTGTTCATTTGTAAACAGTCAACTATAAACGAATTATTTTCCGTTATTATTAGCATACATTTAATCCCTCCACCAAAAAAACAAAACAGAACATAATTTCATATTAATTATGAAGTAGATGAACAAATAAAAACATGAGACGATATTAAAATAATATTTATTATTTTGTTGTTCTTTTGTCATTTCCATAACACTAGGTGGCATTCTTATCCTGCTGGAGCAGAAACATGGCTGTTCCACATATTTCTGCACACTATTGTACAAGTATTGTCTATTGTCCTGGAGAAAGAAGACACTGACGAATGCTCTGATAAGATACAGATGCGAATAACTGCTAATATATGAATAGTCTTCTAGTGAAAGAGAGGGTGACTGCCAGAGAGCTGACATGGACAAGCTAGCTATTCCTCAATGAAGCATACTCCTGGTTTAAACTTAGATCTGTTCTTCACTCTATCTTAACTTTAGTTATCTAAAAAAACTGATTCAAACTGTTTTTTTTTAAAGAGTACTGCAACAACATTAAAGTTGTTTCTAAGCTGTTTTATTAGAAGCTTTGTTAGGAAATTGTTAGACTTTATTAGACTGTGACTCTGCAAATCTTAAACTGTGTATTTGAATTCCTAAAAAGCACTTTCATAATACACTTTTTGCTCAGTTTACAGTTTATTGTGAAATTGATTTGTACATTTAGGGCAGCGTAGTTGGTGGCACTGTGAGCTTTTAGCTAGAAGGTTCTTTGTTCTATGATTGCTGGTGACCTTCTTGAGAGGGGTTTGCATGTTTTCGCCATACTTCCATGTGTCAGGTTATTTGAATACTATAAATTCCCCTTAGGAGTGAACGTGTTGCCCTGTGGTGGACTGGTGGTCTGACCAAGGTGTATCTTCACCAATAGTGTAATCTTCACTCCAACAAGCAACCAACCACATTACATTAAAAAAAGTTGCGCTTAATGCATTTATTTTGCTGCATAACCATATATTTGGCCTATGTTTAGAAAATTCAAACATGAAAGAGTACTTTGCAGAAGATATAGACTTGTCACAGCAAATAAAATGGGGTTTGTCAAATATGGATTCTAATATATATTCGTCTCACTCTTCCTTCAGGGTTTCAGGTTAACAGGCTCAGAGTTAAGTTGTGTTTAAGTGTTGCTCATCTGAATTAAGATTGAAAAAGGTTTAGAGAGACATATTCTCTCCTAAATCTCTATCAATCTCTGAAATCAATTTTTTTTTATTCCTGGCTATAAAAATAACAAGCTTAGCCTTTTGACACAGAATGAAAATATTGAATATTTCACTCTGGCACCTCCTTGGACACTTCTTGCTGAAGTGAATTATTAATGCTGAGTTTCTCCAGCAGTGCTCAATGGAATCAGACTGAATGTTAAAAAGCTCTGCTCCGAGAAAGCTTTGCTCAGTCTGCTCTTGGGTCTACTCCTCAACTTTTACAGCTCTGTTCAAAACTGTCTATGAGCTATGGGGATGAGAACTAGAAGACAGTTTTTAAATATAAAACAATGTACAGCATTTTTTTTTTACTTTTAGTTGTATTTAGACTAAAAGTGCAATTCACATCAGTTTTCACCAGTAACTCACATGAATTACCTATAAAACAACATTTTTGTTTTTATCATATTTGAATGTGATTATATTTAGTTATACAGGAAGTACCATGCAAGATAAATCATTCCAAAGCTTTATTACCTTTCCATCGAGACTATGGGTGAAAAGGGCTCCTGTGATTAGTAACTTTGGAGAATTATGGTGTTGTCAATAGATTTTGTTGTGAAATCTGTCCATGTTGTGTTTGTTTATACTCATGTCTTCACTTGATAAATTATTGGTTTGGGATTTGAACTTTTGACTTTCAACTTTATCCGGCTAAAAAGGATTGGAAAATCAAAAGTGTCTCCCATTGGTTTCTGTAGAAGGATTTTGAAGTTAAAAGTGGATGGACTGAGCTATTTTATGACAAAACCAAAAGGTTTTCAGTTTTCATTCATTCAAGTGCGTTCACCTACTGTCACACACTTTTTTCTAGTTTTTTTCACTTGCCATGATTGGTAAATTCTAGAAAATATAACAAAACTACACTCTGCACCAAGCCATAAACATATTTTTCTGCTGTATAGTTTGGTACCATATAGGGCTGTGCAATATGGACCAAATAATAATTTTTCTAATTTTTTAACTAATAGTGCGATTGCGATTTGAAATTTTGGCAGCTGTATTTGCATTTTTTAAATGTATTCAGCATAACAAAATAGGGTATAACAAAACATTTTAGAATGAAATAACAAAACTAGAAAAATTGTCTGTAAAACAGACAACATGAAATAAATGAAGATTAACTAACCTCAACTCTACTTAGTAGTATACTGTACACAGTCGAACTAACTGCTTGACAGTTAAACAAAACTGTAATAAATTGTCTTAAAAACAGACATTAAAAAAATAAAGATAAACAAACCTAAACTCCTGGCATAACAATACATTTAAACGATGTACATCTCACCACATTTCCCTTAGTACTAAACACTCTTCGAGGGTGAGCTGATGGCAGGAATACAAAGATTTGTTGGGCGCAAGGTGAGCTCTTATTGGTTAACATCTTTCTCCCGCTCAGCTTAGCTGTAATTGCTCGGTGCATTGCGTCAGCTCTGATTGGTTTGCATATTAAAATCATGCTCACAAGAACATATTCTGAATAATAATAATAATAATAAAAAAAATTAACAGATAGAATTACAGCCTTTAGAAATTGCATGTGTTTAAAGCGCGATTTGCGAATTGCACAGCCCTAGTACTTTAACATGGTGAGTCAGTGAGATCTGCTCTCTTCAGATAACATGCGTTAAGCAGTCCGTCGATGAATTGCAGTTTCAGTCACGTTCGTATTGGAATCCAGAGTAAAAGTGTTTGTTTTTGATTAGCTCATGCCTGTCTTCTTGACACAATTTCCTGTTTTTGTTTGAACCATCTTGCATCTAGTGGAACACTGAAAGTCCAAAGCCTTTCCTTTTTCTATAATTGCTGAATGTAAATGTGCTTTTACTTTTTGGCTTTGTATCAAAAAAAGTGAATTTATCAAAATGTACCTATAAAGATATAATTACACTTTCAGTGATTACATATTTATCCACTAGCTTCTGTGAAAGTTGCATGTTTGTACACATCACAGTGAACATCATCATACACTTGCTGAGCCTCCAAAGAGACATTTGTGTGATCTACACACCCGTTCAGCAGATGCTAACAGATTAAACACCTCATGAATATGCAAAGATTTACTATATATGCCCCTGGCAGGGACGTTGGGGTGATGCAGAGGAGAAATAAATCAGAAACATACGGGTCCTTGCTACTTTAAGACAATAAATATCTTTAGAAAGAAACTGCAAAAATGTAAATAAATTAAAAAAAAACCTAAGTGAAGCAATCAAAAGGCATGTTAAATTATATTCAAAGATAATGCTTTTTTAAGATAAAACAAGGAACTTACCAGAAAGTAAGACCCATCTATCTGGTTTTGCTGAACATTGTTGGCACACTCTTTCATGTTGTTCTATAAGGAAACAGTTTGTTTGTTTTAGACATTAATAAAGTCACATCATAAACATTATAGCTAATTGATTTTGGAAAAAAGAATCTGGGTCTTTGGTCATTATTTGTCATAAGCACACCTTCCCTACCGATACCGTAACCTGTATACATAGTTTAAATGTATAATTCCTTCCCTTGCACTAAATTTGAACAGTCATTATAATCCATTTACAAATACTATTATTCACTCACAAAGTTCAGTTTTGTTTATTTTTGTTTTAGAAATGCACCTACAACTATTAGTACAATTAGGGGTTACACCAATCAAAAATCAGAGACCATAGTTGGCTGGAAGGTCACTCATCACATCCAATCATAATAGGCTCTCCATTCTGCATATGCATCACACAGTGTGTTGAGATTGTATTAATGCATTGGGTTTTTTTAAAAAAAGCCTTTAATTTTAACAGACTGGAAAATAACATTACAAAGTGGGTAGAGAAAGAGAGAGAGAGAGGGGGGGGGGGTGTCTGGGTAGTGACGATGAGTTTAAGATTCGAACTCTTGCCCTGAACAACTTCACATACACGTCCAGTGCACCACTATACCACAGAGCCGGACTTTATTCATTTAAACTAAATCCTCTCCCCCGAATATTTTGACACCAATATCATAAAAGTATAAGTTCTACTTGTGAATGGCAATGAACTTAAACTCTGTTCTGTACATCAGCAGTAAAGTGCACACAGTATTGTGTGATCATGTCTATTTTTACTGAAAATTTTCTGATCTTGTAAAAATCTAAATTAACTAGTGCTTCAAAATTAGTGCGTTAATGGAAAAATTAATTACATTACATATTAATTTTTAATATTTATTTAATTAATATTAAATTACATAATTAATTACATATTAATTTACTAAATTACATTGAAATATTAAACATGGTTTTTTTTTGTATTTCCGTGGAAGTCTTGATAAGACTGGGAAGGACTTTTCATCACAGTTTGTTATTATTGCCTTTATTTTTTGCTATTTCGCCCATTTCATAGTTTTCTCTGAGTGTTTACTTTGTGTGACTATAGGGAGTTCATAAACAAAGCCTAGTGATTCGTTCATTTCATTTCGTTTATTCCTCCTCCTTTGGAGAAGTCTTATGTTACTCAGGTTTTCCCTATGAGGGTCTTTTGTGTTTATATTACTTGCTTTTGAGCTCAATAAACTATAATAAATATGGCTTTCAAGCCAACAGTTAATTGGAGGGCACTGATGGTTTATTTCAGGTATGTTGTTTACATGGGAATATCCGAGTTACAAGTTTAAAAAAAATTACAATAAACAACCAGTTTCTTTGTCTTCAGTTTACTTTAATTATTTACATGTCCAAACAGTTTATTTTAATTGATTGTGATTTATTAATTTATTCTTTTTTACTCGCTAAAATGCATATAAATCTAAGAAAAAAAAGTCTTCTTTCCTTTAATAGGTGTCTGGAAAATCACTTTAGTCAAAACACTCCATATTTTTACAAATGATTTAAGTAGCTTTAGCACAAATGAGAGGATTTTATCAGATTTTTAGATGAAGCATGTCTTGCGAACTTGATTGTTTGTTACTCATCTTTGCTTATACAGTATCATGTGTAGGTGTCAGTATTCAAAGTAAAATAGGAATTCAAGGTCAGTAATGAATGGCTATGAAGAGACCAATAGTAAGAATTTGACACAGTAGTAAACAAACACATAGCTATACCATGGTGTGGTTTTAAAACTGAATCTGCCTGGCATCCGCAATTTCTACTGCATTACTATCTAAGGTTTCGGTGTCAGTTGTCTACACACGTACCTGTTGGAGATATCTGGCAAGCTGTGCTGGGCTCCATGCTTCACATTGCTCTCTGCTTGGTAAACTCATCTTGGGGTATTTGTTTTCGGCTCAAAAGACCACGAATGTCCCCTGATGTACCCTTCGCTAAGAAGAAAAGGCTTCACTGACTGTATTAGTGAACACAGGAAGTTCCTCTTACTGTGAATGATTGACTAACACTATTCTCACACTTCTCTCTTTGTTGAAGTTGACAAGTCCATAAGTTATCAAAGTGCTTTGTTCAGATTCATGTGGACACTGATTGATCTGCTTAAAAGTAACATGTCTCTCTAATAGAGAAAAGCCATAAGGTAAATAAAAGGATAATTTGACAACCCCTATACTGCCTCTTTAGTTCTTTCTAACCAAGTTTTATGGCAATGACTTTGTGACCATTGCTGTGACTATCATTTAAACAACGTGCCACTTGCAAAACTCACTTGCTTTGTGATGTTTTAAAGAAGGTTAAAAACGTACTGCAGGAAATAAATGTACAAATGCTACAAAAAGCTTGTTATAAGAAAATGAATTTTTTTTGTACAATTAACTATCTCTTTAAAAAGACCATATAAAATCAGCAGTAGGGGCTGGAACGGTGAGTGAAACAGTGTTTTTTTTCCTGTAATGAATAAATGTAATGAAGATGTAAAAAGCCCTGGATGGCCAGTTCATCTCCACAGATGGCTCTTCGGGTCCATTCAGTGGCTAATGAAGGCTTTTCTTTGCAGTTCGGCTCATTAACTTTCTCAGACAGATGGTGGAGCACATGAACACGACCGTCCTCTGTTCTACATATGTGAGGAAACTGCTGGACACTACTGGACAGATGTAGAGATGATCAGTGGGAGCAACCCAATGCAGTCCAGGAAACTAGAGCAGGACTGCAGAGATACGGCTGCAGAAAAAAGCTTCAGCTCAATGTGATGCAGAATTTGTATTATTCCCTCTGAAACCAGACCTGGCTCCAATACAGGTTTTCATGATTCCATCTAGTCCAACATATTGACAATTTGGGGATATTCACTACTGACCTGATGGCATCATTTATTTAGAAAGGGACATGCACTATGCCTAAATATCATGTAAAAAAACAAGTAAAATGAAGCTTTTTTTAATTTTGTATTATTGACTGAAAAGTTCTGATAGAACGCTCGCAGTGCTTTTTAAACTTTTTATTCAAAAGTCCAAAGATTAGATCGATAAGTCAAGCAGATGCAGAGATCCTCACAAATACAATAATCAGAGGAACTGTGACTGTTCTCCAGTTCCAGAACTGGTGGAATATATGTTTAGAGTTGACAAAATTATTACGAAGTTCCGGAACGAGTGATCAGTTTAAAAAGGGTTTATTTTAATTTATTTGTAATTTGAACAGTAATCACTTGCAAGCTATACATTCAAATACTAGCACAAAGTAAATGTTATTAGTTTGATGACCATTATTAATATCTTAACTTTAACTAGATTTTTGTTGTCCTATAGCTCTTGCGTTTTGTGGATCTCGAAAACGCTTTGTTTCATAGTTCCTTTTCATTTTCCCTGCTCTTCACAAGCACCACAGTCTTCAAGACCAAATCAGACACGTAGGCTTTGTATTGGATTGGGGCAAAATGAATTAAAACCTTTCCATTCAATTCGCTTTAAAAACTTTCATCATCCCATCATTCCTTTTGAGAAATCGTCTTGAAATGTTTCTCCACTCACCTCTTCTTCCCCAATTGGTTGCTCATTTACCCTAATTACCACTGCTCCTTATTTTCTCCCTGTTAGTTTCTGCATTTATATCCCATGCTAGCAGTTGCCTTCTACTTGTGCCATGTGACCGTTACGTTTGTCAGTGCCTTGTTTGTATTTGCCTGCTTTTCTCAGTTTAGTTTGTCACACCTCTGGAGTCAAGTTATTCAGGTCTTCCGTACTGTTGGTTTCTTTGTTTGAATGCTGTGTTTGCCTAAGTTAACTCTAAGTTAAGCCTTGTTTAGAGTCAAAGCTCTTGCATTGAGACACTATTGCCTACAATATCCTTAGTCATTTATTTGCCATGTTACAGACTCAGCTTAGATGCATTTGGTAAACCCTGCTCTAGAGTGATCATTTATGTTTTCTTTCACTTTTGAACTTAAGCACATGTGAAATTACTTAGAGTACTTTACTCTGTTAAAAGATAGTAACATGTTTGGACAATAGATAAAAGGCCTTCACAGCTGCATCGTGAGATGCCTGCGTTAATTCCGTTGAGTGCACATACCATCCTCTAAACACTTAATGGCGCTATGGTGAACTGCAATTGTCATTAAGCTCTTTGTGCTCATAAACTAATAGGGGTGTAACAATATATTGTGATACAATATATCGCAATACAAACTCGTCACAATACGTATCGTGGAGCTACTGGTAGACATCGTCTAGGAGCTGAAGTGTGTTGTGGTTCTTGTCACTTCTGAAACTTCTTTACTTTGTTTTATGTAGTATTTAATAAAATACATTTATGCATTACTCACATTTTAAATGAGAAAGATTCACTTTGAGTAAAAGAAATGACTTGATACAAACATTAACACTGCTCCCTAGTGGATGGATGTTATCAAATGCTCTCATACAAACTACCGTACTCAAAACTTTTTAAATTCCAAATTTTTTCCAATGATTTTTCATTATATAAAAATTGTAATAGTTGACTGAAATATTTTTATGCATTTCATATCGTAGACTTAATATCGAGGAATGTATCATATTGTGAGCAGTGTACCTTATACCCCTATAAAATAAAAGTTAAATGTTTCTCTTCTCTTCTCTTGGAATTCTCCATTTTCCATTTCTCCTATTAAAAAAAAACAACAACAAATAGGCACTGGATGGCCATTGGTTTCATACTGTGTCCTTTCCACCCCAGTAAGATTTTGAGGACACACTCAATGATATTTTTTTCATCTTTTTCCCTGCAGATGCTGAAGTTTTTTTGTATTTCCTCTGGGTGACCTCACGCTCTCACTCCATCTGTTCTGGGATGGTTTGGCAGTGCCCTATCAGAGTCAGTGCCAAGTCTCGCACACCTGTTGAAAACACGTCTCCTGTCTGCCAAACAAGATACAGATTCACCACAGAAACATAACAACTGCCAACTTCATCTTTGAGCTGCGTTTGGTTGTGGTTTAATAGAGTACCTTCTCTGTGAAGCAAGCTAGGATTGATGCTCATAGAGAAATGCTCCCTCGCCGAAAGCGCAAGTGTCCTGAAGTATCCCTTGCTCGAAGGGATGAAAAGGTTCAGTTTAGAGATGTGAGGGTTTATCTCGTAGAAAGGAGGATGGGGAGAAGCAGGAGGACCTTTCTCTCTAATCTGGCCTGGTCCAAGGGTTTCTGTGTGGATGACACTCTTAGGTATGCAAAAACTGCCACCTTTTTACATAAGTTTGTGATATATGTGTTCAATCTCATCAACTGGAGATATAAATCAGCTCAGAGTTTCAAAGTTAACTTGATCGCATAGACTTTATTACTGTGAAAATAGAATTTTATCTTGATAGTGATGTATTCGACAGGCAGCTGTTGGTTTGGTATTGTCTTAACAGCACTTTTTAGGATGTTTTCATTTGGACATTTGTTATAGCAATTGTGGACTATTTTTTCTAATACTTTATTAAACTTTTTGTATATTTTTGTGAGGAATAAAAACATTTAAAAGCTGTTGATTAACCCATTAGACCTAATATCAGTTAGTATTACTGAAGATACTGGTAAAGACACATCCGCATGTGGCAGTATTTGCATGTTGAATAGCCAGTGTTGCAATTGTCCCTCAAAAGTTGATTTGAATTATATTGATAGAAAAAAAATCACTAAGAGTCAGGAAAAGTATTTTACATTTAGACCTGGCATGGTTCTGAAGAGGAATGCAGTTTGGAGCAAAGCAAATTAAACAAGCTGTTTCAGTTTTACTGTCCAACCACGGTACATCACTGTGCATTTTCAAAAATTTTCTGTGTTTGGTAAATTACTTTCCATTTAATTAAATACAAAATCACTTTGATAATGAGTTGGGCGGCCCGTGTCTCTTACTTTCCATTTAAATGAATGTTATTATAATAGCACAGAAACCATCTATTAAAACTCATCACGCAGCTCACTAACTTTAATTGAAGAGAAAATAATTATTCGTTCTGATCGAGAACCAAGCTTTACGATTGCAAATAAATTCAGGACATAATTAAGATTCCTTTGCTCATCAGTCTCGAATTTATTTGATAAAAACACAATTAAAAATGCGGATGAACAGGAAACCTTTGCCAATCAAATGTTACATGTTCAAAATGAATTTTGAATAAAAATATAGGTATATCTCAACCAGAAATAAAACTTCATCTGTACTTTTTGTAGGTTTTACCAATTGCATTTTTTTTCCCAACCGTTCACTTTTGATGAGTGCATGGCGTCTTGGGCTGTAGCCAGTCGAGCAATGGCAGAGTTCCCAGAAATACAGCTTCTTTTTTTGGTGCTGGCGGGCTGTTTTTGTGCAACCACAGGAAACCGATTACTGAAACTGACACTCTCTCAGATCGACAGAGGTCTGATGATAACACAACAGCTCCTAATAAGTCCCTGGGAATTAAATTATTTTGCAGAGTGAAGAGAAGTCAAGCAGATGCAGAGATCCTCTCAAATTCAATAATCAGAGGAACTGTGACTGTTCTCCAGTTCCAGAACTGGTGGAATGTATATAGAGTTGACAAAATTATTACAAAGTTTTTCAAATGACTCAATTTTTACTCTCTGTACAATGCAGAGAACACAACAATTCTTCAACTGACATTGCACATGTTTATTCATAAATTAAGACTTAATGCTGTTATGGGTTTGAGAATATTTAGGTTGTGGCCATGTTTTCTGTTGTGTAGCATCTGGAAGAAAAGCGAAAGTGATTCTTGATTTTGTGCTCTGCATTTCAACAATACACTGCACAAACACAGCAGTGAACAAACAGCAAGAGCAGTGGGCAGCCAAGGCTGCGCCACCCATGGAGCAATAGGGTAAACAGGTGCCTTGCTCAAGGGCAACACGGCTGTTGTTAACATTGGAAGACGCGAGTGTGACTTTCAAATCTCTCAGGTTGAGGATCACTGGGGACAAGTTATCACCAGTCAATCTCATCCATTAGGCCACAACAAAGAAAAGTAAATTACTTACAAGAGGTTAGATCTGATAAAGTCTATAAGAGAATTATCCAATAAAATATATTATATAAGAAGTATTGGTTTCATGTGGACACATTGCAAAACAATATCAATGTTAAGAATAAGTGATGCTTTCTTTGTTTTTCTTAGTGCTGCAGTGACTCATGTGGTCTCCGAAGGTGTCTCTGCACAAGATCTTTGGATCTGGCTGGAAGAGCAAGGCTTCAAGAATCATTCCAGCAATGTGCTGGACATCAGCTGGTTTATACAGAGCATGAGTGCTGGATGCCCACTTCCTGTCCATGACACACATCGCATACCAGTGAGTAAAAGAGAAAGAGTCAAATCAAATGTTTTTATATAGCACTTTTATGCAGATGTTTCAAAGCAGCTTCACATAAGGATGAGCCTAATGTAGATTAGTTTTAGTACAAGCATGTTTTGTGGAAAAGAATAGCATTACTTTTTTTTTTTTTGGCTGAGACCATAGTTGAACAGTATTTAAATGATGATCAACAGTTTAATAATGGTAGTGTTTTTGGCTATCATTGAAATCCAGTTATCAAGATTTAGTAAACTTATTTAGCCTATGGTGCATGTTTTAGACATTTGGGAAAACCGGAACTCTTGGAGAAAAAAAACCCACACTAGTGATTTCAATTTACATGGGGAGCTAATACACCCACACAATCAAAGGGTAATTCAATGCTGGAAAAATAATAACCACAAGTGAATAGTTTTGATTACATCTAGTAGGGTTCAAAATGGTTCATATTCCAAGATAAAAAACAAAAAGAGGGGAAATCACCCCTACCTGACTAAATCGTAGAGGTAACAAAATGATTTAAAAAGTTCTGTGCGGTTGTTCAAAGTATTATTTTTTCATGCTGGTCTGTTTCTTTTTATGTATGTGAGCGTTCAGTTGGTTTTGCATATGTTTTCTGTTTTTATATTTTTGGCACATGGCCCAGGGGTGGACCTGTTAGACCCAAAGACCTGCTGCCAAGCATTAATCTCTCAGTGGGACACAGAGCAGCAGAAGTTTCCCATGTTGTGCTTGAGGGAATGTGAGTTTGAGTTTGGTGCTTCAGAGCAGAAAATGTCCTGTCGGTTGTTTTCTTTTAGCCATGGCTGCAGGTTGAGGCGTTTGCATCAAAAAAAGGCTTTTGATTGATTGCGCTGTAGGACGCAGTTAATGATGCATAAGAAACTAATTGATCTGGAGAATAATTCAGACTTCTGTTCTGGTTAATTCCAGTAGCATATGCTTAAGTTTATGCAAAAAAGCTGATGCTCATGCCACAAGTCAGGGTAGAAAATATGATAATATTCCCTAATAGTCTTTAAACGTTATTTAGTGTAACTCTGGAGATTTAAGGTGATTTCACACCTTCGTAATTCGATTGATTGAATGCGGACCAAAAAACTAGCTTGAAGAGGTGATCTTGGTATGCATCAAAAGCATTTAGTTTGTGGTGAGAACAAATGTGAGTTAGAATAGTTTGAACGAAAGCTGCTAGATTTGTTATTATGGCAGGACAAGTACACTGCATTTTTTTCATCATTTAGTGAGAAGCTCAGGGAAAGAATTTTTCGTAGATATGTGGAAAAATGTCTGCTCAAGACAAAGAAATTGCCCTTTAAAATCCCAAAGGGCAGAACATCACCTGATGATAAAAGATTATATTTCTGGTTGATAACCATGGACAAGTTCATTTTGAAGTGGCTTGCAATGCATTTTTGCTTTTTTGAGTGCATAAACACATTATTTTCCAGTCATATCTTGGCTTCAGTGATTATTATCAACTAGGTTGTGTAATGTGACAAGACAGAAATATCCAGCACAGTTGGATATCTCCATCATAAAATAGTTGTGTTATCTGCTGCTTTCTTTTTTGATTCCGGGAGTTCTGAAGTATTACTATACATTTATAGTCTGATGACCCGAAAAGCAGCACTTAAAGTAAATTGAAGGTTGAATCCACGATGGCTTTATGTCTGAGATTTGTTCAGTTCTGTAATTTTTTTGGTCCTCTGGTAACTTTTTATCTTTTGTTAAGTCTTTCAATCTAGCACTGACCCAGGGCCTGTTAATGTATAGTAAAAGTATAAGTAAACATTAAGCTATTCAGATGTGTGACTATAAAAATGGTCATAATGCACCAAGTACATGTATTACATTTAGTCATTGGATTTATGGGCAGGATTGTTTCAGATAGACTTAAAATAAAAGTGAAAGAACAGTAGAGACTTCTAAAAGATGGGGTCTTGAACCTCGGTTGCTTGATGTAAAAAGTATCAAGTGCACTACCAATACTGCACATTAGCTTATAACGTAAATTATATGACACGTAAATTGTCATGTTCACCTTGTTCACCATGTTCACAGTGTCGTTTTCATTATTGAGCTTTGAGAGCCATGTCATCAATTAATCTGTTAGCCTTCCCCCTATTTAAACCCTATTGTCTTTTTCTCCCTAGACATCCATCTTTGTTTCTCTTTCTTTCTCTCCAACACCTTACTTAGTGTGGCTTCCCGGACAGCTTGTCTAGCTTGCCACTTTTTATCCACCAAATAGCTAAGCAAATCTGAATGATGAATTATTGAAGAGCATATTGCTTCTGTTTTCGGATCCCTCCTTAAATCTAACCACCTTTACTATGCTATGTCATTGGTTTTCAGAAGCCATATTTTCATCATACAAGCTCTTAAATTCCGTTTTCCTTGTCTTTATTAGTAACAGTGAAAGCCAAAGTTGCATCTAAAAGAATTTTCCTTCTTGCTAAACCTCTACCAAAAGCACTGTCATTTCAGTTTCTGAAAAGTTTCCTTTATTGCTTTTCTTTGCCATTTTCTTGCAGTCTGTTTTTCATTCCATAATTCTCATGAACTTGGGGTTTAGAATCAGAATACGCTCAGACTGGAACATCTGAATTTATTTGCATTTAAAACTTACATACACTATGTTTTGTAAGAAGTAAGTTACCATGTGATGTTCCCTATATTTCAAAAGCACACTCTTACATCAACAGAATGTGCTTTTCAATTGTTTGTGGTGCTCTGTAAAAAGGGCCATGTTGTGAGTGATGCTTTGTGTGTCCTCAGAGCGGAGGCCTGATCTTGAGGGATGAGTGCATTCATGCGTCTCTGTGTGTCTTCAGAGTGCAGGCCTGAACCAGGATGTGAACTGTGACTGATAGAGGTTCTAGGGTTTGATCTCATTAACCCGAGTGCTGCTCATTAAACCCAGCAGACGCTTCTCACACCTGCGTCCACTTCAGTTTTTCACTCTGTTCAGCGTAGCTGTTTGATACCGACATCCATGCTCTGTTCCAATTCAACTTCTTGTATTTGACATTGAGCATTTTCTTGTGTGTCTGAAGAGAAAGGTTTGGTCAGAGAATTAGGTGAAAGAGCTGCATTTGAAAAATGTCCAATGGAAGGATTGATGATCTTAACATAAAAAAACACGAAATTACTGATTAACAACTGTTATAGTTTATTCTGTTTAATAGCACAAATTTAGAAGTAAATATGTTCATTTGGATCCAGTATTCTGGTCATTGGGTCAATGATTGCAGGTGTGTTGAGATCTCTGACTTTATGCCAATTGAACTTTGCTATCTTTAGTATCTAAGGGTGAATTTGTATTTGGACAAGGATTGACTTGTATTTGTAATTAGCTGGGACTTTTATGCAAAAATCCCATCAGGGAGAAACACATTAGTTTTTTCTGAAATCTTAGAATTTAGTAAATATATGATTTACTATCAATGTAATTGTTTCCATTTCTTTTTCTTTAATTTTTCTTCCAACCTCATTAATGGCAGATCTGGGGTCATTGCCTGTCCATTTTGAGTTTTGAAGTCCTCAAAGGAGGCATAACTAGGGGTGTAACGATACACTGTGCTCACTATATATTATGTTCACGATGCAAATGCATCACAGTATTTTACAACAATATTTTGAAACCAACTATTGAAACTGTTTATATAACGAACCATTATTTGAACACATGGAATTTAAATGTTTTGAGACCACAAAGGTAAGAAGACCAGGGTCTAGTTTGATTCCCATGAGAGTGTTTGATGCCATCCTTCCACTAATTTAAATAATAATAATAATAATAATAATAATAACTTCAATTTATACAGCACTTTTCCAGAAGTTCAACCATGCTTTATAATTTTCAGAAAATTATTCATTCACTCCACATTCACACACTGGTGGTGACAGAACTTGGTTGCCTTTTCACGCCTACGATTTTCTGCCTACCACCAAAACGCACCCCACCAGCCACAGACGTCCATACAGGGCAATGCGGGTGAAGTGGCTTGCAAAGGCCACAACGGCAGAATGGAATTTCTGCCCTAAAGGGGCGAGAGTTAATGTTGGCATTAAATTATCTTTGTTACTCTAAGTGATGGAAGGCGCTTATTTTATAATCTTTCTTGTTTAAAATTTGAGTAACGGATAATTGTCTCCTTGTAAATATTACATAAAACAAGAATAACAATCACTCCAATACACTCAGCTTCTAGACGATATCTCCCAGTAGTTCCATGATACGTATTGTGACAATTCTGTATTGCAATACATTGTTCCCTGATGTATTGTTATACCCCTAATTATACTTTTTTGAATAACTGAATCTGAGGCAGGATTTGAAGTGGCACTAGAGAGTCTATATTGTGGATGTCAGGTAATGAGGTAATGAATTCCAAAGAGCCCATTGATTATATAGGAAATCGTGACATGTGTGGGTGTCGGGTTACGGATGGGAGGATCTTAAACTGAACATGAAAATGATTGAGTCAGTGGGACTGTTTAAAGGCTGTGTTGATTTGGTTCTTGATGGGTATTACAGTGTTTTGGACAAGTTTTGTGAGGATGTTTTTAGAGAAGGGAGTTGCAGTAATCAAGATATTTTGAAACCAGGCCATTTCTCAGTTTAGATTTGCCAATGAGCAGAAAAGATGTTGTATGGTATAGAAAAAAAAAAAAATTTTTTTTCTAAATCTAACTCGAATTTGATTTTTTAAACGGTTTTAATTTGTAGAATTAATAGTTTTTTTAACAGTTGCTTCTTACGTGCTACAGGAATGAGTATTTTCCGTGAATGTTACTAAGAGGTGTCTGGATTCAGAAACCCTCGGGATATCACAGGATTAAAATTAAATCCCAAACAGCCTTAAAACATCCTATCTTAATAGGGAGAAGGAGAGCAGATTAGTTTCTGATTTGTCCAAAAATCGACATAATGCAGGCATTATATTGCTTCTTTTCATGCCAGTGAGGAAGCAGACACCCGACTGTGAGTAAATGGCAGTGATTTTTCTCTATCTCCTGATTCTCAATGCTTTCCCTCGAGGGGGTGAGCTGGAGATATTGGGGCTCTTTTCATTTTTGAGACGCTTGCAGTCAGAACAGCTTCCTCCACGTTTCTAGATCGGCCATTATCACAATGTGCCGAGATGATTGCGCAGGTAATTTTAAACCATGTAGGGGCAATTATTCCCAGGAGCTCTGACATTACTGCTGTAATCCTTCTCAAAGGCCTGTCAGCCTTGAGGAGGCCAGAAAAAAACTCCACGCCAGCTCGAATTGCTGATTTATAAGGCATAACCTGGCCCTGTCTGATCCTGTGTGGTTCTGATTGTAAATGACAAGGCTGTAATTGATTCTGATGCATGCTGTCTTCAACACCAGCAATGTTTGATCTCTGTTCTTGAGGTTAAAATGAGCGTTCCCTCACAATTATCATTCTGTCATTTTCTCTAGGCTCACTTTTAAAGTCGTTCTTCAATTTTTAAAGAGCATGAAAGCAATTGACTTCAGCAACCTGAATTCAGTCCATCACATTTCAGTTTTTTAAAAATAGTTTATATCAGATCTTACTGATCTGTAATAGAGTGTCTGTATGACATTTTTACAATTTAGAGAGCCAAGAGTCATTTAAGGCAAGTATAGTTCAGGTGCTGTTTGTCTTTGTGGTGTTTTACCATAGCTTAAATTTTTACATTTTATTTTGGGGAATCCTCACCATTATTCTCTTAAACTTAAACATATTTTTTTTTTCAGAAATCTAATGTGCAGTTCTTTATTTAAAAAAAAAACTAAACTAAAAATAAGCAGAATATATGGTTAAATGTATGTTTTTTTTTATGGTAAAACCTTAACCTCTCTCACTCTCCCCCTCTCTCTCTCTCTCTCTCTCTCTCTAAACAGAATCCTGCTGTAGATCAGAGATCACATGTAAATCTTTCAGTGAAACCAGATTTTAATGTTTCCCCGTTTGCTTGTCAGAGACGGACCACTCTTTTGAACCATAATAAGATCTTGACGGTGAGTTGGAATTTTGAGATCTTGATCTAGAAATGTAGAAATCTACAAAAAAGTTGAGACAAAACACATTATTGTGTGCACATAACCAAAAATTGCTGCCTTGCTCCCTTTTTTGGAATTATGCAAATCTGCTATGCTTTCCTTTGAACACATGCTTTATATAACAAAACTAAGGCTTATACTAAAAACAAGACACAATAGTCTTGTGTTAATTCTTTTAATTTCTGGATGAACTGACCCTTTAATCAGGCCACAGATAACATTACTTTAAAATCGACATCATGGTGCTCCTGAGATATTTTAATCACTGGCCCACATGCAGCTCAGCATGAGGAGAACAGAAGGGGGTCAGACCCAGATTGATAGATACAGCCTGACCTGTCCCCATTAGCACACACATTAGCTTCTGTAGAAGGTTTGCCCTCTGCTGCAGATGATACTAAGTTGTTACTAGCAGCCTTGCGTGCTTGAAATGGCATTGATGGGTTGTTTCTTTGGGTATTTGCTGTTGTATATGGCATTTAAGCTTTATTTCATGAACTTCAAAATGTTCATAGAGCTGCTGTAAACTGTGAAACAACAGAATTTGGATGTGCTGCAGACCTTTACAACTTGAAAGGTTGAATGCTTTATCTTAATTTTAAGGTTGATTTCATGTGCTTTCGGAGGAAGCAATCAAGTAGTTTTGAAATCTATATTTATTTCATTCAGCGAATCAAAATCTAATCCTTAGACAGTTTTCCGCTCAGTCAGAATAAGCTAAACAGAATAAAGTATTCTATTATATAAATCTTTTTACATTGTTTTCAGATCAACGTCATTTTTTCACTGTCTGTGCTTTTGTAGATCATGGATATCAAATGTGAAAGTGGAGGATATGAGTGTCCTTGTTTTTATCAAAGCTTCCTTTTCCTTACTGACTTGTTTAAGTTTCCTACTTGATTAAAGACCTTTTCTTGTGCGAAACACATTGCTTTGTTTCCTGGTCGATAAAAACCTGCTATAATCACAAATCAGGGTTTGCTGTGTCTGCAGCGCTGTGTTTGGAGGCTTGTTATCAGCTGTCGAGCAAATCTGCAAGCTTGTTCTGCTTTAAATATTTAGTGGATTCCTGAACAAATTCACCTTGAGCTTCTCAGTGGAACATTATACCATCTCTAGATGCTGCCAGACCCGTCGAGTGTCGTTGATGAGATTCTCTGAGCATTAATCTAGGAGTAAATAAAGAATAAACCCAAGAACTAATATGAATTGTTTCAGATTCAACATTTGTCCAGAATCACATTTATGCTCAGTGACATTAATAAATCAATTTTGATGAAAGCAAGAAACATCAGAGCTGGAGGGAGGTGAAGCGTAACTGAGATCTTGGATGAAAATCTCTTCAGTGTTTCACAGGCTAATCTGATATTTGAGTGGAAAGCAGACATGATTGCTTAACGCTGGGGTTGAAAATGAGCTATTATACAAACACATTATTGAGAGGGATGGGAAAGATAATGAGTGAGATGAATAGCAGTGGCATTAGGATGTTTTGTTTAGGTTATTATTATTGGTTTAGTTTGAATTATCCTAATGCTACTATAAGAAGCTTTCAGTCCAAACCGAAAAGCAAAGGAAAATTGTGTGGGTAAAAAAAAACAACTGAAATATTTCCATGCAGTCATTTCTCACCTCATTGACGATTTAGGAATGGGTATGTTTCTTTTTGACTTAAGTGGAAGCCTTTTTTGGGTGTTTGAACAAAATTATTGTTGATTATTGTGTACCCTTTAAAGATCAGAATCCACCCAGGTTATTATCACCACAAATTATTTAATGCCCTCTGTAAACAAACTCATCATAGATCCTTTCTACAACTTCTTGTTTACGTAAAATAGATATAATCTCCAGTATTTAAGTCTGCTATTTTACCCATGTGAACAACCCTGTGTTGTTTTGGGTAGACAAAAATTCATCCTTTTATATTAACCCATTGAAAATATAATTTACATGCCATGGTATGAAATCAACAGTTGTTCAGGGTTATTTAAACGGCCAGACCCCAAATGTAGTAATTTTGAATGGAGCTGTTTTAATTATATTTTAACAACGAAATACCAATATTCATAAATATTCTAAATAATATCAACTTGTGAGACAATAACTTTTGTAATCATCCAAACTTATGGTGCCTTAAATAGTCAGACCAGTTCTTACCTTGTATTTATTTGAGCATTATTGTCATACTTTCAAGCTACCAACAGCATTAAACCACATAAGGGGTTAGTGTAAATGTTTAAACTGACAACATAAGAAATAGCAAATAATAACATTTATCTGATTTAATTAAATGTATCAAAGGTGAATTCATCATTGGATTTACATTATTGTATTTAACCTAAATTATTGTCAGAATCACTACACACTGTCCAATCTATTGAGAGTCTCCAGTAGAGCGCCAGAGCATGCTAAAAAGATAAATGTCTTTTAAGTCACTTTGGATCGAACTGAGACATCTTGCTCTGCTGAATGGAATCAAATGAATGGACTCAAATGTGTCGTAATATAAAGCAATTCCAATTCTTTCTTTCGTGAGAAGTAGGGCTAAATATCTCTACTTAAGACACAGGGTTTTGATGGATTCTTCCAAAGTAACAACTGCATACGTGCAATGCCTTAAATAGCAACAAGCAGTGTTAGCTTGCTGCTTACCACTCTGTTTTTCTGGGAAAGTTTGTATATATGTTGTAAAAGCAGATTTCCCCTTAAGATACCTTGTTTTTTCTTATTTTAGTTGCAGGATCACAGTCCAGATACAAACATTCGTTCACATGGGGTAATGTGCGGATGTACCTACAGCACAAAACAGGAGAAATATGTTGAACAATGATCTCTATGGGTCTCTAATACAGACAGCACTGGCAAACACTACACTACTACCTTCCTTCCAGATGTCTTTTACTTGACCTTTTTAAAAAACATTTTCCCCATTCACACTCACTCCTGCGTCTGTCTGCTCATGCCACTTTTTGATGGCTCAATGCTGTAGAAAACACATTTGTGCATTGATTTAAAAAAAGGTCTACTATAAATAGTATGATTGTGCTTTTTGAGTCTGACAGCTGAACTTGATAGGGCAGAAATTGTGAAAGTAAGCAGTTTTAGTTTGAAAAGCAATTATGCTTCAGCAACTGATTGACAGGTGACAGAGGGGAGTGTTTGTTCTAATTTTCTCTGCTGTGGAAGGTCCTGTGTGTTTGTGCATGTATGTCTGGGGATGTTTCGTTTGATGGTATTAAAAACACTGCAGTAGCAATTTTAACTGTTTTTAAATTTTAAATGGTTTTAAGCATTTTCTGTTGAAAATGTCACAAAATACTAAATATTCAAATAGTGTCCCAGCAGTACCCAAGACAAAGCAAACAGACAATAATCTCAAACACAACATTTCAAAAAACAAAAATGATTTTAATTGGGTGTCTAATTATTTGGTTTCCCTGTCCCTACTCTAAGAAATGGTAAGTCTGGCTAGAAGATCTTGATAAAGAAGATTTGTTCCAGGACAAAGTACATGAAGTGCCTTTAGGTTCAGGGGAGTCAGGAATGAACCCCAATCTTTTCAAAGCTTCAGACTTTATCTTATGTTCATTTATATTATTAGATTGTGTCTTGACTGTATGCTAATTATGTTGGCTTGTAAAAGCCATAATATTATTACTTGCCTTGCACTTCGGAAAAAAAAATTGCATCCCCACCTAGACTGTCTCCACCCCAAACCCCAAACATATCCAAACTGTTCTGACTCGCGTTTCCCTTGACTTAACATGGGGTAAAACTGTAACTCAAACTGAGAACCTCATAGAATCTTCAAACAGACTATACTTGTGGAGGTTATCAGTCTGCAAGAACATACCAACCATTTTTGAACCCTACACTATATATAGAAGGGGTTAAAAGTTTACCATTGACAATGGTCACAAAAATATCTCCAAAGTAAGACATCACAGAAAAATTGGGGTTTGTTTATGTTAATCGTATTTTGATGACATCACTGACCCTAGCAACCAAACTATTTGCCCTAGCAACCAATTTTTCTCTTTCAGTTATGGTAAATGATTAAGACATGGTGATTGGTTTCTATAACTTATAGTGACAAAGGAAACATTGTATTATGTCATTGATCACTTCATAGCAACCAATTTGACATGTCACTCTTCTAGCTAAGGCAAGTCATAGAGACGTGAGTCTTGGTTCACTCATATTTGCATTGTGAAATTTGATGTCAGTGATTCCTCCATAGCAACGAAAAGTTCTACTATGGCAACCATTACATAGCTTTTCACTATGTTCATACTGTGTATGCTTGTGTTCTTTTGCTATAATTGGTCTCATTCAGGATGCTCTGGAAGTGCTAGCAGAGAATGCAGAGCTATCTGGGTCTTCAGGTTCGAGTCTGGCATTTCTCAGGGTTGCATCTGTGCTGAAGAGTCTGCCGGCTGCTCTGAAGAGTGTGGAGGAGACTCATTGTCTCCCTGGGCTCGGAGAGCACAGCAGAACAGTAATACAGGTGTCTCTCACAGCATCCAGATTAATTACTGTTCTAATAACTCAAATGAAAGCTCTCTGTGCTGCTTCTTGTCTGCTACAGCCTGAGTCTGCAGGAAGCTTAGTGTTAAATTAATCTCATTCAGAGAGAGCAGTGTTCTCATTCATCACTGTAATCAAGACTTTGATACTCTATGGTGTCAGTGTATAAATATGACAAGTGTGTGAGTTTTATTTGGTGTTTAATCTTGTTCATCTTTTAATCCACAGAATGTTGTTTTTCCTTGAATTTTTTTTTAACAATTAGTCTGACCTGGATTTTTTAAGAGATTGTTTTGGTGCGTGTGTGTGCGTGTGCGCGTGTGTGCGTGTGCGTGTGCGTGCGTGTGTGTGTGTGTGTGTGTGTGTGTTTTACAGGAAATCTTAGAGCATGGATCATGCACCCGAGTTGAAGAGATTCTGAAGGACACAAGGTTTTGCACCATGAAGGTAAAGGCTGTTCAAGTTCAAGTGGACACGTGTTTACTGCAATATGTTTAAAAAACTTGTTTCTAAGCTCTTCTGCAGTGTTTTTGGGGTTGGAGTCCGAACTGCAGAGAACTGGTTCTATCAAGGGCTTCGTTCCTTAGAGCAGGTTTTGGCAGAACCTGGAGTCAGACTGAACCGTAGACAAACTGCAGGTAAAATAGTCTATAGGAGAAACCCTCTTCAATTGAACCAATACAGTAATGTTCTGAGGAGCTTCAGTTTTACTATCCAAAATCTGTCCAGTTTGACAATTCTGAGCAATGCTTTTTATTTAGTGTAAAATTCCAACAATCAAATTCCCAGCTATTTAAACACTGTTTCAGTTTCACTGTCCAAATACAGCCATCAAACCTCCAGCGCAACACTGAACAGTGTTTCAGTTTCACTGTCCAAATACAGCCATCAAACCTCTAGCGCTATACTGAACAGTGTTTCAGTTTCACTGTCCAAATACAGCCATCATTCCTTGAGCTCTACACTAAACAGTGTTTCAGTTTCACTGTCCAAATACAGCCGTCAGTCCACAAGCGCTACACTCAACAGTGTTTCAGCTTCAATGTCCAAATACAGCCGTCAGTCCTCGAGCGCTACACTCAACCGTGTTTCAGTTTCACTGTCCAAATACAGCCATCAATTCTCCAGCACTACACTGAACAGTGTTTCAGTTTCACTGTCCAAATACAGCCATCGGTCCTCCAGCACTACACTTAACAGTGTTTCAGTTTCACTGTCCAAATACAGCCATCGTTCCTTGAGCTCTACACTAAACAGTGTTTCAGTTTCACTGTCCAAATACAGCCGTCAGTCCACAAGCAATACACTGAACAGTGTTTCAGCTTCAATGTCCAAATACAGCCGTCAGTCCTCGAGCGCTACACTCAACCGTGTTTCAGTTTCACTGTCCAAATACAGCCATCAATTCTCCAGCACTACACTGAACAGTGTTTCAGTTTCTTTGTCCAAATACAGCCATCGGTCCTCCAGCACTACATTGAACAGTGTTTCAGTTTCACTGTCCAAATACAGCCATCATTCCTTGAGCTTTACAGTAAACAGTGTTTCAGTTTCACTGTCCAAATATAGACATCAGTACTCCAGCATTATACTTAACAGTGTTTCAGTATCGCTGTCCAAATACAACCATCAAATTTCAAGTACTGTACTGAAATTGTTTCAGCTCCATAGTCCAAACATAGCCATAATCCTACACTGCTATCCTGAAAAGTGTAATAAAATGTGACATTTCCCTTTAAGTAAAACATAGAAATTAATAATGCCTTCACAAAAATGCTCTCTCTCTCTCTCTCTCTCTCTCATTACAAAAATAGAACACACATGATAAATGTTCCTGCCATCATTTATTGTTCTTTTTCTGCATCTTTGACTGAAAACACTCATTTCTTCAGTATTCAAATGTTTTGAAGACAACACCACACAAAATTGCATATTGTTATCGATGAGCCAGTTGTTCTACATTAAAACCCCCGGGAGCCAGAAAATTGCTTTTTTTTGGCCTCATAAATTCAGAGCTCATCAATCAGACTAAGAAAAGGCCAGCCGTGTTCCTGCCGTCAGCACAGTTATGAATTATGATCTGATTGTGATTGTTCAGGTTTTAAAGCGATTGCCTTCATTGACCTGTTGTTTTATGGCCTGGAGTCTGAACATGGCTTTATGACGTGATGTTAATTAATCTTCTTTAGTGAAATCAACTGTACAAGTAGAGTTTAATGAGGCTCATGTTGTTTTTTTACTTTGCTTCCATGCTGTTTTTCATGCATCACGTCTCATAAATTTTTAATGTCTCTTTTTTTATTACATTTTCAGGTACTCATGTCCTTTCCAGGCTTCTTTGTTGTTATTATTGTAACCTCAACTTTCTGCTGTCCTTCCTTTTTATTTTAGAACAGTGGTACCTCGAGATGCAATTTTAATCCATTCCAGGGTGGCTTTCGTATCTCGTTTGTCGATGCAAGTTTTACATGTAAAACACCTAATCCATGCTTAGAAACAACAGTACAAGTTGATAAAAAATGGAAAAAAAGAGAAAAACAAGTAATGTTTCTTCAATCCTTAAATCTACACATTGTTAATGTAATAAATGGTAATAAAACAGAATAAAACAAATGCAAAATACGTAATAAGTACACAAATGGGAAACCTTACCTTGAGTGAAGCGATGTGTCTGAGGAGGTGGAACGGATGGCAGAAAACATTACAGCACTACGTTTGAAACTTAACTTTCTCAAGATATTTCATGAATTACGAACACCAGCAAGAATCCAAGTCCGTGCATAGACAGTACCAAAAGCTTGTGTGAAGGGATGGAGAGAGCGCTTCTGAGAAGGCATCATGGGTATGATATACAAAGGCAAATTCGGCATTGAAATCAATGGGAGAGAGCAACTGAAGATTTTCTAGCGCTGACATCTTTGCAGATAAAAATGCCATTTCAACTCTCAAAAACAATAAGAAATCTTTAATCTGTCAGATTTTGCAAATATTGATATTATATAACAAGTATTTGTTTTCATTTTACATCAAAGGGAGAATTTTTTGAAGCATTTGCTCTATGCTTACAGTTGCTGACTTAAGGCCAGAGAGTGTGAGAAATCATTTTTACTTTAGTCAGAAAAAGGCTGCTTTAAAATGCTCTCTTTGCATTAATACTGAATGAACAATCACAAAGCTCACCACAAATGCTCTCACAAGCCTTATGTCACCTATAGTTATGACATAGCTTGCACTGGTACGTTCTGGAAAAGTGGCAGAAAAGTATTTCAAATCGGAATTTTTTTCGTAAAACGAATATTCATCCATGAAGATTATTTTACATTTTAGTATGTTAAACATTATTATTTGTTAAACATCCCATTATTGATATTTCCACACAGTGATGATGTGCACTGCAGCGAGATGACCCAATGTTTAAATGCGTATTTCATCGTGCAGCTTGTGTCTTCGACGGTTCCATTGATGAGCACAGTTCTTAAGACATAAGGACATCACACCAACTTTTGAAGCTGTGGCTGCTCATCTGCCGAATGACCACTGATTCCATTTTACAGCGTGAGATGATGGGCATGTGGATGGTAATGGTGATGCAGGATTCTATGGGAATTACTGACATCACTATTAGAGTCATCAGAGAACGTGATGGGGAATTGTCATGACCCAAGTGAGGGAGTATTTTAGATATAGTCCAAAAGTCTCTACTTTTGAGGCTTAATCAATTTGTTAAACGTGCAAAATCTAAAAGTACAGATTTTGCTGAGAACTAATTTTTGGTCAATTTGGAGCTCCTAATATTTTAATAAGCCAGATTCAGTTAGCTTTTAATAACTCTGACTGACAGAATTTGTCATGATGTTTTTAGACTTTTGCTTTTGGAAGATGCTTTTATGCAAAGAGACTTTCAAGAGGCCTCAGGTCTGTCACTCAAGCTGCTTTATCACTTGAGGAAACTAATGGGATTTCTAGCTGTGGAAGCGTTCCATGTGCTCTGTGAAGTGTGACTTTTTTTTTGCGGTGAAAGAAATAAAGCAGATCAAAAAGCAGAATGAGTGATGCAGTATTTTCATCCTTAAATGTGACACAAATGTTTAATGATGTGCCATTCAGTAATGCACTAAGAAAAAGAAGACGCTCAGAAATGGCAAGTTAATTTTAGACGTAATTACAAAGAAACAAAAAAACTTGAAAAATCATATCTATCATGTGTTATTTTAATCTTCTGTCTCAATGACTCACCTTTGAGAATGAACCATGACTAACATAAGTCCTTTACTTTAATAAAGATTTTTCTGATGTAATGAATTTCATCTCGAAACTGGATATAATTCATTTCATTTTACCAAGTTTATTCTAGTCTAAGGTTGGACTTGAATTAAGCTTATTCGTTGACCTTTTCCTCTGTGTGTGTTCAGGGCTGCTGTTTCATGAGGATCTGAGAGTACCGGTGAGCAGAAGAGAAGCCACAGACCTGCAGATGCTCCTAGAAGATGCTGCTTTCAGCATTAACCCATCCATCACCATAACTCTCGCTGGTGGTTTTCGCAGGTGAACCGGTGCAGAGGTGCAGTCCATTGTAGGCTCACCTTCTCTCATGTGATCACTTAACTTTCATCTGTCGTATTTAAAATGTTTGATAAATATGAAAGTAAACATTCCAATATGGTGAATAGTATAAATGTGAAATCTAAATATGAAAGGTAAATGTATCAAGTTCTACTCTGAAATATTTAAACAGCTTAATCATGATTTGTTTATTTTTAGATTTTTTTAAAACTATTTAAACACCCAATATTTGTGGTATTTGTTTAGTTAAATTTATAAAAACAATTCTGCTGTTTAAGTGTCAGCACACGAGAAATATGACAGAGATTAAGCTTGTGAATAAATGTCAGCAGATTCACACAAACGCAATCCACAGTATCACATTCCCTGCATGCTCAAGAAAAAAGGTACATGTCATACCTCGAGGCTCCTCATGTTATGAATCTAAATAAGAAGAAAATGCCAGACATCCTAGTGCAATAAAACTGAGTCTGTTTTTGATTGAGATCGCTGACTTGGCTGCAGAATGATTGCAGAAGTCTATGGGAGGGTAGCACAGTGGAGCAGTGGGTAACACTGTGGCCTTCCAGATAGAAGGATGTCGGTTCAAGGCTCGCCAGTGACCTTCCAGTTTCCCCTACAATTCCAAAATTCCCCTTAGGTGTGTATATGTGAGTGAATGTTACCCTGCAATGGACAGGTGAATCTTCCAGGGTCTACCCCCACCTCTCACTCGATGGGAGCTGGAGGTAGGCACTAGCAGACCCCTGTGACCCCTAAAGGGAATAAGCAGGTTGGAAAATGAATGAATGAACAAGTCTATGGGAACAAGCCAAACTTTAAAAATGAACACTGAACAAAGTTCAATAGTTTGTTTTTTTTTTGGTTCAAGTTTTCATGGGGCTCATGATCACTCAACTTTCCCTTGAAAAAACAAGGCGGGACTATGTGATTGACAGCTACACAGAACAGAGCGGCCTTACCGCTGTTATCACATCGTGAGAAAGATCATTTACACTGTCAACAATCAAATTAAGAGAAGTCATTCTCAAATTCTTGTTTATAATTACAAAATAAGTTGTAGATAACAGGCTTCGTGTGTAAGCCAGACACAAGGCAGAGCACTGAAACCATCCTTATCAGGAAACCAACCAAGGTTCTATACTTGTCAGGAAATCGCGTGTGCCCCATTCAATGGCATCTTCCAGGAGAGCTCCACAGTGACTTCATGTTAGCCCAGTGGCAGTAGGCGGTCACGTCGTCCATATTTATTGATAGCGGAATCTGAAATCGTACTGCATGGGCGGAAGCTTCCGCTTTCGTATTGGTTTTTTTTTGCATCCTTTTGTAAAGCTTTGTTAAGGAGGGACGTCTTTTTTTTACCTTTTTTTATTGGTGAGTTGATTACAACAACTCAACTGATCCAGTAAAAATGACACAAACCCTCCAGGTAGGACGAGGAGTGAAAACTTGGGTTTGGTGTGTTATTTCTGTTTCTTTTTTTCTGTGGGCCATCTGGCTGACACTGCATAATGCCGTCTCTTAAGTCCTGGTGTATTTTTAGACTCTAGTAATGCAGTGAAAGTGTGATGAATAAGATCAGAGAGCTGAATCTGTTTGCTGTTGTTCACAGATAACACACTCCTGACATTCAGATAAGAGCGAAAGTCAAACAGTGATATCTCTTGCACACCTTAACGTCAGAAAAGCGCTTTATCTTGTCGGTAGTGGTTTATTTCAGTAGCTTTTCAGATCTGATTTGCTTTATAACTCTGCTTGATGTGTATCGTGGAGTCGTTGAAGGATATGTGATATTTTTAGCACACGATGAACAGATGTCAGAGTCACGTTTGAAGAAACAAGGCCTTTATTGAGATCTGAATGTATTTATTAGTAGCATGATTTGGGATTTGTAGAAGTCACTATGTATCATGTGATTTACTGTTTTAGTAAACGAAATCTATAAAATAATGAGAAAAAAAATGAATACATTGAAAATACATTTTATTATGGTAATGTTTACCAATTACCCGGGGTGCATGACATGGTTTTGTGCTGGCAAAGTGTGCCTGATGCCACGTCCCTGAGTAGATATGGCAGTTCACCATTCCATGGTTTCACCGACCCTGGTTTTACTACTTACCTGTAGGGGGCTGCAGTATGTCTTACAAACTGATCTTGTTACCAGAGAAAACAAGGCCACGAGTTTTAGGAATGGATTTGACAAGCAATTCCAACATATTAAGCTGCCTGGGCACTTACTACTTACCTGTGTGGCCTCGTGACGGCTCACACCGTTTAAAGTGCAAGTCAAGCTTGTCAGTTTGCTTGACTACAGGGTCAGGGCCACCTCGACCACCTTCTTAGAGACCAAGGGGTAGAATGCCCGTACTCATATTTTGACAGTACTAAAATGTCTTTGATGTGGGGCACTTCAAATCTATGCATCGTTCAAGTCTACAACAGAAAACCAATCCCCAGATGAATGCATGTCAGCAAGCTATGGATTGTGAGCTTTTAGAGCCAACGCTTGGACATGCGCTCGTTCAGAACTCCCATTTGGATGCATGATTGGATGCAACCCAGTCTTCTTGGGAACCAGTGCTGTAGAAACCCCTTCTCAGGTCACTAGAGAGTCCAGCTCTGTCACACCTTCGGCCCTTGGCCTCTACACTAAATCAAAGAAGAGCTCAAGGTCAATCCCACTCGAGGACCTGATGCCATTCAACCCGGGGATAGCTGGCATATAACGGAACTCAATGTTCCATTTATTTGAGATGATTAAGGAGAAAATTGGTAAATTTATTCCACCTTTATCTTTTGGCTACATTAATATGAGTGGTAAAGTTGATATGTGGAGGAATTTTTCTAGTTACACTTTGAGAATTATTTTACCAAACAATTGCTGTAGGTAGGGGGGGGGGGGTGCAGTGGGTAGCACTGTGACCTTCCAGTTAGAAGGTTGTCAGTTCGAGGCTCGCCGCTGACCATCCTGGAAGGAGGTTGCATGTTCTCCCACAATACCAAAAACATGCGGTTAGTTTAATTGAATCTAATCTAATTACAATTAATAGTTTAATTGTGAATATGTGAGTGAATGTGTATGTTGCCCTGCAATGGACTGACCTGTTCAGGGTGTACCCAATGGCTCTCGCCCGATGTGAGACCCCTGTGACCCCGTAAGGGAATAATCAGGCATGTAAATGAATGAATGAACTACTGTAGGTACAGTTTGGCCGATGTATTTGAACTCATTAATCTGTTAGGATAAATTTAGGTTTTCCTTTTTTGGAATTTAGTTTGAGAGTACAATTATTTTCACCAAGGTAGGTGAAAAATTGCTATGGCAAAAGCAAAAATATTTCAAAATCATCCATGAAAGACACAGGGAGATCAAAATTATGAACCTTGAAAGTTTTCGTTTTTTAAATACATTCATTACTGGAGCCAGTTCTGTAAAAGCACAAGTTTTAAAAGTTAAAGTTAATGACTTGGACGCCATGTGCCACTGTGTGAAATTACATAACATTTTACTGCCTGCCATCAAATCCAGTTTTTACGATGTGCTACTCTAGAAGAACAGAGCCATTTTCCATCTCAGCATTGTTGCAGTTTCTTTTACAAACATGGCAATTGAATTCAATGTTTTGTAAGAGACTCATCCTGATGCTTTTCCTGTATCACTAGTGCCGTATCGGTTGATACAGAGTATTGAAGGAAAACTATTGATGTGATTTTTTTTTCAAACAATTTCAAACAGAGCAATTTTCTATTATAGAGGCAATCTGGCTGTCTCTTTTTTTTGGAAAGGCAAAGATCTGCATCTTGAATGGTCAAAAGAAATATGTACCAAACATGGTAAACTGCTGACCAGTCATATGGTGCCAGCGAATAAGTATATTGGTTAGTGATCAGAAGGTCTTTGGTTTGACCACTCTATCCACAAAAATGTAAATTAGATGCTTAGCATGTTGGGAAAACTGAAAAAAATATCAGGTACAACTGTAAAATCCAAGAATGCCCCTGCTGAACGCCCTCCAAACTCTTCTTCAAAACTGAGTCCTGCCCATGGTTCAGAATACCCCACGGCATTTGTATCTGAAATTAAATCTATGTTCTAAATAATATTGCTTGAAATGCTTTATAGTATATGAATGGTTCAGGAGGAGCAGAATGACCTTAGACCTGCTACGCTTTATCTTCTTCACTCTGTGAAATACACAGAAACCCCTCAGACTTATATTGATGGACTGTTATGAGCCGTGGCTCTCCATCTGTTCATGTATCAGCTGCATAGCAACTATTTTGAGCACCTTAGCAACTGCATAGCAACTGCAGGTGCCCTACAAGAGCTTTTATAAATTTTATGCTGATTTAACTTTCAGAGCAGTTGAGCTGTCAGTCAACTCCTGCATAAATATAAATGGGTCTAAAGCGACGTACTTGGATAGCTCATGGAAGGAAGTGAATATAAGTCAATAGCATGAATTATAACTCCGTTATAATTCTCACTCAGCACTTTAGAAAGATACTAGCACAGAATGAATAAATCTTCATTTGGCTTTTGACAGATCAGGAATGCAAAGAAAGCAGACTTTTCTGGTTTCTGGAGTTTCTGGTGCATCATGTTGTTTAGTGATGGACACCACGGTTAGACTCTGGAGGCCAAGAAAAAGGAGATGTGAGTTTGGAGAGATCAAAATAATATGCTTAAAAAAACAGATAACTCAACATTTGTGCTTTTATCAACAAACTTGCAGCTAAAGAAGAATTAGAGTTCAACCACAGGGAGCTTAAACACAACAACACGAGCAACGCCTTTAGCCATTAGCAGTTTTAGTTAATTTTGAGTAATGCAAAGAATTTCCCATTATTTATTTGGAGGGAAAATTTGACGTTGATGCTTGGTCATGATCAGTGATAATTCAGTCAATTTTGTTTCAAAACGATGAAAGCACATACTTGTAAGTGACCAGATTTCTCTGTAGATCCGCAAACATGTTTAAAACCGCATTAGCCTGTTTCATTTTATTCTTATCACAGTCACAAAGACATACAAGTGAAGATAGAGTGAGAGTGAGGGACAGGCAGACTGACTGTAACTTCTAAATGCTAACTTTTAGTTATATGCAATCATCAAAAGGCTCACATTATTAATTTTAGTGGTAAAGCTAAACAATAAACCGGGAACATAATTGTTACCATTTAATAACAAGCTACAACCCATGGCAGTCGTGGCCTAATGGATAGGGTGATTGACTGGAGATCAAAAGGTCGCTGGTTCGATTCCCAGCTCCACTAGGAGTCGAAGGTGGGATGAGTGTTGAAACTCTCTTCCTCCTGAGACAACCATGACTGTGGTGACCTTGAAGAAAGTCACCAGTTACCACAGCTCCCCGGGCGCCGCAGCCATGGTTGCCCACTGCTCCCGGTGTGTGTTCACGGTGTGTTTATTCACTGCTGTGTGTGTGCACTTGGATGGGTAAAATGCAGAGCACAAATTCCTTGTATGGGTCTATCCATACTTGGTCGTAACGTCACTTTCACTTCACTTTCACTTTGAAAAGGACCCTAACAAAAAAAGTAGTACCCTAACAAAGTATTTCTCTTTGACATGTGTCTACAGGGTTGAAAGCATTTCCTTCAAAGACCATCTTTACCCCAAGATCCATTCATTCACCCATCCATTCAGCTATTTTCTTTAACAACTTATTCCTGGTTAGGGTCATGGGGTTCTGCTGATGCCCCACATTGAGTGAAGTGCGTGGTCACCGATACATTCGTTGATCATTCATATTCCGTAAGAGTAACCAGTCCACACCTTAGGATTATTCTTTAGATTATTCAATTAACCTAATGCATGTAAGAAACCAGAGTACCCCGGAGGAAACCCACTCAAGCACAGGGAGAAAATGCAAACACCTTCCAGGAAGGTCACTAGCGACCATCGAACCGACAACCTTCTAAGTGGAAGGCCACAGTGCTACCCACTGCTATGCATGTACTTTAAATAGATTATATACTTTTTAAAAATTGCTTTCATAAAAAAAAACAAAACACATTGTTGAAAAGTTTGGTTCCTAAATGCATAAAAAAAAACAATTGGTGCCAAAATAAGCTTCGCTTTTAGACTCTATTCAATGTCTTCCAGTTGTTTATGTTGGCCAGCTCTTATATCCTGGAAAACGTTATAAATCCATCTGGAGCAGTCCACAGCACTCTTTTGGATCATGGTAATTAAGTGATATAAAATTCTGAATGTCGATGAGCTTGTGCTTGTTTCATGTGTGCGGATCCATCCAAAGACGACTACAATAAGAAAGAAATTTGTGTGTTGGAAAGACACCCTGGTGCTCATCAAATAGAAAAGCCTTTTAATTGTCTGTAAAACAAATTTCTGTGCAGCACTTGAGGACGTCTATCCATCTTCAGAAGGCAAGACAACCCTTCTTCGATTAATATCTCAAAGATCTCGCCTTGTTCTTTCTATATCTCGGGTATGCCCTTGCAATTAGGACATGGTAGAAACATTTAGTCAAGAAAGAAACAAAGTAGCTGATGAGCACAGTGCAAACACTCGGTGTTTAACCATCCGATCACAATTCAGTCACGACTGCCCAGTGGTGTGATGGTTTCTATGCAGTTGCTAGGGTATTGTAGGAAATAACTGGTCTCAAACTGTGATCTCATGAGTGATTTTCTTAGAGCATTTAATTGGTGTCTTGGATGCTCAGGTGTTTTAAATATGTTATGGTGTTGCTAGATTTTGATTGGACATTTTTATTGGTATTTTTGCTTGTTTGCTACTGTCAAATGAAAAGAATGTCTTTTTATAGGGAGCTCTCTATGGTATAGACACAGCCTGTCATCTCATTCTTCATTCTCAATCTTGTATTTATAGCCTGTGAAAGTGACATGAGTCAGACGGGTTTAATTTAGCAAGTTCTTCTAAAGATACATGGTGCCTGAGAAGCTGAAACGGGGTCTCTTGCACGAGCCGACTTCACTGAGACATCCAGTAAATGGTTGTCGGATCTTGGAAAGCCAAAAGAGATTTTTCAGAGCTCCCTACTTTCTGTTGCTCTGGCTCAGACACAAGGATTTGCACTCATAGAAAAACCTTAGTGCATGTTTGAGGAGGAATACTTTTAAATAGACTGGTCTTCCCAAAAGTGAATGCTTAAAATAATGAGTTTCAGAAAAGAAATATGGTTGCAAACATTTTTGAACTTTTTAACTTTAACTTATTCTATTTTAAGTTTTTTATTTTAAGATTTTTCACTTTAACCCTCCTATTAATTTGACCCCATTCAGTGTTTAACGTATGTATATGTACATGGATGTGTTTTTTTTTTTTTGCTTCAGACTGAATGACATTTCTTTAATTTAATGGCAAGAACGTGAAATTAACACAATAACATTCTTTTCAACGGCCTGTACATATTTTATCACATCAGTTTTCCTTGGGGTGTCTGTTTCTTTTGGGTGTATAAAACATAAGAAATATAAAAAAATTGCAAGGAATGGCAAGGAAATTAATCCCAAAAACATGCGTTTTGGTGAATTGAATAATCTAAATTCCCCTTAGGTGTGAATGTGGGAGTGTATGCTTGTGTTGCCCTGTGATGGACTGGTGACCTGTCTAGGGTGTACTCCGGCCTCTTGCCCGACGTGAGCTGGAAACCCCCGTGACCCTGAAAGGGAACAAGCGGGTTAGAAGATGAATGAATGAATATTTGTTTTGGGTATTATTGAGGTTACTATAATATGCTATGAGTGTATAATATGTAAAAAAAATTGTATGTCAAGTATAATAAAAATGTAAAAAATTACAATAACCCTACCAGTAGTATTTTGAGAACCACTAACAGTTTACATGACATGGGTGTAGGGGGAATCCTTATTCTTGCGAGAACTTAGATTTGTGCCGTGTTTTTTGTGAGAGGACAAAAATGAATCACATGGTTTACAAAGAAGGTTCAAAGCTATAAAAGCTTGCACAGAAGCTTTCTAAACTATTTCTCCATGCTTTCTCTTTTTGGGCTCTCTCGTTATGCTCTCTCTCAGTTGAAAAAGCAAAGGTTTTCTGTCAGTGAGATTTTTTCCACTTGTTTTCGATAGTGAAAGTGACAAAGGAGAATGTGTCTGAGACAGAGAATAATCTGGAGTGGGGCCCTGATTATGAGGCATCTTCCTCAGATGAGCATGAGACTCCTAGTGTTGACCTTTCATATTACCTTCCAAAAAATAGAAAATGACTATGGTCCCACTCCCCACTTGAACAACAGGGTAGACTTAGTCCTGCTAATGTCATCAAAATGGTTCCAGGGCCCCCCAGATATGCTGTCAGTCATGATCAAGACAAAATAAGATTTTCATTACACCATTAATTGAAAATTACATACTTGAATACTTGGGTGTTGTTATTTTGTCAACAAAGATATCAATTACCTGAAACTATGCATTTACCTACAAACTTTCCATTTATTTTCCACATATTGTTATTTTTTTTAAAACATAAGAGAAACAAATAAATACAAATTACAATGACACTTTCATAAATTTAAAAATTTCATAATGTATGCTTCAGGAATCCAGCTCAGAGTCATGAGTCGTATAGCAATCAGCATTCACAAACAGCACCTGAATGCACTCCTGCGAGTCACTCTTTAGCCAATCACTCACCTCATAGCCTAACTCACCTCATGTCATTGCCATCCTCTTCACTCCTGTTCATCATCTGAGCTACAGCTCGTGCTCAGCAGATGAAGGCAAATCACTCGTTCAAATACCCAATCCCAATTTCTGTGTATAACCTATGAGCTTATCCTTTATGCAGTATTGCTTCATATACTCTGGCGAGCACTGATCCGCTTTTGTTTTGATTTGCTATCATAGATATTATAAATTATCTGCAATCTGGCAATCTTTGACAGCTCTTTCATACAGATGGTTATATTTCTGCACTTATTTGATAAATTTCCCAGTGATTAGCTCCATAGTGGTAGTTTTACTCATGACAGAGATGCTCTGATATCTATGACACTCCATAAACAAATTGGCCAATCATAGTCTGTGTCTACACTGCATGGATTTATAGTTATTGAGGGGTACACGCCAAGCTTTCAGAGGGGTCTGTATCTGTGGCATAGGCCTTGTGTATACTTGCTGCAGAAGTTTGAGCTGGGCTTTACCTGTTGGATGCTGGTTCTTCTTGATGCTCAGCAATCCTGGTGAGGTGTAAAGGGGTTCATAATTTGATCCAAAACGGGTTTTAACCATGGATGAAGGTTTCAGCTGTGCTCTGTCTTTCAGACCTTGCGGGAAATTTAATAATTTAATATAACTCTTATCTGACTCCCTATTTTTATAAAAAGGTTCTTGTTAACCTATCATTAGCTTTGATTGAGGCTATAGTAAACTATGTATTGATAATTATAGAAATGCACTTACTTGTCGTAATTAACCCTTTAAACCTTTTTTACATAATGTGATCCTTTGTTCTTAGCATTAAACATTATTGTAGAAAGTGATTAGAGAGTAACAAGTGACAAGATAGAGCATCTCAATTTATTAACAAATAGTACAGGTAAAACTATACCAAGAGGCTACTCGATCTGAAATGGCTCTAAGCTTTGCAGATCACAGGCTTATCATTGAATGAAAGCAGCTACAAGCTCTTCTCGCTCTCTCCCAATGTATAATTCCGATCGAAGTCCATTCCCACAGGAGGATCTAGTTGAAATGTAAATCAGAGACCACGTGACCATATATGGTGTTTCTCAGAGACAAAGTGACCAAAATCTTTCAGAGGCAGACACCATTGTTGAATTAAGCAATCACATATACTAACCACAATGCTTTTAGCACCTTTGCCACACAAAGCAGTTTCGAGGAGTGGTTGAGAATCTCAGCCCCCTGGTTTAAACACCTTGCAACACTGTTAGATAACAAAGTTATTTACACAACAATAACAAATGTTATTGTGTATAAATGTGTATAAATATAGACGTAATTATTCTCAATCTTACACGGGTCACCAGGGACGGGATTTATGCCAAAGCACTAGCATTAGTTACTAGTTATTTTTGTGCAAGGGTTCTAACTAAAGGTTCTGAGGGATTTTCCATAAGGTGTCAATGTAGGTGATTGTGGTACAACATTGTGAATAGTTGTACCACATATTTTGAAGGCCTCAAAACTCCAGTGTTTAACTATAAAGTAAATGTTTTTTAATAATATTTACACAACTGTAACAAATTTCATCTTTTTATAGATGGAGATTCAGAAAATTCTGTATTTTAGTGATTTCTCAAGCTTCAAGTAAATTCTTAGTTCTGGAAAAGCATGCAATCATTTCTTTGATTCAGTTTTTAATGAACTAATTGTAAAGAGGAAATCTTTTAATGTTGGATTGCAATTGTTTTCCATCTGTGTTCATAGGATGAATGAAAGTCTCAGGTTGCGGTTGACGTGAGTGAGGCAGTTTTCTGTTTTTGAGTGATTTGTGCTTTCAGGACTTTGAGTGCTGTTCTTTCACAGATAAGTTCTGTGTGTTCTGCAGTACTGTAATCCTGCAGCTGCCTGCAGACGTTTTTTTTTTTGTATTATTTCGGTGACTCTTGTGCATCTGCCATGCCTACGCCTGCGTTTTCACATCTATTAAATCCAGAAATATCACACTTTCTGTGCTCAAGTGCTCTCGTGTCTTTAGATGGTGCTTGATGGATCTGAATTCTGTTGGTCTTTTTGCCAGTCAGATATAGCATGTAATTCTTTATTTCAATATTAAAATATATTTTACGTATTGTTTGTGTAAGTAGCATCTAAAATGTAAAAATCACTGTTATTTAATCCAGTTGCTCGTTTCACTGTAATGTGCAAGAAAAGACTGGTGCTTGCACTGCTTTGGCCAGTCTATTTGTTAACCAGCTGGGCGAAGGCCATACAACAAAATGGTACATGATCGATTCACTGTGAAGTTGGGTTGCTTCCTAATCCAGTCATCCGCTTTTTGCTTTGTCCATTTTTATGACTTTGTGAGTAGCAAATATGTATTTTTGTTCATCTCCGCTTTACTATACCTATTCTCCACTGAATATGAATGTCATTGTCACTTAGGGTTGCTAGTTCAAATGAGTTCTCAAGTTGTTTTTAAAAATGGCTGTGTTGACAGACATAAAATGTTTGTTCTGTGCAGGGGTAAAGAGTTTGGTCATGATGTGGATTTCATCGTAAAAACCCCAGAACCTGGACAAGAAAAGATGATTCTACCTGCATTGATTGAGAGACTCAAACTCCAGGTATAAACAGCCTCTGATAAACAGTGTTAAACAGCAAGATTCAGAAGAAATTATTCCATAAATATAATATCTTTTATAATGGGTTACATCATTACATTTATTGTGGCTTTGGTAGGTTAAAACTTTTCCACATCAATCCAATTAACCAATAGAAAGTCCAATTTACCAAATGACTTGCTAAAAAAATCATGTGGTGTATAAGGGTGTTTTGTTGACTTCAACAATAAATGTTGTTCAGTTGCTTCAAACTGTTGGTTTAGTGTGAAAGTGAATTTCTGTGTTGAAGGAGTGGCTTGTTGGTTTCTTCATTTGTTTGAACTGCAAATTTCTGACTTGCAATTTACAGTGGTCGTCATTGTTCCCTGTTCATTCTTTCCCTGCGGTTTCCCCATGAACTCCATGAACTCCGCTATATGCTCTCTGAGAGCTTTATTAATGACTTCCACCAGATTCTGGTTTGATCAAGAGGCTGTTGGTTGGTTTATTATATTTATTTCTAGTTGTATTACTTTAAATTTGTAGTTTGGTTGAGTAAATTTGTAGTTTGGTTCTACGTTTGATTGGTTTAATCGAATTGGACAATTCTGTGCTCTACGATGTGGTCTATAATCAAAATCTTTAACTCGATTACAATTAATGAAAATATGTGTAAATATGCTCACATTTTAAACGTGAGAGATGTTTGAATGAAGGGTGTATTGAGTTGAAAATAATTTAAGGTAATGGAGCGGGGTCATGAAGACTTGTGATGTGATCGTGTTTTTAAAAGTATAGTAATTGTAAAATTTACCTCAGAATGTCCAATGTAAATAATCACCCTGCCCTACTCTGTGGTTGATATTTTTTTCCCCTTTGGCTACTACTGATTAAATAAATGATTCATACGCTTTGAGGCTTTTTGAGACTGTTTTTAGTTGATTGGATGCTTCTTTTGGTGGACTGTGATTGGTGCAATTATTGATTGGATGATTGTTTGATTTGATTGTTAGATGGTGATGGTCACTTTTGCTTTGTGTCCATGTGCTTGTTTGTGTGATTTGTTTTTTATGTAAGGTTTTTTTTGTTTGTTGATTTGTGTTGATTTTTTGGTTGATGCATCACATTATTGCTTGAAACAGATCAATAATTTATGTTGCTGTATCAAAGCTTTGTTTTTCACCCAGTTCCTCATCAGATATGCCAGACTGTTTCATGAAATCAACATGTGTTCGTGTCTGAGAGTTTGATTGACCGTGTTTACTTTGATTGTGACTATATGTGATCAGAGCTGATCGTTCATCATCATTTCTGTAAAAACATCTTCAAAGTTGCTCCAGTTTATTACTGAACAGGAAACCAGACTCTAGCTTCAGTCTGAGGAAAATTCATCCAGATTTAATGTAATCCAATGAGACAAGCGTGAAAGAGCATCGGCGAGATTTAATGAACTTCTAGGTGTTCCACAGGCACACTTTGTTTCATAAAAATCTAATTAACCCTTTATTTATAAATAGATCCATTTCTTTTTCATTTTGTGTGTTTATGTCGCATGGATTAATGAACTGTCAACCGTAATGAAGTATTGAATGTTAAGTTAGGAATTAATTTTTTTTAATATTATTCATTTAAAATATATATATTGAATTGCATTTATATCATTTTGGTTTCTTGTTTTTTAAGAATGTCATCAATTTTGAAAGCAGAAAAAGTTTCTGCTCTGTAATCGGGCTTGATCGCTGGAGACACCTGTAGTGTAAAGGATTTCTGCGTTTGTCCATTTTTTCATATAGAAGGATGGATTCACAATGAACCGAATCTGTGAGCCTCAACAGAAAATAATGAGTCAAAGACTGCTTTTTCCTGATTTTATCATTATTATTTAATTTGTCTTTCTGCTCTACATTGGTCATGGGTGTATTCTTAATGTTCTATTTATTATACGTTGCTTATTATTAAAATAACATATTATTATATGTTAATTATTGAGGCAAACCTGATTGGAGTAAGTTTTGATTTTATAAATGGGCTTTATGAGAGAATTAAGGTTGAAATACTTAGTTTTTTTAAGGGAGGTCAAATGATAAAAAATTGTTTTGATGAAAATGTAATTTTACTCATGGATTTTGTGCCCTGTTTCTCTACTCGTTTGCTTTGAAAGGGCAGTTACATGATCTTTGGAAGAGATCTTGAGCTTTGCTCTCTGATGGGCCAGGATTTGCATATTCATGAGCCCTCTGATTAAAGCGGTTTCCTAGCGTGTTGAGGCATGATAGACAAATCTATCATGATGTAAAAATAAAATATTAAAATTGGTAAATAATGAGCAAAAACATAGATTCATAGACTAAGGTACTTATCATGTAATTAGAATATCATGAATATATCATTGTTTTTAGGAATTTATGTGCTTTACTTTTGATCATTATAACTGACAACCAAAAACAACCCTACATCCAGTATTTCTGAAAATGGTGAAATTAAAATATACCTACAAATGGTCTCTAAGTCTATTTCTGCAGGCTATACAACCATGGGGAAGATTGCTGACCTTACTTGCCCTGAAAGACAAGCATTGACACCTCACACAATAAACAAAATGAGACAAATGGCAAAAGAGGATGCTGTTCACAGAACTCTGATACCAAGCTGGAAAATGAAGGTGGAAAAAAAAGCAATATGGATAACCACAACCTGGAGAGGATTGTGAAACAAAACTCATTCAGAAATATGGGAGAGATTCATAAAAAGTGGCTTCAGGAACCAATTTATGCAAGACATTGGTTTCATACGTAACAGACCGTGTCAGAAGTCTCACGCCAGGGCTAAACGCAGAAAGGACTGGCCTGCTTTTGAGTGGCCCTAAGTTATGTCCTGTGTGGAAAGTACATTTTACATTTCAAAATGAAAATCTGTAGGTAAAAGGATACATGTTGCTTGAAGTTCAATGTAGGGTTTCAACAGTCAATGCCAGTTTTAGGTGTCATGTCAACTGGCTGTGTTGGTACAGTGTGATTTCTGAGGTCAAAGGTCAACTCAGCCATCTACCAGGAAGTTTTAGAGTACTTCGTATTTACTGATGCCCATGCTACCAGTGCCTGGTTGAAGGATCATAGTATCCCTATACTTAATTGGTTAACAAACCCACATGACCTTAACCCCATAGAAAATATATAGGTACTTTGAAGAGGAAGATGTGATGCACCAAACCCAACAATGCAGACGAGCTGAAGGTCATGATCAGAGCAATCTGAGCTCTCATAACACCTGAGCAGAGTCACAGACTGTTCGATGCCATGCCCTGCATGAGTATTCAGTGCTGTATTTTAAGTTGGATTTAAAAAAAATCCTTTGTTTTGGTTTTAAGTAATATTCAGATTCCCTAAGTTACATATTTTGGGATTTTCATCAGTTGTCGGTTATTAGCAAAAGATCACTTTGCGTGGAATGATTATACAAATTACACAAATGAAACTTTTTGAATGGGTTTGTGGAAATAAATAAAAGTTCATGACATTCTAATTTTAGGACGTGTGTGCGTCTATGAATGTGATTGATGAAGCATTCTGAAGAGATTTAGAGGTCTGCCCAAAAGGATTAAATGGATCATAATCCGTAGCTTGTGTGGATGCAGGTGTTTGTTGCCATAGATGCAGGTGTTAATCTCACGAGGAACAGACTGAATCATCAGTGTGAGTTCAGGGGTCGATGATAAAACATCTGGAAACGGGATGACATTTACACCGCGGGAGGGAGAACATAGATTTTCTTCTCCGTCTGGAGCCTGTGTGTGTGTCTGGTCACATTTTTGCTTGCATTAGTTAAACATGCAAAATGTGTTTTAGTGTGTGTCTAACAGTGTGTTTGCTGCATTTGTGTTTATGTTCCACCTGCAGGTGTGTAATCATGAGCAGTGTGTTTGAAAGTGTGTGGATGATGGGTCGCCTGTCGCTGTTCTGTAATGTCAGAGATTATAAATATCCCAAGTTTCCAACACAGCTCTGATGTTTTGTATCAGCCGCTCTGGGTGTGATTTTGTTTGCAACATTTGTTTGCACAGATTGGCTTCACTGATCTCTAAAATCAGCTCCGATAAAAATAGAGACTGTACCCTGAACTGCCATAGCCTGATTTATCGAAATGGATTGTGGTCAGTGTGTGATAAAAACGTAGAAATATGTATTTTTTTGTCAGTTCCATAAACTTGAAATATGTAAAACATGTATTCAGAGTGAAAAAATAATATTGAATTTTATAGCATCCATATCTTGGAAATGAGTCACTCCATGCAAATCCTCAGACAAATGGTAGCTGACTTTTTATTTACAAGGGTCTAAAGTTACAATTCAGATTTTCTAAAGTGCAAAAATTTGGACATTCACACAAAGTTTAACAAATTTTTTACTTTTTCTGATATTTGGCTTTATTTGACATTAAGTTTAAGTGACTCATTTATATATATATACAAATTGAGTTCCAGTTTAACTTTTTTCTCACATTTTTACACCCCAGATTTCTAAAGAACAAAATTCATATAGAGTCAGAAATGCGAGATTGTGATGGTTAAAAAAAGAAAAAAAAGTTATGTGCTCTCCCTCCATTCCTCCAGGGGGCGAGAGACACCAGTGATTGAACGAAGGTGTGGAAGGTCGATTTTAAGCAGAGTAACCTTGTCATGCTGGTGCGACCCTGGAGGCGACACCATTTTAGTCATTCGGCCTGCAGAGTGAGAGTCAGCCGGCAGTAAAACATCTCAAGAGGATGAAATATGTCCTTGTGAAGAGACGGCGGCGTCATTTTTTATTTATCAAGCTTTTCGACCCAGGCAAGGTCAGACTGGAGCTTTACCCGAGAGCAAACCAGTGTAAGAAATCAAAAGAGTGAAGTGAAAACAGGATGTGATGTCAGGTGTCTTCCTGTTTGATGCTGGGAATGTATGTGCTTGTGTGAGGGCATGTGACTGGAAGTATGTTCAGATATTGTCTTAGGTCACAAATCCACTGAACTTGACATCTTCATCGTTTTGTTTTTTTTGTTCACTGTTCTCAACTTTGCATTCAGACACACTGATATCCAATAAACACTTCACCTACGTTTCAGCCGACATTGATTCCACATTTTTAGCGCATTGAAGTCTCGTTGATCCATTGTCAGGAAGCATACTGGGAGAGGATAGTGATGCAGTAGGTTGTAACAATTCTAACCTTCTTTTGTGAACAAAGTTACGGAATCAAAACCAATTCAATAACATAATTTTTTTTTATACAGGGAAATTATGCCTGAATTAATGACAACAATCATTGTCAACTTTAAAAATTATTGTTGACTCAAAATAATTTTCACCACACACTCAACTTTGTGATTTGGCCCAATTCAAGTCTTCCTGTTTGATATTATTGCAATAAGATTCAGTTTTTGATTATTGACATAAAAACAAACTGATGTACAGAACAATGTTGACAGTTTATAGTCGAATGATTCTCTATCAGGGAGTAAAATAGTGATGAAATCAGCATTTTCTTGGCATTTCTTTATTGTTTGACTATTACACAAAGTATTTGTGAATGGGTTTAATAACTAGACTTGAACCTTTTTAAGTTATGTTTTCAGATACGCTATAATCAAATCATTTGCTCATCCATCATGTGATCAGACACCAAAAGTATAAACTGCTCAACATCCATGACTTCTTCTCAGTCATCGTCTTCTTCTTTCCGTTTTCCTCATGTGGTGCAGAGTGCATCTAATGTACCGCAAACACCATCTTCAGGCAGGGAGCGTCATTGCATCAATATTTCTTTGACCCAGACGAAGAGAGACCTGCTGAAAAGCCAATTCTAATCGGTGTGTAGAGGCCTTAAATAAACAGGAAGGGGTATACCAAATAAAATTCCTTTGATGCTGAGGCATGTGGAGCACAGTGGTTGCAGGAAATCATGTGGCATCATCTCGAGAATGGTGCATGGATAGCTTCATTGGTTGGGTTTGGCAGTTGCTAGCTGAACAACGCCTGTCTGAGTCCATTGAAACGAAATTGGTCACAAAGCAAATATTGGGAATGACACCTTCCTATTCCAGCATAACGGAACACCAGTGCAGAGAGGAAGTGTGAGAACTTCAGTCAAGATCTCAATCTTATAAAAAATTCTTGCCATTTAATCTAGCATTATACTCTGAAATAATAGAATAAAATTCTCATCACCAACCTTGTGGAAAGCCTTCTCAGAAGTGTCGCCACAGTTACAAAGGAAGGGTTGGTGTCCATTGTATCAAATATAAAATAATATTGAATAAAAATGGATTCCACATATGTTCATGTGTGTCTACAGGCAGCTGAATACTTCCATTCAGTGTTCTCTGTAGGATTCTGTCGCTGCACCGTTCAAAATCATGCTACAGATAATGTGATGGTTTGTGATGTAAATGAGTTTGTTTCTGCCCCATCAGACCCTAATGATCAATTAGACTCCATGAGTCCTCTTTCACTGTAAAAGATAAGGCAAGTGTGAAGGACTGAATTATCTGAGGTGAACTAATAGTGACTTATGATAATAAATGTAGATAGTTCATCCAAAGAAAAGTAATTAATTTCTCATTCAATCTGTGAACTTTTCCATCCCTCCACTGATACCTATGAACATGAAGCAAACGAAACCATTATGGAACCATGGAGTTTACTTCAAATGTCATTGTTTTAACACTTTAAATAACCATTTAAGTTTAAAAAGTAGTTCTGTGATTTTAATTTTATTTTCCAAGGGTATCTTGCTCTATTCAGAGTGCCAGGAGTCCACCTTTGACCCACAGCAGCTGCCAGCTCCTCGCTTCCAGGCTATGGATCAGTTCAGCAAGTGCTTCCTCATCCTCAAATTGGGAGTTCAAGGACCTGAGATGAGTGTTCGAGACTGGAGAGGTGTGCGTGTGGATTTGGTGGCACCCCCTCTGGACAGAATGGCTTTCGCTTTGCTGGGATGGACCGGGTCCACGGTACAAAATTTGCACTTTATAGTCATTATTATCATAGCATGTTTTTTTACTGCCCAAAACTCAGAAATTGTTAGAAAATGTCTTGGAAGAATGTTTTTATTAATTGTGGCATTTTTATTGCTCTGTGTAATTATCAGGTGCCAAATTAAACTTTTGAATGTCGGAATTCAAACATTGCACTTTATTGCAATAATACATTCTTGTGTTATGTTAAATAAATTAACTTACAATTATACACCCATTGGCCAATTTATTAGCTGCACCTTGCTAGTACCAGTTGGACCACATTTTGCCTGTAGAACTCCCCTTATCCTTCTTGGCATAGTTTCAATAAGGTCCTGGATTTGTCAATTACACGTCCATGATGTGAATCTCCTGTTCCCTCACATCCCAAAGGTGCTCTATTGGATTGAGATCTGGAGACTGCACAGGCCATTTGAGTACAGTGAACTCATTGTCATGTTCCAGAAACCAGTCTCAGATGATTCACGTATTCAAGTAGCCATCAGAAGATGGGTACACTGTGGTCATAAAGGGGAGGACATAGTCAGCAACAATACTCAGGGAGGTTGTGGCATTGACATGGTTCTCAGATGGTACTAATGGACCTTAGGTGTGCCAAGAAAATCTCTCCCACACCATTACACCACCACCACCAGCCTGAACCATCAATACAAGAATCGATTTTTCCATGTTGTTGACACCAAGTTCTGACCAACCCCTTCAAAATTTTGCAGCAGATATCAAGATTCATCAGACCAGGCAAAAGGTGACTGTTTTACAATCTTCTATTGTCCAACTTTGGCGAGTTTGTGTGAAATGTACTAGCATTCTTCTGTTCTTAGGTGACAGAAGTGGCATAGTGTAGTCACCTGCTGCTGTAGCGTATTCGCTTTAAGGTTCAATGTGTGCGCCCAGAGATGCTCTTCTGCATGGTTGAGTGGTTATTCGAGATTCTGTTGCCTTGAGTTACCATTCTGGCCATTCCTCAACAAGGCATTTGTGCCCAAAGAACTGGCGCTCATTGGATTTTTCTCTTTAAATACCATTCTGGCCATTCTCTGTAAACCCTAGAGATGTCAGGTTCACTTAATTCACTTTACTTCCCCAGTCTGAAGCTCGGTTTGAACTGCAGCAGATCATATTCACCATGTCCACATGCCTGAATGCATTGAGTTTCTGCCACGTTATTGGCTGACTAGGAATTTGCATTAACGAGCAGTTGGACAGGTGTACCTAATAAATTTGCCAGTGATTCAAAATGCTTGCACAATGGCTTGAAAGGGGATGTTTTCTTTGCAATTTCTTCAGCTTCCAATGTCCTCCTTTGGTCAAGAACCATCACAGTTGTTGAGTGACTACAGGAGTGAAAATTTATTTCTTCTCAGATGTTTGAAAGAGACCTGAGACGATTCGCCAGACTGGAGCGAGGAAAACTGCTCGACAACCATGCACTCTACGTAAAAGCTACGGTAGGAAACTGAAAATGCAATTGCGGTGTTAGTGTATAGTGCTAATACAATATACTGAAACAGCTTAGCCAGACCCATTAATTTAGTGCTAAGTTAGCTAAACTTCTGACCTACACATGCAGGGCAGGAAGCTTGCCTGGGCTTATCTCAATATTTATCTCAAAAAAAAAAAAAAAAGGTTATAAGAAACATGAAATGGATTTTGAATTGTACCAATTTATTATAAAGATTTTGAGTTAAGAGTTTGTTGAGAATTGATTGAGTGATAATTTCATTATTTATAACTCTCTAATCATCAGGTTTTCATGTTAGGGGCAACCCTCCAAGATGGTAAGGGAGGGGTTAAACGAACTCAAATGCACACACAAGATGGGATCAACTCTCTTTTAATAAATAAATATAAACAAATAAACACAAACACCCGTGGTAGGGCAAAACCTTACATAAATATACTGAAGTAAAACTAACTCAACAAAACAAGAAAAACATTAACTCAAAAAACAATTAACGATTGCTACCAGCTGGCTGCTGGGGGAACTATATCTAAAATAAAACTCAAACTAAACAGACAATACAGAAGCACAGAGCTTACCAGACATGATTCATGAGAGGATAATGTTAAATACTAAATAATGAACTCGCACATGGAACAGGGAGCAAGGGGCTTAAAAAGGCAGAAAGCAAACGAGGGAATGACGAACCAGACATGAGGAGCAGGTGGGGCACATGAGGGCAATTAACAATGACACAGAATGAAGACACACAGGAGAAGGGGCCAGAATAAAAGGTACAAGAGGGTGGAGACAGACAAAGAGGAAGAGCAGGCAGGAAAGGGCAGGAACAGAAGAGTTTGCATAATAAAAGACTAGGGAAATACCAAAATAAAAGTAACTGGGACAAGAACCTAACATAATCCCCCCCATAAGGGGTGGCTTCCAGACACCCCAACAGAAACGAAAAGGAACAAGACAAAAAATAAATAAAAACAGGACGGAGCCTGGGATCCTGTAACCCATAAAGGGGGCAAAAGCACACAGGATCCACACAATGGGTCAGAGAATAAGGGCTAGGGAGACTCTGACAGACAAGGGGGAAAACAAGACCAAGGAGGAGCAGGAAGGGTGAGCCAGAAGACAATCAAGGAACAGAAAGGGGAGGCAAACAAAGGGGGCAGAGAACAGAAAACATGGACAAAAATCATAATAAAATAATCACAACAGAACTTGAGTCCAATTCTGGTGGTGCCGACCTTGGCACAGAGGATCCGACCATAACGGGTAGGAGCACAGATAGGATCAGAAATGACTTCTGCTGCAGGTGCCAAAACACGAGGCTCCGTACCAGAGACTAGCAGTGCTGGAGTAGAGAGAAGGTCTCGTAGTCTCAGAAGTGGGGATCCACTCACTAGGTTCCCAGGGGGCCAAGCTGGAGACAGAACCAGGGCAGAGTTGAATCCCATCAGGCTGGACAGCGGCAGTTCAGGAACACACTGGAGAGAGCGCAACCAGGACCCTGGGCTGAAACTGTAACTGCGGCATGCAATGATGGAGGATGCACCCGAGAGGTAGGGAGAAGCTGTAACACAGACAGCTCCAGACACAGCATGAGCAGGCCCCCACACCACCACGGAAGACTCTGGCAACAGGCACTCCAGGAGACTCCAACCCTCGAACAGATGGTTACAGCTAGCCGAGGATAAGGGCCCCACAGAGAAGACCCCAGGAATCCTTTGCAACACTGCACCTAAAAGAGAGCAGAAGGTGTGATGCGCCAGAGGGGCAGCAACACCAGAGGAACCAAGGCAGGCATCAAATTCAGTGACCACAAAAAGGGAGTGCAGAACTAGATCCAGGACAGATGCTGATCCAGTGGTGCAGAAAATCAGGGATTTGGACAATGGGGATTTGGCAGAACACAACTGATAGATAGGGGGTAGGATCTCCAGGCCACAAACATCCAGTGACAGAGGGGTACAGTGGCCAGGGAATGCAGATTCAGAACTCCATGACAACTGACGGACAACCTCCGCTCCCATGCGTGAACTACGGGACCTCCTGTAGACTGCTCGCTCAGGTACTGTGCGTGGACTACAGGATCTTGGACAGACCACATGCTCAGTGCCAGTACGTGAAGTATGGAAACTCTGGAAGACCTCTGCTTCTGTTCCCGTGCATGAACTGCAAGACTTATGGCTGACAACTCTCTCGGCTCCAGTGCTTGAGCTATGAAATCTCCTGTAGACAGCTCTTAGGATTCCCGTGCGTGAGACGAGACCTTGGGCAAACAACTCGCCCAGTTCCTGTGTGAGAGTTAAGGAAACTCTGGGAGACAGCTCCTACTGTTCCTGTGCGGGAACTACGGGAATTACGGCAGGCAACTCTCTCAGTTCCAGTGTTTGAGTTACAAAATCTCCAGTAGTTAGCTCTTGTAATTCCTGTGCATGAACAGTATCTCTGGCAGACTGCGCCATTAGACCACGTGCGTGAACTACGGGATCTACGGGGGACTGTGATCAGAGTACCAGTACGTGATGTGCAGAATCTCAAGTAGACAGCTCCTTTAGTTACCATGCGTGAACTAAGGGATCTCGGGCAGGTTACTCGCTCAGCTCCTGTGTGAGAAGTAAGGAAACTCTGGGAGACAGTTCCTATTGTTCCCGTGCGTGAACTACGGGACTTACGGCAGGCAACTCTCTCAGTTCCAGTGTTTGAGTTACAAAATCTCCGGTAGACAGCTCTTGTAATTCCTGTGCAAGAACAGTGTCTTTTGCAGACTGCTCCATTAGACCACGTGCGAGAACTACGGGATCTACGGGGGACTGTGTTCAGAGTTCCAGTACGAGAGGTGCAGAATCTCAGGCAGACAGCTCCTTTAATTACCGTGAGTAAACTACGGGAACTCTGGCAGACTGCTCCTTTGATTCCAGTGCATAAATTACGGGACCTCTGGTGGACAGCATGATGCACAAGAAGAGCTGGTGGCACTAGAAGTATCCAGGGAGCTTGGATGAACAAGGGCAATGGGGGCGAGCAAAGGGCATGTAGAACAGGGGAAGCTGGCAACGGCAAAAGTGTCTTGTGAGCGCAAACATACAGGCGCAATGGAGGCGAGCAAAGGGAAAGGCGCTCAGGAGGAGCAGGCAACGCTAAAAGTGTTCTGGGAGCACAGATGCCCAAACGCATTGGGGCGAGCACAGGGCACGACGCTCAGGGGGAGCCAGTAATGCTAACAGTGTCCTGGGAGCACAGATGCTCAAGCACATAGGGGGCGAACAAAGGGCCTGTCGGACAAGGGGAGCAGGAAGGGCCAACAGGGCTTGACAATTGGTGCCAGAAAACTTAAAGAAATAGCACAATAAAAATGAAAATCTTACAAAAACAAAAAGGCACAAAACTACATAATGCCCAAAAATTATTATCTCAACAAAAAGGTGAGGGACAGCGCAGGGACATGTTGACTGGGAACCCTCACAAAGCTGCTGACAAGTGCACTGGATACTTGTCCATCCAGTGACTGGGCAGCAGATTCCACTCCTACAGTCTGCGCCGAAACAGCAGACACATAAGCAAAGACGGGGACCACTTCAAAGGGAACAAGACCAACTTTAAACAGAGAAGATTCAGGAGTAACTGAATCCAGGGGGCACACAGGGCTAGACCTAGAGGACTTGAGCCATACAGAATCCTCCACAGTTCCAGGGATAACCTAAAGCGCCATGTCATCACAGAGGTCAGCAGGCACAACATCGGGCAAGGCAGCAGAGCGCTGACTGGTGGGCGTGGCCAAACCCAGGGAGGAAAATCTTCCGGCTCTGACTTCTTCCACCAGCCTGAGAATCCAGGCAGGGACGGCGTTGCTGGGGACCGATGCGGGGTGACCAAGAACGGATGATTTGGCAGGCAGAGGTGGTTCTGGACAACAGGAATCTTGGTTACAGACAGGGTAACTGGACAAAGGGTTCACAGACAAAGTCTCATTGTTGAAGTGGGGGGTACTGTGGGCTGATGGGGAGTGGCTCGCTGGATCCTCGCTCTGTCTGTGTTAGGACGGAATGGAGAACACAGCGGTAGAAAGAAAGTTGACGCAAGAAGAGGCGGTCTCACTCAGAGCAACTGGAGGTGAGAGATCAGCTGGCTCAACCGGGTGGTGCATGGAGTAGATGTGACCAAAGGCCCTCTCAAAAGAATCGGGTCCCTCCATCACATTCATCACTGACCTGATAGTCTCCCAAATCGAATAGTCACCATCCTCAAGGAAAATACTTGCTGAGACAGGATAATCCAGACCAGAACAGAATAGCCGGATGACTTCATGCTCCTCTAATCCATGATCATTCAGGGCGAGGAGCAGGGAGGCTGCATATATTCCTAAGGGGCGACCAGCTTGTTTGAGACTGGAGACATCAGGGTTAACCGGCACCACACGGCAGGGAGCTGAAGAGGGGGGCCGTGGCTTGCGTCGACGAGAGTGACCCATAACTGTGTAAAAATAGTGTGTGCTGAGTTTTTCAGAATGGCGGGTTCATTCTGTTAGGGGCAACCCTCCAAGATGGTAAGGGGAGGGGTTAAACGAACTCAAATGCACACACAAGATGGGATCAACTCTCTTTTAATAAATAAATATAAACAAATAAACACAAACACCCGTGGTAGGGCAAAACCTTACATAAATATACTAAAGTAAAACTAAAGCTAACTCAACAAAACAAGAAAAACATTAACTCAAAAAACAATTAACGATTGCTACCAGCTGGCTGCTGGGGGAACTATATCTAAAATAAAACTCAAACTAAACAGACAATACAGAAGCACAGAGCTTACCAGACATGATTCATGAGAGGATAATGTTAAATACTAAATAATGAACTCGCACATGGAACAGGGAGCAAGGGGCTTAAAAAGGCAGAAAGCAAACGAGGGAATGACGAACCAGACATGAGGAGCAGGTGGGGCACATGAGGGCAATTAACAATGACACAGAATGAAGACACACAGGAGAAGGGGCCAGAATAAAAGGTACAAGAGGGTGGAGACACAGACAAAGAGGAAGAGCAGGCAGGAAGGGGCAGGAACAGAAGAGTTTGCATAATAAAAGACTAGGGAAATAACAAAATAAAAGTAACTGGGACAAGAACCTAACATTTCATTAGTATCGATTTTGCAATGTCTTTACAAGGTCTCTAGAAATACATGTAAATATATATATATTTACATGCATTTCTATATACATACATACATATACATACATACATACATACATACATACATACATACATACATACATACATATTATATACACATAAATTTTTCTAAAAAGTTGCATTTAGTTTTTTTTCTGCCTGGCAGCAGTACCAAATTTCACCACTGGAGGAGAAGCCATAAAACATTGAGAAATTAATAAAAACAAAGGATATTTTTTACATTTTTTTATTTTTTATTTTTTGGGCTAAATTTGTCATGTGATTAACAAATGAACAGATTTCTACAAGTGTATCTGAAGTGATGTGTGGTTCTTTATTAAGTAGTTTGAAATATAGGCAAACAGATTTAAAAGGTTTACAGACTTTTTACAGACTGTCAGCGAGGCCAGTAAATACTCAAAACATGTTAAAAAAATTGGCAGTCGGAAGGTTGCTGGTGACTTCCTCAGAGCAGTTTGGATGTCAGGTTAAATGGTAAATTAAATTCCCCTAATGTGTGTGTTTTGGCCTATGATGGACTCGTGACCTCTCCAGGGCATACCCTCACACACTAAAGTGTGCTAGGTGCACCAGTTAACCATGTGACTCTCAAAAGGATGAATGTCCCAGTTCTAGAATCAAAATTAAGTGTTTAAAGTCCTTCGTGTACATCAAGGTGCTCCTTATGCCAAGGAATACCTTGTGTGATGAGCTGCAGGGTTCACTTGTTGCCTGGTGTGCCTCATGAAGCCGGATGCTTTTAAGGATCATCACTTACCCTCCCAGCTGTGTCCTTGAAGACAATGGCTACAATTCGTGGAAAGAGGGCAGTGAACCTGCAACCCCCTTCCAGGCTATTAAGATCAGGCGGTGGACCTTAATGCCCATGCTGAAGAGGAGATTCTGGCAAGGGCCCAGGCACTTCCGACTGTTAAGTAGTAGCTGCGAGGCTGGCTGCTGGGATCCCTGGAACTGAACCCCTGTACATACTCCAAGTGCACAACCCTGATGAAATGGGGACTAGGAGACAAGAGACTTCAGTTATTTAATTTATTCTTATTTTTTTGTTTTTAGTTAGCAATAAAATTTCAAAGCCTATTGTCTGTGTGCATATCTCACTGGCCACCCGCATCTCATTCGCCATCCGTGACTGGTTTGCTTAACTAAGGATTAGAATATTAAAACACTGACTGAAATGTTCAGAACTGCAAATGTACTTTTCCCGTTTGTTTGGTTTTGATGGATTCTGTTTTTATTTTGACAAAGTAATGTTTTTACGGTGAGATTTCATCCATTAATGCCTTTTTACACACACTCGAGCATTAGATGCACATTAGCAGAGTGCCACCCACACAATGTGCTCTTTAATAATGGAAAACACAATTTCAGATGGAGGCAGGGAATAAAATACCAACAGATTGTTAAATTATTTTCTATGGGAGTGAAAATTAACTGTCGGGCTTATAAAATATATTGCTTTGTTCAAACAATAACTAATCAAAGCAATGCCTCGACTGGCAGCCTGCTATGACACTCGTCTCATATTTACATGCATTGATTTTTCTGGTGATTTTTCCATAAGACAGAGATTGGTGAGAGAGAGGGTGTTTCTCTGGAGGATTTTTCCAATGAGCAATCATTCTTTGAGAGGGAGATTGATAAATGCGCTGTTTGTTTTATCGTTTGCTCTTTCATGCAGGCAGATAAAATATACTATTAAACTGTACTTCACCTGTGCAATGCAGAAGCCCTATGTAAATGAATTTGTATCATTATGCATTCATTCGGGCAGATTTGAAACCCTCCTGCTTTAGTATTGACATGCCAACCTTGATCTTTTGAGCTTTGGTGTTCTTGTAATTCAAAGCAGAGCAACCTTTCTGAAGCTTGGATCAAACGGGAATCAAACACAGACAAAGAAGAGTTTCAAATGATTGACTGTGTGAAACTGTGGTCGTAGCCTCTGAGTTCATCTGCATGAACTTGTCAAACCTAGTCTTGACAGAAGCCGCAACGAAACACATCCTGTCACTCTCAATGTTGACAAAACGACACATTTCTGAGCTTAAAATCACTATCTTAAGACATTGTTTTGAAGAGTAAGGGCGGAGAGCATGTCGAGGGTTTGAGGAGTGGCTGAGCTTGTGCATACACTTTATCAGATCATCATAAAAAAATGGCCATTTGTCATCTGTTGAATGACAAAGATGTTTTAGCAAAACTGTGGAGTGAGCTAATTTAACAAAAGTAGAGGAGAAACAATAAAGTTTATTGAGAGGATATTAACAATACTCATAACATGAGTCATCAAAGAAAAAGAAGTGTGAGAAGGTGAGTATGTATACATTATATGAGTGACAAGAGGTCCAACTGGGATTAGAATTCAGAGGGTTGGCTACATGGGTAATCAATGTGATCAATATTAGCGAATTTCAGACATAAATAGCTGTGTTTTTTTTATGTGCCTTTCGGAATATTGCATAAAACAACCCTGGATGGAAATGGCAAGATGCACATAAAAAATTATGCGCACAACTGAGTAGCATAAACTTTGTGTCCAAAAAGAAAAAATGTGCAAAATCTTTGATGGAAATGCATTTACAGAATATTTCCCAATGCAATGCAACGCAAAGTGTTTTTCTATCGGAACTGGGAAGTGATGGGGCTGCATTAATGGACTAAGTTTTAAGTAAGTTATCATTCACGATAAAAGGCTCCTAACGCAACAACAAATTTTTCTTTTGATATTTGGTGCCAGTTTATCAGGACGTGACCATTTTGTTCTCTTGGACTCGGTTGATAGAAGCGCTGCTTTTTTCGCAAATATTTTAATGCAATATTCCACATAAATTAAATTCACATCTTTGGATGGAAATGTGGCTACTGTGATAATTTCCAAAATCAGCCTTGCCATTTTGGTCCAGATCACCAAACTGTTATCAAAATAATTGCACATGCTTGAATTTCTGCACCAGATAGAAGCACAACCCAAACTGAAGATTCAAGTCACTTTCTGCAACTGTTAACTGATTTGTTAAAATAGAATCTTAGCAGTTTTTTTTTTGGTTTCTTACATTCATTTTTGTATTCTTTAAAGTAAAACACGATGCTCTTAAAACACATCGTTCACTTCATTACGGATTGAAATACGCTTGACTCAATGTCCAGAAATGGATTTATTTTATTTATATTTACCAGTACAAATACAGTGGAAAAATGCATGAAAGAATAGATTGAACAGGGTTTAAATATAAATAGCAATTCAATCTTTAGTGATGTATGCGTGGGAGTTGTATTTTTAAACATATAGGGAGACAGATAAAGGTTAAATTAAAAATACTGAGAACTTCTGGCAATGATCAGCTGTTAGAGAACTAGATGAACAATATTGTTTAAAAAATTAAACATCTTGATTTTAAATCCCAGTATCTGTAGGTTGATCATGAGACAGAAATATCACATTTCACAAACTGAATATGTTTAAAATAAACCTGTATTTTATGACTACCAATATGGCCAATTAATATCACAACCCTTAAATATTTTAATTATAAAGAGCTGCATTATATGTAGTGCTCTTCATTTTTGCATGACTTAAACATAGAAACGTGGTGGAAAATGGTTTGTGATACAAAATCATATAAATTACATTAATATATACAGAATAGTCTTTATTTGAACCTTTGACCATTTGAATTTTCTTGTCCTTTCTTTGAAACTGATGACTTGGACTTAGTTTAGAATCTACCCGACAAGAAGAGAGCATAATTGTATTATTATTATTTTGACACCAGCAAACTAGTGAATACTATGGTACACTGAATAAATAAATGTGTGATTGTATGGGTTTTGATATGTTGAATGCGTTTTAATTTTTATTTGCATGAATTTTCGTTAGCTTTGGAAAGAAATATCCTATTACACTAATATAAAGACTAAATCGAGATAAAATAAAGATATATAGATAAATATCTATATTTATCAATAGATCAATTTTATATTTATCAACATTCCTTTTAGTTAAATGTTAACCTCATAAAATCCTTAACTAGCTGAAAAGAGTTCCCTCACTGAGGTGCTCTCTTCACAGGCTCAAGGTACGTGTCTATCAGCGTCACAGCACACTCTGCTTGTTTACTAAGGTTTTCCTTAGGTCACATGATAACTAGTCACATCAAAACAATTATCCGTCATCACTCAGACGCTCGCATATATTTTCAGGTCGCAGAGAGAGCCTTTCGGGAGCAAAACAATCACAGTTTTGAATCCTGTGTGTAAGAGTGTGTCTATGTGAGCTGCTTTGTCCTCTGCTGTTGTGCTGAAGGTGGACGATAATTAATATGTGTTCTGGGCTGATGATGAATGAGGCCCATGGAGCTCCTCATCAGCTGTAGAGCGAGCAAACACACTTCCTCTCTCTCTTTCTCACTCTCTCATGTGCTTTGTGTGCGACCGAGTGAACCTCATTCTCAAGTCCTGGACTCTTATTCTATTTTGATCATCCATGGCTCTTCAGGGTGTCTATGTCTACCTGCCCATCTATCCATCTTTATTTTAACTTAACTGTCCAAGGACTAAATGTGGCCATTACACTGTAGCTTTTTTTAAATTCTATCTCTTTTTACGATTGCCCCTTTCCATCATTCATTTTCATTGTCCAACTAATAAATGTGATCAACAACTTATGGCTAATAATATTTAGCAGTATTGCAGTTCACTTGATGGGCTCCTTTATTTAGAACATCATCAGTGATTCAAATTCACATTAAATTTTTTTCTGTTAAATGCAGTTAAAAAGCATCAAGAGCATTTCCTCACACACACACTGATAGGTTTAGATCCAATCTAGACACACCGAAGTGGCGTCTGAATGGACAATAACAGGGCAATTGCTTTGGGCTTTTGGGAGGCACATGTCTGAACACTCCCAGCTGGTGTGATGGCAGTCTGACACGTGTGCTGGTTTTGGAAAGAAAGTCCTCCATAAGAAAAGACAATGTGGCAGGCAGGGGATATGGTTTAATTTAGTATGACATTATACTAGGGTACCATTGAGTATAACACATCCTCTCACATTCACACCTGGAGCTCGGCACATTCACACCTGAGCGAGGATGCACTTAACACCCTCTTACTCAGAATCTTCCTGCCTGATCATGCTTTATCAGAAGATTTTAAAGATTTAAGACTACTTTTTTAAAAATATGGGTTTGACCGTGACATTGAGTGCACTTACTTTGGGTCAGAACAGGGGCAACTACTGATGCTGATGTTGATGGATAAATCTCTGCTGTTTTGAGTCCTTTACATATCACAGTGAACACAGATTTAAGCTAGATGAAATTAACCAGAATAACCACCAAGCTCGAGAAATATAATCTTCCCTTCATGGTTTGGAGGGGGGGGGGGGGTGCAGCTGCAAACCTTATTAATATTGTCACAAATAACAATCTGTGTGAGTTGTTTGATCTTTAAGGACTTTAATCAGGGTTTGATCTTTAAATCCTCTACACATCGATCCGAAATAAGATTCAAACAAATCTTCGGATGGCTTCTCAGCAGGGTACTCTTTGTCGGTGTCAAGGAAATATTGGTGCAATTCCCTGCCTCAAGATGACATTTGCAGTACAACTGATGCACTCCGCACCTCAGAGGGAAACAGGAAAGATGTCATCATAGAACAAATCATGGATGTGGATTGGTTTATACTGTTGGCGGCTGATCACATGGAGCTGTTTGACAAAAATGTGGAGAAAATAGATGATTTGTGGCACGCCATTTCTTTCCTGTTTTCTGTGCAAAGTTGCTATAAAAATTTAGGATGAGCGACTCACATCATCAAAAGAGCCATACATTTTTATGATCCAATGAATACAAACTATATATTTGAATGCCATGAAGCTGTTATATAACAGTGCCGCCAACAAATGTACACCTCGTTCCATAATGCCACACGTGGCTGACTACACAAGCTGGTTCAAAATGCAATGTTTTTATGCATCTGGGTCTGCTTGAATTGGGATCATGTTCTCACCACACATGTTTGCCTGGATACCACCAATTCAAGCAGGTCTCTGCATGCCTTTTTGGGTCAATCACTTGAGTTTGAGTGCTGCATTCTCACCAGCACAAATGAACTTCACCAGAAGTTCAAATGAAATGTTGTGCTGTTGAATCTAACTCAATGAAGCAGGTGTGAAAACACCTTGAAACACAAATGCAGCCATCAAACCTCCTGAGTCACCCCGAATGTCAGTTCTCTGCTAAAACCCCGGTTGGTATACGTCACTTTCACATATTTCAATTTTCAATCGTAACCAAGATTTTAAAAGATCAGATTCATTCAGTTTTTTTTGGGCCATTTTGTGTTATTTATGGTGTCAGTGTTTGTTTGTTTTTTCCTGTTTGTGTGCATTTAAAACGATTGATTGGTTGATTGAGAGTTTTTTGTTCTATCTCCTCCAGTGTCTGATGGTCAGCATTTGACTCTTCCACTCGCCGAGGGTTTCTCTGGGGTTATTTGTCTTCTCTTGTCCTGCCACTTGTCCTCAGGGATTTGCAGCCTCTTCGACACTCACACACACCCACACCTACAGACACCTACACACAGGGTCACAGCAGAGGAGACAAATGCCTCTGTGTGACTGATTACACTCAACACACACCAGATAAGCCCTCCGCTCATCGCTCATGATCCACATAGGAGCGTTAACCTCTTCACGAGGCAAAGCTCGAGCTCACAAACACTGACACTTTTCAGCCATTCACTCCATCATCATGTAAATGCCTTTCATTAGCACCACCACCACTAAGCGTTAGCTCTCATTTGGATGAATAGAGATTTTCAATGTCTGAAGGTCAGCACACTGGGTCAGGTTTGAAATGAAACTGAATGGTATTGAACAAGATAAGCTTTCTGTTGAACCGAGCAGGGTTGGTGTGCTGACCTTGTTCCATAGTGATGACTCTTTTAACGGTTACTGATTTTTTGCCACAGTAAAACTACCTTTATGTAAAGAATTACAAGATTCCCAACTGATACGTCAACTTTGCTGGTCAAACCTCATTGGTTATGAAGTATATTTTTTTTGTTTGATTGTTTTGTTCTTTAAAAGCAATTTATTTTATCTTCTTCTTTAATCAAACTGTTATTAAGTAGAAAAAAACATTCTTGTTTTGAAGAAAAGCAGAAAATTCTGAATAGTTTGGTTCAATTTCAAAATGCTTGATTTCAGTAAATGTCTTTGACATGAATTTGAGAGTCAGCTCAAGTGTTAATGTTCTGAACTCTACTCTCTTAAAAATATGAAAACAAATTACATAAAGCAAGGAGCAAGAACTTGTTCTTTTAATTGAAATCAAGGGAAAATGAGGATCTAACAAAAGGACAGTAGATTTAGTTACAGTAACTACAACTAGATGGATAAAGTTTGTGCACAACTTGGATGTTGGCTAGTAAATGTGCCATTTAATTTTTTTTTAATTAGCAAAATGGAATGGTTGCCAAGGTAGAATTTTTAGTCGCTATGGACAAGTCATTGACATCATAAAAAGTTCCACATGCCAATATGAGTAATATAAACCAACCCCATGTCTCTCTGACTTTGTGATATGCCAAAATGGTTCCTATGGTCGCTATTGAGGGGTCAGTGACATCGTTTCTTTTGTAGCTATAAGTTGTATATACCAACCCTGTGTCTTTATCATTTACCAAAGCTGAGATAGAGTTCAGAAAGTTTGGTTGTTAGGGTAAACAGTTTGGTTGCTATGAAGCCATCAGTGATGTCATACAATTTTTTAATTTGTTACAATGTTTAATGTAAACAAACCTACATTTGTCTGTGACGTTTCATTTGTTGTTTCCCATTTATTCTCATAAGTAAATTACACATATCTATCCTAATCTAGAGCCGGGGCTCAAATACTTTTGCACTGTGCTTCTTATGTTCTTGCACATACTAACAACCTCCACAGGTGTGGTCAGTTTGAGTTACAGTTTTACAAAATTTGGATCCATGTCAAGCCAGTGGAAAATGTCCCTGCATTCTCAGTGACTTACCTGAATTTCTTTAGTATTACCAGTTTGAAAATATCTAACAACCTGAGTCAGACCAGTTTGGATATCTTGACAAAGTTTGGTGGCTGTAGTTCAAGTGGTCTAGGAGTAGATTTGTTTAGCTTTAACTTTTTAGCGAAGGACGAATAACACTATGTTGACTTTAACAAGCCAACCTATAAACCTTTTTTAAGTGACTTATTCAAATGCTGGAGTTAACTCAATGTTCACCATCATCAGATCAGTCTTTGACAAAATTCTGCCTCAAATTGAGCCTTGTTTGCAAAATAAAAGGATGATGGTAAAAGATTGCGCTCTCTTTTGGACTCGCACAGTATTTTAGAATTGTCATGTTTTATGTGGCTATGAATTATTTTCTCCACCAGATGGAGACATTTTTCCTGTATTAATTTCAGTTGTACTAATTATCATCATCTGCCTCAGCTGTATCTTGTTACATTTTTCACTATATATATTGCCTTTTGTCTCTGCCTGTCACTTGGTGATTAAGTCAGTTTGTTTCTAGTCAGGAGAGTTGTTTCTCTTCTGGAGATCCCTTTGTTTTTTGTGGACAAGTGCTGTAGTTCTTCTTGTAGAAAGAACTATTTTTTGTTTGTTGGAACTGAGAATAAATCTACCTTTGTTTTTTATCTAACATCTGTGGGACTGACTTGCTGGATTTCAACTTTCCTTGTGGATCAGTGGTAGAGTCGTCGCCTGGAGAATTAGAGACCCAAGTTCGATCCCCGGGTCAGACATACGACAGAATCACCAAGTCATGAATCCAGCTGAAGCCTCTACCAAGGATCTTGCTTCGGTTGTTGCCCAGCATGAGGTAAACTTTTCGCAATGTGCAGCTGCTCTGAGTCAGCAAGAGGCTCTGATGGAGAAACATTCCCAAATAATCTCAGATCTCATGGCATCCATGCGTCAACTCGCTGACAAGATATCTTCTGGCCCAAACTCAGTCCCAGAGGCTATCCCTGTTGTGCAAGCTCCACTACCTCAATTTGAACCTCGCCTCCCTCCACCCCAACGCTTTTCAGGTAATCCCGAGACTTGCGAGGGATTTCTAACCCAGTGTGCACTGACTTTCGATTTACAACCTTCAAGTTTCCCCTCCGACCAGGCCAGGATTGCTTATGTGCTCACTCTCCTGTCTGGTAAAGCATTGGCCTGGGCAACGGCTGTCTGGAATGCCAAAAGTCCTTGCTGCACCAGCTATCCCAGCTTCGAGAAGGAGTTTAAGCGAGTGTTTAATCACCCCCTCTCAGGTAGAGAGGCATCTAGACAACTCCTCACTATCCGCCAAGGAGGCAGAAGTGCTGCAGAGTACGCTATCCAGTTTCGGACACTTGCTGCAGGTGCTGGTTGGAATGATGAGGCCCTCATTGTATGTTTTCAGAATGGCCTATCGGAGGCTCTCAAGGATGAGTTGGCCACTCGGGATCCAGTTAAGACACTAGAGACCCTAATCGACCAAGCTATCCTTCTGGATGATCGACTAAGACAAAGAAGCCTGTCCAACCAATATGTCCCTGCATCGTTTCCCAATCTTAGGGCAACTTCAATTCCTTCAGAGATTCCAGATTCCCCAGAACCCATGCAGTTGGGTCGTGTCCGCCTCTCCACCCAGGAGAGAAGTCGGCGAATGAGAGATCGTCTTTGCCTGTATTGTGGCCTGCCCGGTCACTTTCGTTTTGATTGTCCTGAGCTGAAGGGAAACGAATCACTCCGGGCAGAGGGGAGAGAACTGCCTCGGGAGTAACCCAAACCTCTCCTCATCACAACTCTGGTCTCTTCCTACCGGTCACCATGGTGCTGGGAACCAAGGAACATCAACTCAATGCCTTCATTGACTCAGGGGCCGCTGGGAATTTTATGGACAGGACTCTGTCAACCCATCTCCAAGTTCCGGTAAACCTCCTGCCTGCTCCATTGGAGGTAACTGCCTTGGATGGTAGACCCATTGCCCCTGGTGCTGTTACCCATCTTACGGATCCTCTTAGTGTCTCTATTTCTCACCATCACGAGATGATATCGTTTAATCTTATTGAATCACCTGACCTCCCGTTAATTTTCGGTCATCCCTGGCTTACCCTCCATAACCCCCTTATTGACTGGTCTTGTGGTGAAGTCCTTAGTTGGGGCTTGTCATGTCAAAGAACGTGCCTTGGTACCACTAATATCAAGCCAGAATCACAAGATTCCATTGACCTTTCCCGGGTTCCTGTTGAATATCACCGTCTGCGGTCAGTTTTCAGCAAGAAGAAGGCTACTGTTTTACCTCCTCATAGAACCTATGACTGTGCCATAGAGTTACTGCCCGGATCATGTCCCCCTCGAGGCAGGATATTTTCTTTGTCAGCCCCAGAACAGAACGCTATGGAGATCTACATTAAGGAGTCTTTAGCTGCGGGGATTATAAGACCATCCACGTCCCCGGCCGGTGCTGGATTTTTCTTTGTGGGGAAGAAGGAAGGAGGACTCCGGCCCTGCATTGATTATAGGGCACTTAACAAGATCACTGTTCGTAACCGTTACCCCCTTCCTCTTATGACAGCTGGCTTTGAGTTGCTTCAAGCAGCCACTATTTTTTCTAAGCTCGATCTTCGTAATGCCTATCATTTGGTGAGAATCAGACAAGGTGACGAGTGGAAAACTGCCTTCAATACCCCAAATGGACATTATGAGTACCTAGTTATGCCCTTCGGTCTCACTAACGCACCTGCTGTATTCCAAGCCCTAATTAATGATGTACTCCGGGACATGCTTAATAAGTTTGTATTCGTCTACTTGGACGATATCTTGATATTCTCAAGTTCTCTCGAGGAGCATGTGAGTCATGTCAGTAGGGTTTTGCAACGCCTCCTTGAAAACAATCTCTTTGTTAAGCCTGAGAAGTGTGAGTTTCACACCAAGGAAGTTCTATTTTTGGGATTTATTATAAGACCCGGGCAGGTGCAGATGGATCCAAAGAAGGTTCGAGCGGTGTTGGATTGGCCAGTACCCACTTCAGTCAAGGAGGTACAAAGGTTCATTGGATTTGCCAACTTCTACAGGAGGTTTGTGCGGAACTTCAGTTCGATTGTAGCCCCTCTTACTGCTCTTACTAAGGGGGGGACCCGATTTTCTTGGAACTCAGAGGCTGAGGCAGCCTTCCTTGATCTCAAGCGCAGGTTTACTTCCGCTCCTGTTCTGTCTATCCCTGACCCTGAGCTTCCCTTTGTTGTTGAGGTAGATGCCTCTGAAGCTGGTGTTGGGGCTGTTTTGTCTCAAAGAAGCAGGGACAACTGTTTGCACCCATGTGCTTTTCTCTCTCATCGCCTTAGCCCTGCCGAGAGGAATTATCATGTGGGAGACCGGGAGTTGCTGGCTGTGAAGATTGCCTTGGAGGAGTGGAGGCACTGGCTGGAGGGGGCCAGGCATCAATTTCAGGTGTTAACTGATCATAAAAACTTGGAGTACATCCAGCAAGCTAAACGCCTCAATCCCCGCCAGGCCCGCTGGTCATTATTTTTCAATCGATTTGACTTCACATTGTCATATCGCCCTGGGTCAAAGAACTTGAAACCAGACGCCCTTTCCCGAGTTCATTCCGACACTTCTCGAGAAGATTCTCCTGCTACCATCATACCCCAATCTAAGATCCTTGCTCCTCTACAATGGGGTATTGAGACAATTGTCCGTAAGGCTCAAGCTCAAGAGCCAGACCCAGGTGGGGGCCCGACTAATTGCTTATTTGTGCCCAGAGCTGTCAGAGCCAAGGTACTTCAGTGGGCACACTCCTCAAGACTCACCTGTCATCCTGGTGTCTCCCGCACTTTAGAGTTCTTACAAAGACGCTTCTGGTGGCCCTCTGTAAGGAAGGATGTTATATCCCTTGTTCAAGCTTGTCCCGAGTGCAATCAGGGAAAAACCTCTCATCAACGACCCCAAGGCCTGTTACACCCTCTGCCTATACCTCGTCGTCCATGGTCTCACCTCTCATTGGATTTTATAACTGGCCTTCCTTCATCCAAAGGCAACACTACTATCCTGGTCATTGTGGACCGGTTTTCTAAAGCTGCCAGATTCATTCCTCTTCCCAAACTTCCATCGGCCAAAGAGACTGCAGAACTCCTCACCTCTTATGTATTTAGAGTTTTTGGAATTCCTCAGGATATAGTGTCTGACAGGGGTCCTCAGTTTACATCTAAATTTTGGCGTTCCTTTTGTCAATCCCTAGGTACTTCAGTTAGTCTTTCTTCTGGGTTCCATCCTGAGTCCAATGGGCAAACTGAGAGGGTTAACCAAGATCTCGAGACCACTCTAAGGTGTATGGTGGGCAAGAACCCTTCTTCTTGGTCCTCCTATCTCGTCTGGGCTGAATATGCGCACAACACCTTACGTTCTTCCTCCACGGGGAGATCCCCTTTTGAATGCCAATTTGGATACTCCCCTGCACTCTTCCCTGAGCAGGAGGTTGAGGTGGCGGTCCCCTCTGTTCAACATCATATAAAACGTTGCCGTCGAATCTGGAGATTAGTCCGCAACCAGCTCATTCGAGCCTCTGTCCAGTACCAAGACCAGGCCAATCGTAGACGTAGACCGGCCCCTACCCTGCGGGTTGGTCAACGTGTCTGGTTGTCTACCCGAAACCTACCCATGAGGGTGGAATCACGAAAGCTCAACCATCGGTACATTGGACCATATAAAATTATCAGGAAAGTTAACCCAGTTACTTACCACCTAAACTTACCTAGATCTTTAAAGATTAATCCCACTTTCCATGTCTCTTTGCTAAAGCCTGTGTTGTGTTCTCCTTTTGTGGCCCCTGGCAGGTCCCCTCCCCCTCCTCGGATCATTGGTGGTAAACCTGCGTTCACAGTCCATAGAATACTACGGGTTCGAAAGGTGCAAAGGTCCCGGCAGTATCTTGTGGACTGGGAGGGCTATGGTCCCGAGGAGCGCTCCTGGGTTCCTGCTAAGGACATTCTGGATCCCAAGTTAATCCAAGAATTTCGAAGACGCACTTCGGGGAATCTTGAAAGGAACGTCAGGAGCCGTTCCTAGGGGAGGAGGTCCTGTCATGTTTTATGTGGCTATGAATTATTTTCTCCACCAGATGGAGACATTTTTCCTGTATTAATTTCAGTTGTACTAATTATCATCATCTGCCTCAGCTGTATCTTGTTACATTTTTCACTATATATATTGCCTTTTGTCTCTGCCTGTCACTTGGTGATTAAGTCAGTTTGTTTCTAGTCAGGAGAGTTGTTTCTCTTCTGGAGATCCCTTTGTTTTTTGTGGACAAGTGCTGTAGTTCTTCTTGTAGAAAGAACTATTTTTTTGTTTGTTGGAACTGAGAATAAATCTACCTTTGTTTTTTATCTGACATCTGTGGGACTGACTTGCTGGATTTCAACTTTCCTTGTGGATCAGTGGTAGAGTCGTCGCCTGGAGAATTAGAGACCCAAGTTCGATCCCCGGGTCAGACATACGACAAGAATAGTGTTGAGTTCTCGGTGGAAATCTGATTGCTATCTTATCTGACCCACAACAGAAACATAACTGGGATATCTCACATTAAAGCAATCGGTAATGACGGTGCACAATGACGGCGTCATTGAAAATACATGCATATGACTTCACAGGGCTCATCCAATCAGGATGCAGCATGTTGTTGGTTATAACAACATGCATTAGATATTGATTGGGTTGTAGTAATATAAGATATTGATGAGATTGATTGATTGAATTGTCACAGATGTAAAGTTGGTTATGGTGGTAATTAGAATCATTGGCATTTTTAAAATCAATGTAAAACTGTTATGGTTTCAATAGTTTTTTCATTGAGGACTACTTTGAAATAAATTAAATGTGAAATAAAGTTTTATGTTTTAATCTTGACCTATTCCAAATGAAGAAAAACTGGTAGATTTCTGAGAAATGTCAGAGTTCTTCAGCTCAATCTCTGAGGCTTCTGAGTCTCTGGAGAGTCTGAAATATTGCCATCGATTTTAAGATGTTTGATTTGTCAATAGTGAGAGTGGAGAAAGCCAGAGACATGATTTTGTCAAGCTCTGACTGAAGGATGAGTGTAATCGGAGAGAGGGGTAGAGAGAGTTATCTCAGAGCTTGCTCAAACATCATTACAATCGTCTGTGCTTTCTTTACTCTGAGTGTATAATCTCAGGACCCATAGCACTCATCTCTGCTTTGTTTACTCTGCGTGTTATCACAGAAGTCGCCGTGACATGCATTGCTCTAATTTTGACTATGCACTTCACATCCTCAAATCAAATCTTTGTTATCGAAATGGCAGTTTTCAATAGCAAGTGATAACTATAATAATAGAGACCTAGTGAAGACCTAGGGAGAAATGAGGTTTGCCAGATGATCAGTTCGCCTCTGGCCAGGAAAATTGTCAATTTGTCTTTTTAGTGTCCATATTATGGTTATGAAAGTATCATACTTTGGGACTCACCAACAACAGGTTTTCAATGCAAGCTTAAAAACAGTGCCTTATAAATGCCTTTATTTTTACATTATCTCTCAAATAATCTGTCCATTGACCCTTCTTTAACTCACAGAAATCACTAGTGATTGAAGTTTTACCCAGTTGAAATAGTGTATGCTGCACAAGTCAGAAAGTGAATGCAGAACATGGTTGAGGCTGTACATCAAGTTCAAATCTCTAATTCGTGACAGCCTCATCCTCAACTTCTTTTCCCTGACAATGCAAAACTCAGTCTCAGTGTCTCCAAGACATAATCTGACCGGAATCAGTCACAGTGTTTGAGAGTGGATTTTTAAGAGTTGCAGGTCTGCAGATTTAACTACTCTGAGGCAGGGAATTTGTTTGAAACAAATCACTTTAATAATTGAAACTCAAACAGAATGTTTTTGTTAATGTTGAGCGACATTGAACACTAAATATAATTTTTATATTACCCCTTAATATGAGCACTTTAGCACAAAATGGGATGAACTGATTTGGGATTCTTTTTGTATTCCATATCATAAACACAGTGGTTTCTTCACTGCCTCGCTTGCAGAGAATGGCAACTGGTAATAGAGGCAGGAAGTGGGTGAGACTGAGATAAAAACATAGAGTGAAATGTAAGCTGTCCGGCACTGGTCTATGGCTGTCACAATAATGTGCATTGTAAGGCACCACATGTCCTAGCAATATTGTAGACCCTCACGATTATGTGGTTAAATTATCAATACAAAGCAAACATGAGGAGTCTAATGTATGGCCTTCCTGAGCTCCTTGCTTGAGTTTGAATCATGTTGTGTTTAACACGTTATAAAAAAAGTGAAAGCTCCTCAGAATCAGGGTCAGAAGGTATTTACAGAGATGCCACTTGTTTATCTCCGGCTAGATTTAAAACTTTTTTGCAGAAAATGCTTTGTCCATGCTCGGAGATGCCCTTTTGTGTTTGATTTCTCTGCTTTCTCTGTATGTTATGTGGTTTGGATTAAAGGGTCTAGAGCAAGTAGATATGCCTGATCTACCCGACTTCTTTGATAAGCAGTGCGGTTCCCATCTGCCACTAACTGACTCTTTTTAACTGACTGATTATTTTAATTATCTTTATTGAATGCCTGCAGACACATGACTAGACAGATCCGCTTCCCGACCTCCGTGGGGGTGTTACATTGATATCTAATAAAGGGAAGAGTACATTAATTAATTATATACTTTTTTTAAACAAGCTCATGTTGTGTATTTACGTGTTTAATTCTAGTTTTGTTGTGTCATATGGCAAAGAATTAGTGGTAGGTTTGTCTTAAAGTGTGATGGTATTTACATGACAATAGTATGCTCCAATCCCTTCCGCATCTTCAAAACCACACCTTATTATTTTCGGATGATCACTGAATAACGAAGGGATAGAGGAGAGAGCATCCCCAAACTCTGCAAAGACTCAGACCAGGTACCCTGGTATACTTGCCTCAGCCAGCTCTGGCCATTGCTCCTTTGGACTCTGCTACAACTTCTTACTTAACTTCATCAACCTCCAATCGGACAACGACAAGAAGTGTTAGCGAGAGTGGTTTTGGCTATAACGCCATATTTATTTTTGTATATATTTTTCCAGTTCTTTATTATTTAATGAAATACTTTTGTCCAGTTAACTTTTCTTTTGCACTGTTGGTGGCACAAATAAAAAACATCAAATGGACGTATTTGTGCAGCTCGTCCTTGGGTCCTTCCTAAGTTCCCCCTCGCCGTCGTCGCAGCACGGACAAAGATGTAACCTTGAGAAGAAAACTTTGCAGGCCAGAGAAGATGTGAAACTGCAAATACAGAGAATTTTCTTCTTCTTTACTAGCAGAAAAGAGGCATCCAATGAAATATTCTCATAGCAACTTATAGCACTTGTAATAATTCTGAAGGATACCTTCCAAGCTTCATTTACTGACTGAGTTTGATGTGTTATGACCTTGTGAGTTTGTTTGAGCTGAGACGTGTTTCAGAGTGTCTCCTGGAGTTTGTGGGCTGATTTCTAAGTAGTGGTTTTGGTTCTCTGACCCGTACACCTGCTCAGAATCACAGGGCAGTTTTATTATTCATGTAACGGATGGTGTTTAATTGAGAGCGGTTACGCTTGGTTAATTACAGGACGTTTTCCTTGAATCAACCTTTAACTCTAGAGTATTTACAGAGCAGAAAAGATCCTCCATTGACCTCCGGAATGATTTCACAGCAAGAAAAATCCACGTTCTGTCCCTAGTCACTCATCTTAACTCTTGAGAGAGTCCTCTTGACAATTAAAATTTGCTTTCATGTACAAAATGAAAACAATGATATTCAGGATGTAGTTTTAAAGCAATTTTTTATCGTCTAATAGTGTCATGTGCTTTTTCCTTGGGTTTTAAGTTGCTTTGTATAAAAAAATATCTGCACAATACAATAGCAAAAATGTGCTTCGGCTCTTCTCATAAAAGCCACCCACATGTTAATAATATTGTAGGTAGTCTGTGAATATTAGCATTCAGATATTTTGAAAACTTTACCAATTGAAAAGTGCATCAGCTACCTGATGGTAAGAAATGAGCGTGTTCATTTACTTTTAAAACAGGTTGTTAAATCAAATTATCCAGTGTGCATCAGGCTGATGTGATTGGAGAGGACACTGGTGCTTCTCAGGGATTCAGTCTGATTCAAACATCAAACCTTGTGCACTAATTAGCATTGAAACTTTCTCTAGAGTTATTACAAAACGTCACATGCAGTTATCTACTAGCCGCTTTCCGATGGAGGTTATTAATAATGTCTCTCACTCATGCATCTGAAACATATTCTTCCTCATTTCACGGATCACAGATAATAGTTTTATTATTCAGCCACTGCTGTGGTATTTTGAGATTTTGCAGATCACAAATGAACATAATAGAGCAAAAAATTGGAAGAACCAACATTATGTCAACACAGAAAGGTTTTTACTGAAAGGCAGAATATTGAATGAAAAGTATCGATTCCCATATTTCAATGTTGTGGCAGCTTAATAGTTTGTTTGTTTTTTTTTTCATTTATATTTCTTATCGATTGCTTAGGTGTTTTTGGTGATGGGTGGTTTATGGGTCATTGATGGATGTTTGCAGGTTTGATTTGTGCAATGTTGTGGTGAGTGATTAACTGGGTAATTGGTATTACTACTTTCTGGGTCATTCATAGGTTGTTGAATGTTTGCTGGGTGGTTTGACTGGTTGCCGGGTTTAAAAGCTATTTCTTTTGATAGCTGTTGAAATGGTGATGAACGGTTGTCTTTATGAATGAGAGTGTGAGGAAGTCCATGGATTTTGATTGGAAATGTTCAGCCAGGATCTGTCCAATCGGATTACTGATTACAAAATTTAAAGTATGGTTTATTTTAAATAAGAGGTTTTACTGAAAGTAAATAAGATGATTTACTTTAGAGGCTTGGCTGGCCATGGCCATCACACCACTATAATGGCAGCTTTTAATGAAGGTCTATGAGGTCTATAAAGAAATTTGTGATGAAATCTGATTGCTATCCTATCTGACCCACAACAGAAACATAACTGGGATATCTCACATTAAACCAGTCTGTGTGATGACAGTGCTATGAATGGTACAATGAAAGGAGAAAAATATGACAAAGCTTTACATGCGGGGAAACCATTCTATCCTTTTGAAATGGTTTCCAAAAACACTAGGATATAATAGATAAAATACATTTTGGCATAACGGTGTAATTTTGAATAATATCTACGATACACACATTGCTTCACACTTAATTTATGATTTTTCAGATCATTAGCACATGAATCGCACAAAGAAAAGGATGTCGCTGCACTGAACCAGGATCCAGTAATTAATAAAAGTCTTTAAGAAATTGTTTCTGAGTGAAAAAAAAAACATTTACATTTCAGACATTTTTCATCATATTCCACACACACACAAACCCTTATATTTAGTATGTGAGTCCTTCAAAGATAATTATTAGCTAACATTATACTTAAATGTGTCACATTCTAGCAAAAGTCAGCAAAGGAAGGTTATGAATATTAATGAAATACGATTTCCCTTTTATACATTTCTTATAAATTAATTTCTTGTAATTACTTTTGAAGCATCTTAATGCAGAGCCACTTTAAAACATTTGTGTTGCTGTTTAGATATCATTAAGCTTTGGAAGTAAAATACATGTGTAAAATCCATTAAATGCATACATTTAGCACATTTTAACTTAATTATGAAGCAAAATTTACTTTTAAACCTCTTCATAGAGAGAAAGCTTATTTCTTCATTCACTCGGATGCAGGCTAGCATTTAATCTTTTCATTTTCATCCCAGTTTTTTCAAATGCAATTATTCGGTTTCCCTAAATATATCCTTGTTGCTGACATTGATATAGAGCATTTGCCTGGAAGTTATCCATATGTTAGTATGTTAACTTTATCAGACCTACTTGGATACATTTTAAAACTCAGTATTGAAAGCATTTGCCCTTCAGTTCCAATCTAAAATGTGATGCGCTCTTCACTCAAGCTGAGGTGAGCCTTTATGCATGGGAGTCGTAGCCCCGCATACAGCACACAGACACAGGGTCAGCCGGACTCTAGACGAAATAGAGGTGTGACCATTTGAATGGAACTAACTGAAAGTTAAAACATGCAAATATAAATTGGTTCATAGCAACGCATAATTTATTTCAAATTTATTTGAATAAACATACAATTCAGAAAGAGTTTTACTCTAAAAAATTGTTGAGTCTTCTGGGCTTGTGTTATCATTGAGATGAGAGAGAAAAGTGGCGTATGTTGCATTGGAGCTCTCTCTATATTCAACCCAGCACAACTTTTAAACCAGACCAAAATCTTTTTTTAAAACAAGCAAAATCATAACCACATAACAAGTGTGTGGTGCCTGACTGCTTGTCTTTGTGGACTAATCGGTCATTAATGAGTTTTTCGTGTTTTCTTGTGGAGTTGAAGTGGTTTCTAGGCTTGGCTAGTCAGTAGCTGGGTTGCTGCTGAGAAACTTGAGTTATTCCTGGTTCGTCTCAAAGGGCTTTGTGAGGGTTTTTTTTCTGGCTGTTAGTTGTGTTCCTGAAAAGATCCCTTCACTACAGTTTTTCAAAAAGATGAGCTATTAATTTCCAAGAGCAGAATGACATGAGTGTGACTCTAGAGACAATGAGGGAACCTGACGCATGTTTCCGTCCTCATCTGAAACAAAGCAATTAATTATTTACAGGCTTCAGCAGCGCAGAGAAACTTCAATTATTATTATCTTGAGCTTCTGTTTATGCCCAACAACAGTAAGACTGAGTAGGAAATGAACAATAACAGCGAGGATCAATCAGACACAGAGTCTCTCTAATTGAACTCTTGGGTTTCCATTCTGTGGAGTTTTTAAGTGTTTGAACAAAGGTTGAGTCTGAACGATCGATGAGTAAAGATATGAATTGGGACATTTAGTGGCTTCTGTGGTGTTTTGAGCATCTTATAGTGGACACAATTGTAATTTGAAATGTCGCTGTGGAGTGCAGGAAACCAGGAGAGACTGGGGTGTGTTGAAGCGGTAAATACGAACATACTGGTGGTGTTGCTTTAATTCAGAATCCACCAAATGATATTCAATAGAAATCCTTTAAATGTTAGAAGATTTTTGCTTGAATATATTCCTGATCATTATTGTAGAAAAGCTTGAAAAGTAATGACTAATAAACATTGACTCATTTAGTCAAAGGAAAGAATATTGACTTTATTACACATTTATTAATTTGTTTAATTTCTGTTGATGATTTAACATACGTTGAGTAGTAATCAAGTCTCAAACGTTTGCTCACTTTTACCTGTACAATAACAGTGTATATAGAAAGTATGTTTGCTTAGAAATAAAGAACAACCACAATAGATTCTACATTGTACCTTGTATTAAAATCCAAGAAAAATAGTTACTAGTAGTAGCTATTTAAAATTTTTGTTAAAGCACTGCATACATGGATTGAGAATAATGTTCCTTTAGTGCGAATAATATGAACCCCTGTACTCAATATTCATGGTTTTCTGCCTTTTTTTTAGGTCATTAAAGTTCACATTCGCTCATTCTGATGGCCTGTAGTCAGTGCAGCCGAGTGGAAATGAATTCAAACGTCTGGAGAGATCTTTTATAAAAACGATTTCTTTTGTGATGGACATTTTGACGCTTCTGGCTGTTTGATTGAGAGCAAGTGGTTCATGATTTAAAAAAGATGTCTTGCGATTCTAGTGAAGCAGGTTGACATCTCAATAAAATTAGAGAATGAAATAGTTGCAAAATAATATTTAGGTTTTATTGGCTATATATTAAAACCAGTACTGGTTTCACATGCACTCATCAGACCGCAAACATCACATCATGTAACTAAAAGCAATGAAAAAATATATTCCAAAAAAAATTTTGACTTTGAAATGAGTTAGATGCTTAGCTGTAAATGAATAAGCGGAAGAGTCATTATGCTTTAAAGAAATAGAACGCTCACACCAGGTGATGGAGATGAAGAGAACGGCACAAAATTATGATGCTCATGAAGTCAGTCTGAGACAGGCCCCGGCAGACCTTTATAGCCCTATTTAGGTGTCATAGGTGAGTTCAGAAGATAGATGAACGCATGATTGAACCCTTAAGTTCTGCTTCTCTGCATTTGTTTGATGTGTAATCTCTCGCTCTAACTCTCTCTGACTAATCCGGCTCATCTTTGATAATTGCTCATCTCCAATGGTTTACGTGCGAGCACCTGCAGAGCGCATCTCAGTGGTGTTTCTAAACAACGCTTTATTATTCAGCAAGAGCTGTTGTTATTTCATCAGAGCGAGTGAGACAGGCCTTTTTTTAAATCATACACATGAGGTGGGTCTGTTTGCTTTGCTGTATGAATATGTTGCCCAGCAACATGTGAAACCCCTGGATTCTGTTTGAATGCCTAGACATTAAATAGAACGCCTGATTTTTGGCCAATTGTGAAATGTACATTTTTTTGCAAAGATGTTACATGCTTTGCTAAGGAATTCTATACATTTCATTGGTCATTCAGGTACCATTTATGCCAAGTGTTAAAATGGCACAAGAGAAAAAGCCTTTAATAAATAATAATTAACTTATGTCAAAAAATTTATATCAAAAATTCATTTCCATCACGCAGGACTGGCATTATACAGAAGGGCCAGTATCATTTAGGTAAAGTGTTAAAAGACCACAAGATGAGAAGTCTTTATTAATGAGAACGCATTAATTAAAGCATAGAGTTAAACAGGCATTTGTACTCTTTTCTTGTTACTAGTAAAACACAAGGCAGAGCTAGCATTTCTGGTTTTACTCCGATAAAACTGGAAAGCCGTACTAACCATACAATGTCTTGAGATGATTATTGACTCCATAACTTGCTTCCCAGCGACTTCCCAACACAGGTAACAGTGGCATGGGGGAAAATGAAGGTCTGTTAAATATTGAAGTGCTATTACTTCTATAGAATGCCTAGGCAATTTATAAAATATCAATAATTTCATACTTGGCTGTTTAAGGAAGTCTATAAATTGCCCAGGCATTGAGGTTCTAATCACACCACTGATGTTTATAGTTCTACCTCTCTATATTAATGTTGAAGTTTGCCTTTATCCTTGTTCAACACTTTGTCTGCTCCTCTGCTGTTTTAAATGTGCTCTATAAATAAACTTTACTCACTGGATTACACAATTCTGGATTTCACACTTTGCTAGTAACATATATAGTATATTCCTTTCCTTTATGTGAGGATGTATTTGTTTTAGTCATGTGCATATTTAATTCATGAATAGAATTTTTTTTTAGTTCCAGTAAAGCAGTATATCTGTCAGAGGTTTAATAATGTTTGGATGCAGTAGTCTTTAAACATTCAGCTTCAATTAACCTTGTGTGACTTATGCTTTTTGTGGAGGGCGTCATTTACTGTCCTCTGGGTCATCTCTCAAGGCAATAGACCTTCTTATGATGTAGCTATGGATTCAGACGGAGACCATTTAACAGGTCTCACAACAATTGTATTACATTACTTTATTTTACTTATGTTTAAATACGCATATCTTACAACATAATGTTATGCATTTTTAGTAAAGGCTAATTAAAAAAAGTAATGCCCAATAAACGAATTTAACGGGAAATTTTTGAATGAACCCTGATTTAAAGGCTGAGGAATCATTGTAGGCAAATATTCACATTTTCTGGGATACCAAACATTGCTTTTATTAAATCCCAGTGGCTATTGCAGTCAAGTTGAGCACAGAACAAACTCATCGTCAGCAGTTAATTACAATCTAATACACCTTGAATTTAACTGGTTTTAGTGCAGTTAAAGTGTCGCTAGAAGAGAGGAAGCATGTTCATATTCTGCTCACATTCAACAAACGAAGGAGAAGGATCTTTAAACAGCTCATTTATTTATAATTTAAAGCAGACCGCTAACATAAGTAATGTCACTGGCTTTCATCATGCATGAGGAAGTTAATTATCTGCCGCCGGTAAAGTTATGTTCTTCATTTATTATTTCCTTTAAGTAATATCTCCTTTAAATGCTGAATGCGGCAGACAGCAATGTGTATGAAGTAATTATGTTAAGTTAATTATATCATGTAGACTTTAATGTAATGCAATGGTGGTGATTTTAAAAATGATATAGTTTTAAAAAGATAATGCAGAAACTGTGAATTCCATTGTTCTTACATTGTTACTGTGCGTGTTCAGGGAAATGGAGAATATTTACTTTTTTTTAAGGGAAGCAGGGGATTATTTGGACAGTGAAAACTTTTTGAGTTGAAGACTTTATGGGTTTTTTGTACAGTTTAACTAAAACTTTGTTCAATATACTATTGGGCCATACTCAAATTTTGGTGCACAGCAGGGTTTGGTTGTTTGGGTCTGTTAGGTCTTGTTCTCAGGTGTTGCGCATGGTCTTTAATCGAGTTATAACTCTCTCCCTCTCCTCTCTTTGTCTGATGGACCTCTCATGGAAATATCGCTGCCTTACCTTGTGTTCCTGTCTGGTCCTGTGGATCCTTTCTCCCCCCTCTGAAGTGAGTGAGTGCTCTTCACTCACATGGTGAGATACGGTGGTTGCTGTCTTCTACAGACACCATTTCTTAGAGACTGAATCCTGATTGAGTAACTGTTTCTCACCCTGAGAATATTGTCTCTGAGTATTGAATAAATATATTGAGTTCAACTTGCACTTGGGTCCTCATGCCTCCCTGCACATCTGACAGGGATTGGTGTTCCTTTACTGGCTGTCGATCTGCTCTTGTCCTTCTGTTCTGTTAAAAAAATACTTTGATCTACAAAACCAAGTGTTTTGTTATCATTGCTAAAATATAACCAGTGAACCTCTAGCACTATACTGAAAAGTTTCAGTTTCACTGTCCACATCAGACAGATGGGGAAAGTGCTACTTAAAAAATTAGTTATGACCTTTTTTATGTAAAAATTTGCTTTTACATCCTTCAAACTACAATAAGACTGATGTTCCAGGAAAAAAAAAACATAGGCATGATTTTTCCTGTTTTAACAACGCCAGTGCTGCATAGCTCCACCAAAGAGTGAAGTTTAGAGGTTGCATTGCAGGCATTGGCAGGATGTCAGAGTAGAAAGGCAAGGTACCATGTTAAATAACCTGACAAAGTCAGTCATTAACTGTTTTCCTTAGATGAAGAGCAGGTGGTACAGTTTGACGCTTATTAAAATAACTTAGACCAAGATAAATGTGTAGGGTAGGGTAGGCTATTCAATTAGTGATGTATTTTATAGTTTCCTTACTGAAAAACTGTGTTTCTGAGTGGTATTGCCTCTTGAAGAGGGGTTTCATGATTGTTTCTACAGAAGGAGGATTTGAAGTTAAACTCAACTTTGAAGTTCAGCTCAAACTGTTTTTATTCGTTTCTGTTTTAGCTGTATAGCCTACAGCTTCCTTAAACCCATTGAGGCTCATTTTCTTTATACAGTAAGACTATTGGATGCCAGTGTTCTGGGTGGGGTCCAAATGGTCCAAATTTCTGTGCCTCTGGTCCAAATACTGCCATGAATCCTCCAGCGCCGTAATTACATTTTCAGTTTGTCCATCAAACACAGCCCTGTTTGGTTGATTTTAATTAGTGGCTTTCTGTAATCTAAATATATAGGTCAGATTACAGAACACAGAGCTCAACAGTTGAGTAAAAGTTGATTGTCTGTTGTGAATTAATTTTAAACCCCTCACCATCTCTCAGCCAACACATTCCTCTGGTTTCACAATCACTCTTCTTTCTCTGTCTCTCTGCAGAAATCCTTCCTGCCTGCTGACACAGAAGAAGAGATCTTTGCTCATTTGGGTTTAGACTATATACAACCATGGGAAAGAAACGCCTAGTTTCGGTTTCCAAATGTCCTGATGTTATCGACACATTATGCTCTAATCAGATAGAAAGCACTTTTCCTGGCATTCATTTCTACAATGAAGAATTACTGTAAACATATTCATACAGTTATTGCTAGAAAGAAAATGTTCACAACATTCTTAGATTGTTTAAACACATTCATAAATATCAAATTAATAATCAGCCTCTCTTTCTTTCTCTGTAAGTGGAGCAGTTCTCTGGTATCCGGGACTTGACACAAGGGTTTTTTTTTTCTCTGACCACTTACTCTGAAACTGATCAAACTGGGTCAGGAACAAGTGCGAGCTGAGAATTTATTTATTCATCGAGAGAGAGACTTTGAGGTCTTTCATATGTTAATGAATGACGAGACTTAATTCTACTGCAGACCGGCATCTTTATTTTTTCAAAACACAGTATTGTTTAACCACTTTAAAAGCTAATGTTCAGACCACTGTCTGAAGTGATGGATATAGTAATCATGATCGTTTCATCATACATTTATGAAAATGATTATTTTGGAAGCTGTGATGATTCACTCTGGCAGGGAGTTTGTTGTTGAGGATTTTTCTGATTTGTTTTGCATATTTGTCTGTGAGAAAATATTCCCAGCTGTTGAATTGCATATGCTAATGAGGCCTCTGCGTATGTTTATGAGCTTTTATGGTGTTCTGAAATGCAGATGAGTTTTCTTTTTGCTCTTTCTCAGAGCGACATTGAGATTTTGAGACCAAAACGAGTGAATTGTCGCAAATGCTTTAGGCTCTGTACAATGCATCATGTGCTCACAATGTGCTCTTGTTCTTTTTCATCAGTCAGAGTTTAATAAAAGACATTTTGCTAGAAGGTTAAATAAATCTCATTGTGTATTTGGGGTTCAGCGAATGCACTTCCTGTGATCTTTTATGCTAAAGATTGAGGTCTGTACATAGAGATCCGCACTGCAGCAGTTCATCTCAGAGAGGAGTGTAATCAATGTAAATGTCAATCACTTGATGGTCAGGAGCCGTGTGGACACTCCAAACTCTGATAGCTGGAATAAAAGTGAAACTTTTTCGATTAAATCAATCAATTTTCATCCATTCTCTTACATGAATCATGAACTATGATTGATCCCAATGTACCACCGTCTGATTCAATCCCGTGTGGTTAAAACCATCTATCTTTAGCACAATTCAGAAAACAATCAAGACTTAACTGTGCTTTTCCCCAGTGATTGATCGTATAATGGTAGTTTAGCAGCGAGTAACATGGTTGTTTGGCAAACACAGCCCTGATTGTCCATGAAAGCTTTTTCCCAGCGGTCAGGTTTTCCTGCAGCTCTAAACCTGATCAGATGAGAAGCAAACCCTCGCCGCAATCACAACAGGCTTTCAGTGAAGATCCATCAGAGTGTCAGGAGAGCCGGAGAGGAAATATACATTACCTTCATTCAATAAGCTCTCTCCTCTCTGAGCATTTCTCTTCATCAGCGCCGGATTAGCCGTGTCGGGATCTCGGATGCACTGGTGTAGTTGAGCCTGGAGGCTGTGCAGATGTCGGATGCATGCTTCACATGCGTTTTTCTGCTGGTGTTGTGATCACGTCGCTGCTCATACACACACTGTCAGAAAGGATTGAGTTTGATGTGGAGAAGTGCAAAGAAACACAAATATGTGCAAAATACTTTCTGTTTCTGAAGGACTTTTATGAGTCCTTTTATCCCTTTTATTCTGAAGTTATATCGTCTCTGTCTCAAATCACAAGACAACTGTCTCCAGTTAAGAGTTGCTTTCATTCATTGTAAGGGTGTTTGACAGATAACACAAATATGATTTTCTGTGTGTCATACAGAGATAACAAGCAATATTTTAATGAAAATATGTTTAAATGTCGTTCCTCTAACAAGATATAGTAAAATACTACCAAAATTGTATATTAAGATTTCTACTTGGATTTTTGATCCAAACATAAAAAAGGTTATATATTGTGTGTCATTCACAACTGTGATAAAAAAAAAACAGCTTTGTTAACGGCAATTCATGTAGATATCAATAGAACACAAGGGAACTCATATCAATCAGGTTCTCAAGCGATTTTTACCATTCTAATAAGGTTTAAAATTATTAATTGAAAGTATTTACAAAAATTAAAGATTTCATGATAACAACTCTGTATGAAAATATAAAAAGACGCATTCACGAAATATATATGACAATTTAAGATTTTTAATGCAAATTGATAGTGTATATATATTTTGATTTGATATATATATATATATATATAATAGAACATGCATATATTTGAAACTTTAAGATTCAGAACTACACAAAAAAAGACATTTCCGGCTTGTCAAATACCCATACACAGATTGAAACAGGACTGAGAATTAAGCTTAGAACTTGCATTCATTCCACACCAGATAAAGCTTAGTGCAAATAATAATAAAAAAACTACACCCAACAAGAAATTCACCTGAAATAAATTACGTTTCTGCACGTACTGTACATTAAAGCGATGGGAGTACACAAATACAAAGCAAAACACAGACAGACTTAAATGAAAAAATGTCCTGTATAAAGGTGTGTAGCGTAATGAAGGAAAGGGCTTCATATTCAGAGCTGAGCCACAATTCAGACCATGCTGTAAGTGAATAAATGTTACACAATTACTGAAACCCCCGGTAAAAGCAACGTTTCTTCAAGTACAGAAATATACCTACAATAAATTCTCATCAAAAATAAAAAGATTAAAAATGCCTCCAATAATGTACACATAGTGAGGTATGTCCACTGTTACGCCCTGGTATTTGAAGGTTGGCTCACAGTGAGAAATATTAGACAATAAAGCCTCTGGTCTTAATGTTCGGAACAACTACGGAATAACCGACAAAATATTCCAACACTCAGTTTATTGTGAAACAATGCAAAATCTTTCTCTGCCGAGTACCTTTTCAGAGTCCTTATTTGGACACGTGAAAACAATGAAATATCAGAGAACTGATACCATAGCAGCTGAGCACTGGTGCAAAGGTCTCATGAAAGTACAAAAAAGTACTTTTATAAGAAACCAACTTCATTGTCTATAATCCTCTGCAGATCTTGGAACAAGCAAGTTAAAAATGTCATAGCTGTAATGGAAAATGTGGTTGGCTTAGTGGAACGCAGGAGATTGTGTGCAAATAGCTTATTGTGTCATTAAAAGTGCTTCAAATAGTTCTCATATATTTGTCAATGAAGCCGAGAGAGAAGACAACATAACTTGTCAAATTAATCAGATTAGTGGATACCAATCCTTTTTTTTCAAACTTCATAAAAGCTAAACTTTTGTCACAGAAACACAAAACCATTTTTATATAATTTGCCTTCAAACTATGAGGAAAATACTAAATTGTGTCATTACCGTGGACATGCTCTGTAAATGCTATAAATATAGTGTCACCAACATGGTGCACATCCTTTTTTAAATAGCCAACAAAAGCACTTTTTATCAGTGAGAGCTGTGTGTAATTATTTTCTAGTTATTTTTAATACACACTTGCAAAACTTTAAATTTAAACATGGCGATATTCTAAAAAGAGTTTACATTAGATTAGAGCTAATATTTGCTGGTCTCTGTGACAACCATTGTAAAAGAACTCGAGGAAGCAAACCGAGGGATAACAGCACTTTCAGCACAGAGATCCATTCTATCTATTTCATAAAATAGCTTGTACAAATCGCAGAAATGCCTTTTGAGAATGAAGTGTGAGTTGTCAACAACTCGATAGACCCAGTAGAGAGACAGCCAGCTACCACTATCACTGCAGTGAACCCACCTGCAAACAATCACCCCAATGAACCCATCAGCCAATCAGAAGACACTCCTAATTCACCTCCAGCAGCTTTACCAACTCCACCACAGTTGACAGACCTGCGGTTCACACACCCTGACTTTCCTTGATCAGTTTCTGCCACTTGGATTCTCCATTGCTGTATCTCTACTGGATTTCTCCATCTCCATACTAGACCTACTCAGCTGTCAGCCGCTTACCACTTCTCATGAGAAGACCATTGTGGGCTCGCTGTCCGCCTGACAACATCCCCTGTGAATGATTCCCTGGTTCTACAGACATTACAAATAATTAAACTGTATATAGTATCCAAACCCCTGCACGTCCTTCTCCATCCTTCCAGCCACTGTAACAAATCTAAGTATCTATATGATTTTTTTCATCAGCTTTCGGTGTACACTGAAGCTTGATTGCTGCATGCACTTGTGATAATGTCATTCTGATGCCATCCCCCCTTTGCTTTGTTTGTATTATGTTGTCTGTGAGTAAGTGATTTGTTTGTATTAGGAGCTCTTTTGTGTCAATTTTGTTGTATTTTCATGTTTTGTCATGTTTATGGATTACTGTATGATTTACGCAGTGATTGAATTGTATTGTGAGTGATTTTTTTCTAGAGTTAATTAGATAATTTAGTTTTATTATCATGTGTTACCATTGGTTTAGAGTCCAAGAGCATTAGGAGGCCGTGAGGTGACCATAGGCTGCAACACTGAAGCAGCCTTAGCGTTCTCCTTACGATTCGGACCGGTTGAACAGCCACACTAATTGAGCTAGGTGAGCTCTGATATCATTTTGAGGACTGGCTGAAAACATTTTTAATGGGTGAGAGCAGGCCCCCAACAACACATGCGTTAAGAGTAGAGAGGAGCGCAGAGTTCCGCTAGACAGGTTTTGCTGTTGAGCTTTATTATTTTCTGTTTTTTAGACACAGTGATTTGTTTAAGAGCTTCTTTGATGAGTTTCTTTGTTTGCATTTTGCTTTGTTTGGTTTAGTTTGTCTTACCACGAGTGGCACAATAAAACACACTCACCTTTTCATCAGAAAACCTGCCTCTTTCTTCAGTCCATTGTCTTTCTCTCGGGTACCCAGGTTACGACACAAGTGAACAAATTAACTGCACCAGAAAGGAAAACAAACTTCTGTAGTATTCTACTAAATTAAATGAGGCTGGTGTGACAAAAGGCATTTGCAGATGGGGAGGTTTTAAAAGAAGCAAAAACTGGTAAAATTGTAGGTAGTTAATGAAAAACAAATGTACTGCTGCACATAAGTTTAGTAAAAATACTGCGGATGTGGAAGGATGTGAATTCACAAGGTAATCTAACTAAGAACAAAATATGAATTCATAACAAGAATAACAAAAGATGTAGAGATTGTAAAAGTCTATAGCAAAGATTTAACTTGATACTAGCTACATTTCCATCCACCTATTTTTATATGCATTTTGGAATATCTCATTAAGTTAAAAACGCTCTATGTAAAATAAATCTTGAAAATGAGCTTAAATTTTTTTTCTGAGTAGGATAAACTTTTTATCCAATAATAAACAATGTGCATAAACTATGATGGAAACATATTACCAAAAAAATCCTATTTGCAATGCGTTTTTCTCTTTGAACTGGGGCATGGGGTGGCATTAATGGATTATCCAACAGTCCGATTTTATCTGCAATGTTTTGGTTATTTTAAAATTCCTTACCCAAAGTGTTTCGGAATTATCACCTATCAGAACTGTCTCGACTAGCTGCGGTTCCAAAGAGCAGAATCGCGAATATTAAATGATCTTTCTTTGAGTCAGTCATCTCATTTTCACTGCACTGCTTAATTGTTTCGTCGTAGCGCATCATACCGACCTTTCAATCAACTCTCCCTGGTCGTAGTTCATATATATATATATATATATATATATATATATATATATATATATATATATATATATATATATATTAATTGTTTTTTATTTATATATTATCACATCAAGCTTACGTGCAAGTGTCATTTAAACAAGAATAGTCGTTATTTTAAATTGGACTCAGCTCACTGAAAAGTGGTGCTATTTGAGCTATTTTTAGAACATTTAGAACAGGTGGCGGGCGACTCATGTGGTCCCCACGGGCGACAAGGTGCCCGCGGGAACCGGGTTGGAGACCCCTGGTCTAGAGACTCAAACTAAGCCCTTAAAATAGAAACTTATTCGTATGTCTTTCAGTTTATCTGTTCATTCATTTATCCAAATACATACACTTAACTGTTTATTTAACTGATATTAATTAAACTGTAGTATAAAAATCTGAATGATTTTTTATAAAACGAATGAAAGATACACTCCACCAGAGATTCAAAACCTTCAACAAAAATGCAAATACAATGTATTTTGTAAGCATGTCCTAATTACAATATTTAAGAATATTTAATTCTTTTTGATTTGTACACCTTGGATTAAACGTCAGAATTATTTACTTCCAAACAAGCTTTCACATATGAAATCCAAAAGTCTTTGAATGCTAGCTCTCAAAGCACACAATGGGGAGGGTACAGCTTCATTTAACCTCCACTCCATCCATCAGCACTCAGAGAAACGAGAAGAAACGAGGGATGAAGAGCAAGGAAGCGAATCACGGGGGCCGGGACCAAATCTAATGGAGAAAATAATAGAGACATTAGTTTCCATGAGCCTCCTGCATGGTTGCGGTCCATCCAGAGAAACCACTGAGCCACTGAACGACAGCTACTCACACAGAGCCACACACACTCACCATCTGGCCTGCTGTGTACGCGTGTGTGCGTGTGTTTGTGAGTGTGTGTGTGTGTATATGCTCTCTATCCACTCACATCTCCTGTAGATTGCTCAGAGAACTGGAGTGCATCAGAGTAAAACACAATCTGCTCCTAGCTTAATACAGACACTTCTTCATAGTTGTCAAAGATTTAGGTTATTAACTTTTAGTATATTTACAGCTTGAAATCAGCGTTGGTAGAGTTTTTAAAAATGTGAATAAATGCGATGCGGAAAAAAGTAGGAACAACATAGTTAGACCTTTTAGCACAGCACGCGTATCAAAATTAAAAGTGTAACAAACCATTTTTCTCAAAAGCATCTCAGCAGGGACAAACACATAAAAGGACGATAAAAATATTTTTTCATGTCATTACATTCGCGTGCTGTGATCCATCTCTGTCGGCGTGTGTAATGCAGGGACTCAGAAGCTGTAAAACCCTCATTTAGTTTGGCTTTGAGGAATAACAAGGTTGTTAGATGAGAAAGCTTGTGCAGATGAATCTCTTTTCTCTTATCTGAGGATGAATCGGCTCTGGTCGTATTCACGTCACGCTACAAAATAAAAAGAAGCCAAGCTGAATTATTTATGGACATTGAAGGAGGAAAGCAATGCATTAAGACTGGTTCTTTTTCTCCTTAAAGAATCATGATCAATCTGTGTTTGGACAATGAGAGAAGAATTCTCAAGGTGAATGTTTTTTTTTAAATGCGTGATAAAAAGATCTGTTTCTTTCTGGTTTAGAAGCCAGAGGTGGTGTGTGATTGAGCTGTTAAACAGAAGAAATAGTTGCAAGGAAGAAAAGACTTTCATGACAACTTTTTTAAAGGCCTTTATAATATTTATAATAATGTGATCATACTTTTGTTTAGAAATTGATTTTAAGGTTATTGAGTCTGAAGTGATAAACGTGTCAATCAAATTCGAAGTGCCAATAAGAAAAGCTAATCAACAAATCGTTGTTTCAGGTTCTTCAAAAGGTTCTTTCAAACTTTTTATGTCAAAGAAATACCAATATAAATAATAAATCCTGAGAGCCTTGCAGTCGTAGTGACTGGATGGAGGGAGAAGGGACACAGAATGGGAACTATTTACAGGGCTTATTTACATGCATGAAATTGGCTGTACAGAGGACCAACATCCCTTTAAGGGATCAGTATTCAGCCTTGCACCACATGTCTCTCTGGAAATCACAGCAGGAAGCAGACAGGCAGCAGTGGGTAGAAGTCACAGGAGTAGTACGCAGGAGCATATGGAGAAATTAGAGGAAGCACAACAAGCAGTACAGGAGATCCAATAATGCAGGAATCAATCATGGAGAGTCAGAAGGTGTAAACCTTAGGACTGACAGCCAGGAAAGGAAGAGTGAATGCATATCAAGGACAAGTACATACGAGAATAGGGTGATGGGAAAACAATGAGATTACATGCAGGTGGAGTGATTCGGTGACACTTTCCAAAGGAGTTTATTTCTTTATTATCTGTGTTCTTTACCCGTGTGTTGTCAGGGTCACATGTTAAACTAATTGATGATTACACCCTGAACAGGTCACCAGTACATTGCAGGGCCACACTTAAGACACCTAAGAGATCTATTATTTTTCCAAAATCAAATATATGATTTGTTTGCTTTGGAAGTTGCGTGTTGACCAAACCAGTCAGTCGGACACAAGCGCGATTGTGCAGGACGACGCAGATTCGAGTCTCCCCATCAGTCCCCAATCTTTCTCCTGAAATGCTTCCTGTCTCTCTCTACTATCCTGCTTATCCCAGCAATTTCCACAAAAATAAATCTTAGAAATAAAATCTAAATCAGTTTTGGTAAATTTAAGTTTAAAAGTATTTTAACCTAGAAAAAAATCTTAATTGCAATTCTATGAGGTAATGATTTTGACCAGATATTAAATATAACATGTTAAATTTAATACATTCCGTCCTGTTGCAGCTAGGTCTTAATTGAGACGAGACTTATAAAAAAGTGTTATTAATATGTATTCATTTAACGATAGGAGTCTCGCATACACCCTGCATTACACAAATAAGCTTGTTGTACATGCAGTAATGGTTTTATATTTCCTTGATAGAAAATCAGGTCTGTTGTGTTGCCAAAATATCTTGTTCAAAATGATTGAAGTTTTTCAGCAATTTCAGTAGTTGTCTGTAATTGGAATTCAAATAGAAGATGCACAAGTACAAAACCAAAAGCAAGGTAGAAATGAAGTGGTTCTGGATAAAGTCATCATAGTAAAAGTACATCATACCAATCTAGCCCCGTAGATTTCTGTCACTCTATCTCAAAGTTAATTTGTCATCTCTGTATTTTTAATGATCCTTCATTTGAACGGTTTATTTGGGGTTTATATATTCCATGAAACAGAAATATATCTTTGTTTCTCATTTCTTCTCATCTTTGATTACTTAAACGTATGATGGCCTCAATAACTCATAAACACATACTTAAAAGCATCCTGATCAACATAATAATGCTGGTTTCTGTGCCAATATTGCCTGATCACTCTTATGCAGCACTTTCTGTTTCTTTCTCTCAGTTTTTCTACCTGTCACTGCACAGAGGTGGATCACGTCAGTGGCGTTATGATTTACATTTTAACACTTAGTTCGTAATATGATCATAAGCTCTGGGAATTATGAATCTGCCAAAAGATAACAATTCCATAGCCATTCAAATTTTTAGAGCTTTCTGTCATTTTTATGATGTTTCTTTGTGTGTTTAATGTTTCTTGCGCATTCAATAAAATCAGTGACACTTTACATTACACGATATTACATCTCTAACTCACATCCACAGATTCTGGGATGTCTGAAAGAACATCTTAAGAGGTGAAAAGATTTGTTGGATAAACTGATTTGCCTGCAAAACATCTTCATATCGCTTGGGCTGATTGTAAAATCTTCCTCTGACTTTAAGGAAGCCCAGAGGTAATCTGGTTCTGGTGTCCTTTATAATGAGAGAAAGAACAGGCAAAACCTCATCGCTCAATCTTTTTTAAGCATTCTTTGAAACTTTTTGAGCTTCTTATTCTTTTCCTTTCGGCTGTTCCCAGTTTAGGGGTCGCCACAGCGAATCATCTTTTTCCACCTAACTCTGTCCTCAGTATCCTCTACTCTTGCACCAACTACCTTCATGTCCTCTTTCAGCACATCCATATATCTCCTCTTTGGTCTTCCTCTTGACCTCTTGCCTGGCATCTCCATCTCCAACATCCTTCTACCAATATAACCACTATCCCTCCTCTGCACATGTCCAAACCATCTCAACCTGGCCTCTCTGACTTTGTCTCCAAAACAACCAACCTGAGCTGTCCCTCTGATGTGCTCGTTCCTAATCTTGTCCATCCTCGTCACTCCTAAACTGAACCTCAACATCCTCATCTCTGCTACTTCCAGCTCTGCTTCTTGTCTCTTCCTCACTGCTACAGTCTCTAACCCATACATCATAGCTGCTCTCTCTACTGTTCTGTACACCTTTCCTTTGATTCTAGCTGACACTCTTTTGTCACACAACACCCCTGACACTTTTCTCCACCCACTCCAACCTGCCTGCACTCATCTCTTCACCTCTTTTCCACACTCCCCGTCACACTGGACTGTTGACCCCAAATACCTAAACTCCTGCACCTTTTTGACCTCAGCCCGCTGTAACCTCACTGTTCTATTTCCCTCTCTCTCGTTCAAACACATGTATTCTGTCTTGCTGCGACTGACTTTCATTCCTCTTCTTTCTAGAGCTGACCTCCAACTTTCCAGGTTTTCCTCCACCTGCTCTCTGCTCTCACTACAAATCACAATGTCATCTGCAAACATCATTGTCCACGGAGATTCCTGCCTGACCTCATCTGTCAACCTGTCCATCACCATAGCAAATAAGAAGGGACTCAAAGCTGATCCTTGATGTAGTCCCACCTCCACCTTGAACTCCTTTGTCTGACCTACAGCACATCTCACTGCTGTCTTACTTCTCTCATACATATCCTGAACTACTCTGGCGTACTTCTCTGCCACTCCTGACCTCCTCATACAGGACCATAGCTCTTCTCTCGGCACCCTGTCATACGCTTTTTCTAAATCCACAAAGACGCAGTGAAGCTCCTTCTGACCATCTCTGTACTTCTCCATTAACAATCTCAGAGCAAAAATTGCATCAGTAGTGCTCTTCCTGGGCATGAAGCCATACTGCTGTTCACAAATATCCACTTCCCTTCTTAACCTAGCTTCCACTACTCTTTCCCAAAGTTTCATTGTGTTGCTCATCAACTTTGTTCTTAAAGATTGGTACTAGGACACTTCTCCTCCATTCCTCAGGCATCTTCTCACTCTCTAAAATCCTGTTGAATAACCTAGAAAGGAACTCCACTGCTGTCTCTCCTAGACACTTCCACCCCTCCACTGGTATGTCATCTGGACCAACAGCCTTTCCACTCTTCATTCTCCCCAGAGCCTTCCTCACCTCATCCTTTCTAATCTTTTCAACTTCCTGCTCTATAGCAATATTCACCTCTTTCTCCATTCTTTCCCTTTTATTCTCCTCATTCATCAACTCCTCAAAATACTCCTTCCATCTTCTTAGCACACTCTCCTCACTTGTTAGCACCTTTCCATCTCTATCTTTAATCACCCTTATCTGTTGCACATCCTTCCCATCTCTGTCTCTCTGTCTCGCTAATCTATACAATTCCTTCTCGCCTTCCCTAGTGTCTAACCTGGCATACAACTCATCATATGCTTTCTGTTTGGCCTTTGCCACCTCCTTCTTCACTCTGCGCTGCGATTCCTTGTAGTCCTGTCTACTTTCTTCAGTCCTTTCAATGTCCCACTTCTTTTTAGCTAGCCTCTTCCTCTGGATGATGTCCTGTACTTCCTCATTCCACCACCATGTTTCCTTATCTTCTTTCCTCCTTCCAGCTGACACACCTAGTTTGCAGTTTCCCAGTCATCTGGAAGCTCTTTCTGGCCACCCAAAGCCTGTCTCAGCTTCTGTCTGAATTCCTCACAATCTTCTTCCTTTTTCAACTTCCACCACTTGGTCTTCTTTTCAATCTTTCCTCCTCTCTTCTTCCTGACCACTAGAAACATCCTACACATCACCATTCGATGCTGTCTGGCTACACTCTCTCCTACCACTACTTTACAGTCTCTGATCTCTCTCAGATTGGCTCGTCTACAAAGGATGTAGTCTACCTGCGTACTCCTACCTCCACTCTTGTATGTTCCTCCCTCTTCTGGAAATAAGTATTAACTACAGCCATTTCCATCCTCTTGGCAAAGTCCACCACCATCTGTCCTTCTAGGTTCCTTTCCCTAACACCGAACCTGCCCATCACCTCCTCATCACCTCTGTTGCCCTCGCCAACATGCCCGTTGAAATCTGCTCCCACTACTACTCTCTCTCCTCTGGGAACACTCTCAATCACCTCATCCAACTCACTCCAAAATCTCTCCTTCTCTTCCAACTTACAGCCTACTTGTGGAGCATAACCACTCACTACATTCAACATCACCCCTTCAATCTCTAACTTCAAACTGATCACCCTGTCTGACACTCTTTTCACCTCTAAAACATTCCTCACAAACTCCTCCTTCAGGATCACCCCTACCCCATTTCTCTTCCTATCCACACCATAGTAAAACAGTTTGTATCCTCCTCCAATACTACGCGCTTTGCTACCCTTCCACCTGGTCTCCTGCACACACAGAATATCTACCTTCCTTCTCTCCATTATGTCCGCCAGCCAGGGACTTGACAGATAGGGTTGACAGATAGGGGGGGCTTAGCCCCTGGAGGGCTTCTCATACATTGCATGCGGTGAAAATAGAATAGAATAGAATAGAATTTACTTTATTAATCCCTTTGGGAGAACTTTTTGGGAACTAGTACTAATGACACTAAATTTCACTCGCGGTAATTGGGAATAGATACTAACATTATGTGTACTTCAGAGATTTGACAGGATATTAGACAGCTAATAAAAGATTTTTCACGATGTTAGCATTTTAGAACACGTTCGCTTTAGCTTCCAACATTAAGGTTGAAATAGACTAGGCTACAATATCGTCCTTCCTTCTCTTACCATAGGTAAATGTTCAGATTAAGCAACAATCGCTGCTATCAACGTGCAATCGCTGACCGTGTGTACACCGTGTGTTCACGTCACACTTGACGCATGCTAATGAGTCATGATGGGAATCATAACGATAATAATTTTGAAAGCGAACTTCAGTTTAACTCGCTTTCTTGCTGGCTCGTGTTCGCTGCATGTATGCACTTATTTAAAATATATTTTAAATATCAAGATAATTATAATAAATAAAATGTCGCCCCAAATTATAGGGGGGGCTTTGGGATATTTTAGGGAGGCCGAAGCCCCCCTAAATTAGGGCTAACAACGTCACTGCATAAATGTCACAATATGTATCATGGAACTAAATCATCTCATAAACTTTAGAAACTATTTATAAAAAAGAGCTCTCTCAGAGAAAAAAAAAGACTTCCTCCCACTGCCCCCAAGAGGCTGAATAATATCACACACACAATGATACAAAACAAACTAGACCCTATCATTCTTTGCTTTATGGTCTTAAAACTTTTAAATTACACATTTACACATTCAGATGTTTATTCGTTCATTTATTATCATCATTCATAATCATTTATTCTTCTTCTTCTTGGGGTCGCAGGGGTCTTGTCATCACTAGGAGTTAAAATATCAAAGCTTGTTTTCAAAAAAACTCCTTAAAATCACTTGAAATGCACATGCTCTAAAAGGTTTGACTTTAGTGCATTGCTTGGAAAGGTTTTGGAGTTCTCAAATTAATCTTGACTTTAATCTATTAAAGAGAACATCAATCTTTTCAAGTCAGCAGAAGATTATGTGTGTCACAAGAAACTATTGTAAATATTCAAATGTTCTGCGATTACTTTTGTTTTTGTAATCATTATAAAACCAAAACCAAGATTTAATGAAACAAAAGCATGAAATGTTTCACTTGTGTGATGGTGTGAAAAGATTTGTGTGGTTCAAACTTTGTGTAAATGAGGAAAAGTTTGATTTTACATATAGAAATTAAAAAATGTAAAACTTTCCATTTAATTTTTGTGTTTTTGCCATAATAATTAAGGTTTTATCCTGATAAAAACAAAAGTTACATATTCATTTCCCCTAAAAATTACCCGAATCTTGGCCTAAATTAAATGCAAAATAATTGTATATAAGATTCTTTGTTTTTATGTCACTAAATCTGTTGATAGTTTTTCCTTTCTTTTGCACATCTGTGTTGAGAGAGGAATATATTTGTAAGACTTTAGTTTCGTTTGTGGGTTTTTTACAGAGCCCTTATAATAAATATTAGGGTTGGAGAAAAAATATATATTTCTAAGATCTTTCGCGTTCCCTTTCATTTATTTAATCTAGAGACAATGGAATTATAAATAATAACATTAAACAACAACATTAAACAACACAAAACAATGAATCCCTCTTATCTATTCAATATTTGTAGAAATTTCTATCCTAAGAAAATCGTGAAGACGAAAGGTGCGTTCGAGCCCATGCTGCGCTGCGCAGACCGATCGTCGAGATTAGCCGAAAGTAGCCGGGGAGGAGCTGAAAACGGAGCCGTCAAGTCGGACACGTTTGAGATCTCGTTGCTTCCTGAAACATGACGTTTGCCTACTTTGTCGCAGATGAACTGGATTACATTTAATGTACCACATTACATTAAATTACTGACATTTTAGTTATTCCATAAAAAAATATTACTCAAATATGCAGCTGAATACTATAGTTGGTCTGTATGAAAAAAGGACAATAATAAACTTATGCACAAATCCAATAAAAAATAATTTAAGGGAAAAAACTGTACTGCAGTCAAAAGATCGTAAACTATTTACGAAATGGTATGCAAATTGATTTTTTTTATGCAATTGTATGGCTTGAAGCACGAAACACACGTGATCATCGTCATGTGGTGAATGTGGCCAATCATGAGAAGCTGTGACGTCATCATATCCTGGCGCAGTCGCTCCTAAAACGCTGCTCTGGCTGAGCAAGCCGGCTGTTATCGAAACGCTCTCGCGTTACTTTGATGCCACACGTGAACGTCACGTGACGTCAGCGCCGGTTCAAGTCGGACAGAATTTCTAACCGGCATGCACTACTTCAAGTCAGCCGCCGATCGGTCTGCGCAGCGCCGCATGAAGTCGAACGCACCTGATGTGTGTCGTTTGTTCTTCTCGCGAGATTTCTAGCGGGATTTGGCCTATGCCAGTCTTTGGAACTGTCCGAGGTTCTGACCTTTGTTACGCACTTAAAACGAACGCATATAAACTCATTTATAAGAACAAATGCGATAAAACATAACATTTTTGACAACAAGAAGTGTGGGGATCTCGCTCTCTGTCAGATGCTGTGTGGCGCTAGATCCGGGTGTGATTCCGTCTCTTTGTTTGCGGCGTAACCGCTCAGACTCTGTCAAATCAGTGGCTCCCATCCACACCCAGTCCAGGATCTCCGCATACACGTTCACACCTTTATCAAACACACCATCCAGCGTATGGGAATGATTTAAACTGTTGCGGGCCTCAGAGTGAGCAGAGAGCAGTGGATCTGAGACAGAGAGCCTGGAGCCGGTGCGTGCGCCCGCAGCGAGAGAGCCAATCACGATGGAGACTCAGGTAGCGAGGCTTTCAGGGAGATATAAGAGAGGAAAAACACTAGAAAATATCTCAATTTTAATTATTTACGTTTTATTTTGTATTTTATATATATATCTATAACTCTGTATGTCACCAGATGCCATTTAAACTTTTCTATAAACTCATTTTACATGTTTGAACAAAGTAAAGTAAAACAAAATAGACTTTAAAGAACCTTTAGGGATTCAGTTAAATTATACTGTGGATTTAGCAGCACAATTAAACAATTTTTACACGTGCCTTTTTAAATTTTTCTTGTGTATTACTTTTTTACTTAGGGTTTACCTTGTTTGATGACTCCAGATGTCCACTGCATTGTCCTGCATCCGGGGCTTGTTTAAGTTGCCTGCGATTATGAAATGCCTCAGGCAGCTAAAGCAAGTCTGGGATGCAACGACACAACTCTCCAGTTCTTGAGGAACAGCAAAAGGATTCTTTACTATTTTTGATTTCTGGACACATTCCTCCTACAATAAAGCATATTGTCTTATGCTGCTGTTTTTGTTTTTTTTTTTTTTAATTTGATTAACCTTATCTAATTTAGTGCATATGATGGTGAATGAAAGTGACTTTAAAAAAAAAGAATACAGTACTGTGTGAAAAAAAGCTGTAAACAATGAATGCGTTCAGGAATAGAAGTGTTAATAATTTATTTTCGCCAATGAACAGAATGCAGGGAACAAACAAAAGAGAAATCTTGACCACCCTTGTCTTCAAACAGCAGCAATTCTTCTAGCTACACCCGCACACAGTTTTTGAAAGGAACTTGGCTGGTCGGTATTATGGAATTAAGCACAGCTTTCTCACATCCTTTTGTCTCTTCCTGTAATCCCAGACACTCTTGATGTTGAGTTTAGGTTTCTGAGGGGATTGCTCCACCAGTTTCAGTACTTTTTCTTCCTTATATTTTTATATATTAAAATAGCTCTTAATGACTCTGGTTGTATGTTTGGGGTCATTGTCCTGCTGTGCATGGACACCAAAGTTCCGACTGCCTGATGATGGTATTGCATAAGTATCTGCTTGTATTTCTCAGCATTGAGAACACCATTAATCCTGACCAAATCCCCAATTTATTTGCAGAAAACCAACCCCAAATGTTCAAGGAACCTTCACCATGCTTCACTTTTGCTTTTAGACACTCTTTTTTGTACCACTTGACAGTCATTTCGAAGAACAATTGCCTTCTGCTACAGACAAATATTTCCAATTTTACTCTTCAGTCCAGAATACGTGCTGCCACTATTCTACAGCACAGTTTTTGTGCATTGAGTTGCCTGGCAAATGTTGAAAGTGTGCCATTTTAACTGTAAGAAAACTTATGGCAAGCAATCTCTGCACAGTAGAAGTGTGCACCTGGCTCCCACTGGTTTCTGTCAGTTATGAGTACATTGCTCTCCTGGGCATATTATGTTTTTGATGGGTAATGATCTTGATTTTCCTCTGCTGCACATGTTTCTGACCACTGCATTCGCAATCCTCAGATTGTCTGTTCCTTTTCGCTTGTATAGCACACGTTGAAACTCAAGTCTGGTTTTAAATTTTCTCTGGGGGAGACCTTGTTAATTCAGTATAACTGTCCTGTGCCTTGTTGCTGTGCTCAATCTTGCTAAATGGCAAAATGCAGCATACTGTCACGTTCCTGTTCTTTGCACAGTAGGACAGTGGGACAGGTAGTTCGGTGGAGATTCAAGTAAGTAGTGAACCTTTTGTGCACCACGGACCGGTTGATTGTCTGACAATATTTTAAAGGTGTGTAGCAGATAAAAACAAAATAAAATGATAAGATAGGCATTAAAAACGGTGGTATTTTCTCTATAATATTAATAATAATAATAACAATAAAGAATGTAAATCCACTCTGTAATTATGTGCAAATTTATTAGCGGCGTCCTCCTGATGTTGCACCAACAACAGAACATGACATGAGCAACATCAGTTCTGCCCCAACGCACCCTGGTCTCTATGGCAACGTTTAAACATACCTTTTACTTTTGTCTTTCACTGTGGAGTGCGTGGTCTCCAAATGGCGAACCAGTTTTGAAGGCTTCATCGCCTCATTAGACACCCGGTCACCGCATATTATGCACAGTGGGCTTGGTGCCAATAAATCCATATTTTAAATAGGATTCTTGTTTAAGGCAGCTTTCCCTTTTTTAGCAGGTGCAGGCTCCTCTTCTGTCCCTTCATTACACCGTTTCCCCTTCGCAAAGAAAGTTTCTAAAGAAGTTTGTTTTTTGCTCATTTTGCTAGCTTGGGGTTTAATTTAGCGGGATGTATCACGTGACTTATGGTGTCGAGGACTTGACATGCGTCAAGTGAGACGGATGTAACAGAGAGAATCCACTTTTCAAAATAAAACATCATTAAGACTCGGATAATAAATCAAAGGGAAATAATGGAAATTATTTTTTCTTTGTTTGCGGCCTGGTACCGGTCCGTGGCCCGGGGGTCGGGAATCACTCCTGTAGACCACTGAGGGGAACTCCTTGAGCACTGTAAGGAGTAGAGTTGAAAGGTCCAAGTAAGCAGTTTCTGGAGGGAGATTCAGGATATACTCTGGGAATCGAACTAAATAGAGAGGACACTTCCACACCCAATCTAAACCTCAGGTGAGTCCAGGAGGGTGTTACTGCCAGAGACCCAACTAGGAAGGTGAGTAGCTGGAAGACAGAATCCAAACACGCAAGAATGACAGCACAGCTGAAACTAAAGTCGATAAACAAAGGAAATTGCCAGTCATAAGTTATAGCCTCTATAATAAAGAAGATTCGAGATAAAAGCAGTGATATGAGAACTGAAAACACTATAGCTGCATCTGAATCCAGGTTCTAGAATACTTCAGAGGATGTACTCAGCCTACCCAGCCTATAACCCCAGCTCAGTCTGTAGCGGTACTTTATAAAATAACTTTGCAGCAGCTGTCAATCATCACAGTAATTAGGCCAATTGTTTACATAGAGATAACGCTGGCATTGGAAATTAGTGCAAAAGAAGTCCCAAATACTTTAGTCCTTTAGATATTAATGTAAAAGAGGAAAAGAGGTTAGAACATGATGTCACTGAATCCTCCATAGCAACTAGATTGTTTACCCTAGCAACCGATTTGGCATAACTCAATATCAGCTAAGGGAAATCTCAGAGATTGGTTCATTTTAACCATATAGTCATGGGGGAGACTATAGTACCCCTCCTGTTAGTAGCAAGCCCCGTGGTTTGAAAAGAAGGGTAGAACTCAAGTGCGCATTCAGAATGGGTATTTTATTAACACAACCATAACAGAAAACACCTCTTAACTAAAACTGGATAAACTAACTAAGAAAACAACTTCAAAACTTAACAGGAATAAATCACACATAAACAACTGATCTGCAGCAAAGTATACAGCAGCAGTCAGATTAACAATGAACCCGCAACCAGAGAAAAGAAAGACTACAGGTCCTTCTCAAACAATTAGCATATTGTATAAATAGCTTATTGATAAAGTTTATTATTTTATGTAATGTACTGATAAACATTAGACTTTCATATATTTCAGATTCATTTACACATAACTGAAGTAGTTCAAGCCTTTTGTTATTGATGATTTTGGCATACAGCTAAAAAAATTAGCATATCGTGAAAAGGTTCTCTAAACGAGCTTTTAACCTAATCATCTGAATCAACTAATTAACTCTAAACACCTTCAAAAGATTCCTGAGGCTTTTAAAAACTCCCAGCCTGGTTCATTACGCAAAACCGCAATCATGGGTAAGACTGCTGTCCAGAAGACCATCACTGACACCCTCAAGCAGGAGGGTAAGACACAGAACAAAATATCTGAATGAATCGGCTGTTCCCAGAGTGCTGTATCAAGGCATCTCAGCATCTCAGTGGGAAGTCTGTGGGAAAGAAAAAGTGTGGCAGAAAATGCTGCACAACGAGAAGAGGTGACCGGACCCTGAGGAAGATTGTGGAGGACAGATTCCAGACATTGGGAGACCTGCGGGAGCAGTGGACTGAGTCTGGAGTAGAAACATCCAGAGCCACGATTTACAGCCGTGTGCAGGAAATGGGCTACAGGTTCCGCATTCCCCAGGTCTCGCCACTTTTGAACCAGAAACAGCAGCAGAAGCTCCTGACCTGGGCTACAGAAAAGCAGCACTGGAAGACTGGGGAGAGGGAAATGCCTGAAGTCCAGCGGCAGTAATGGTCTGGGGTGCCATGTCAGCTGCTGGTGTTGGTCCACTGTGTTTTATCAAGGGCGGGGTCAATGCAGCTAGCTATCAGGAGATTTTGGAGCACTTCATGCTTCCATCTGCTGAAAAGCTTCATGGAGATGAATATTTCATTTTTCAGCACAACCTGGCACCTGCTCACGGTGCCAAAACCACTGGTAAATGGTTTACTGGTACATGGTTGACCATGGTGTTACTGTGCCAACTCTCCTGACCTGAACCCCATAGAGAATCTGTGGGATATTGTGAAGAGAAAGTTGAGAGACTCAAAACCCAAAACTCTGGATGAGCTTAAGGCTGCTATCGAAGCATCCTGGGCCTTCAGAACACCTCAGCAGTGCCACAGGCTGATTGCCTCCATGCCACACCGTATCGAAGCAGTCATTTCTCCAAAAGGATTCCCGGCCAAGTATTCAGTTCATAACTGAACAAAATTATTCGAAGGTTGACTTTTTTCTAATAAAAACACTTTTGTTTATTGTTCGGATAAAATATGCTAATTTTTTGGAATTTTGGGTTTTCATGAGCTGTATGACAAAATCATCAATATGAAAACGCGTTACCTTTCTTGAAGTAGTTCAAGAAAAAGGCTTGAATTACTTCAGTTGTGTGTAAATTAATCTGAAATACATGAAAGTCTAATGTTTATCCATATATTACAGAAAATAATGAACTTTTTCACAATATGCTAATTGTCTGAGAAGTTCTCAATTTGAGTTACAATTTTACAAAGTTTGACCCCATGTTAAGTCCATGGAAATATCCCAGCATTCTCAGCGATTTTCCAATAATCCCTTATTGTTATTACTATTACTGTTGTTTTATTTTTAGTTAACATTTCACTGTATCTGTTATTTTGAGTGATATTTGTGGAGTTTTTAAACCATTACAATGGGAACATTTTATGTTATGTAATCGTATAAATAAACCCTAAACAACATTGTGACTAAAAAAAAATAAGCAACAGATGTTGATGTTAAAGCGCAGTTTTATGCGCCATATGCACCCATGCATGGATAAATAGTTAAAAGGTAAATATTCTCTACCAACATAGAACAGGCCTTACTGTTTGCAAAGAGGTAAAAGGCGGAAAAGAAAGAGGATCTGAACCGGTTTCCATGTCAAACACTTCAATTCTCCATAGAAACTCTGATCTTAACGCAGAGACTTTATTAAACCTTGATGGTGGATTGATAAGGCCGCATTTCTATCGCTCCTCTTTTATTGTGGAGACGGGGAGGAATGACAGGGGTAAATTGCTCTTTTAATTAAACCAATGCACCGAAGGAAATTGCTGTCTGAATATTGTCTCAGAGATGAGCCTTGTGACAGTTGCCTGGAAACTTCAATCTGTCTCACATTTATTCCAGATCCCAGTTTTGAGATAAAGTTTAATAAAAATCTTTGCGCCAATGAAAGGATACCCTTTCACGGCCACCACCGGCACCTCAATGCGACAGACCCGCGGAGGAAGCCTTATGTTTAACATGTATCTCTCAGGTACACGCGCTTTTTGGTGGAATCAACAGAGATGTGTTGTGCGCTCGCGGCAGGGGTGAGAGAGCGCGTGCAGCCGCGCGCTCCGGCACCGCGGGCTCTCCAGGAACTGGCGCGTCCTCTTTTGTCGGAAATCGGATTTCCTTTTTCCTGGACGCGTTTCCTGAGCTCTGAGCCGGAGCCTGGGCAAAAAAAAAACCTCTGGGCTGCAGATTGACAATATCATGCTACACATTTGCCACTGCGCGCCATTATTTGGGGAAGCATTCGGAGTAAACGGCCGATTTGCACATTTGTTTAAAATTAAACACATGCATTTATAATGAGAAATATTTTAGTTTTATTTTCATTTTTATTTAATGATTTATCATTGTCAGACTTTTTGAACCATTTCTTCCAGATCCGACAGAAAATCTTCTGAAAGAAAGTAAAAGCTCCACCTGGACGGCCATCAACACCGGCGTGCAGAAAGGTGAGCCGTGATTTGCGGAAAGAATTCTTTTTATTTAAGTTTGGTCAAACAATAACCAAAAAAGGGCCGAAACTAATTTTAACATAAAATCATGAGTGTGAGCTTTTGATGGAAAATGGCAAGACACCAAGTTTTAAAATAATTTTTACAATAATTCGTAAAATAATTTGCATTATAAACATTTTTTATACATAGAATACTGAGACGGACTCAGTAAAACAGTCCCCGAAGAATAGCGTTTTGTTTGATTTTGCCTAACAACGTGCTTTTTTATTACGGTGAAATAAAATCGAATATAAATATCAGATATTTACTGACTCCCATAAAAGCAAGCAACTCCCTAAATTTCACTGTCTCGCTTTACTATTGATCCGAATTCTAAAAATAACCCAAAAGAAATTGAATGTAGTTAGCAATTTGTAAAAAAAAAGTGCAGTTTTGCAATTTGTTTATATTAATTTTCAGACGGATTATCTTTTTTAAACAGAATGGTCAAGAGCTATGAATTCGTCTTTTAGAACTGAAAATATTTGAGTGATTCTTTGAATTTTTTGTGATTTGTGTGATTTTTTTATTAAATTCCCTATACATTTTGACGAATTCTCTGTAATTGAAGCCGCCCCTTCTGAGGTAGTAACATTTGATGTGCAGTCATTTTATGTAGTGGATCAAATAATAAAGATTATAATTTCATAAAAGTTATTGTGTTTGATTAAAAAATGGTCAAAACAAAATCCATTAAATTATACACATCTCGTTCATTTCTATCCCCATTAAAGATATGAGAAAATATTGCTCTTTTAGTTTAGTGAAAGGTCGTTTTCTCATTTATTATCTAACTGCAGAAGGGGAAATCCATTTGAATTTTTTAAATCTTGAATGCAAAAAGCTCTGTGAAAGAAATTAAAAGCTACTTTCATTAACGTTTTGTAAATGTCTTCTTCTTTTTGTTAGTTTTATGTTTATCTTTATTTTTTAAATATTTATTTATACTGCCAGCCACTAAACAATAAAAAATATACTTTTAATCCGAAAGTTTGCAGTTTAAAAAACTAAAATAAGTACAAAACATTTAAGCTGATAAACCTTGAACTAAACATTACTTTAACATTATTTAATTGTCTTTAAACAAATGATACATTTGAAATCAGATTGAAATTTGTTGCAGATTATACCTACATTTATTTTGCCACACATAAACATAATATATTGTCAAATAACATCAGCTCCATTGCATTTTTGTTGAATAATGTCAATTAGAAATTAAACCTTTTAAGAAGAACTTGACGCTTGAGAAAATCTCTGTTCAAGTACATCCCAATAAAATGTGAACAGTAACCTCTGCTCAAGCTATAAACATCCGCTGTGCCAAATACGTCCAAAATATATTGTTTTCACTGCTTCTGAACCAACTAGACGTTCGAAGGACACGTTTCTCCGTACTGACCCAATTTTTATGAACTTTTTTTAATCGGAATTTTGTGGCTAAACCAGATATATTAAGGTCAAAGGAGGTTAACTTCCATTTGTGCCAAATATACTAATTTTAACCCCTGTGTAATGTTCAAATTCACTACCATCTCGTGTTGTCTAAGCAAAAAAAATACAACTAAACTAGCCGAAATTATTTTTTTATTTGGAAAGTACCAGTAAATCTTTTTTTTAACCGAAAGCAGTGACATCGTGTAAGATCGAGGCGGTAAACTGGTAAAAATCTGGATTTAAAAAACTTTTTTTTGATTATATTAGAACTGGGGTAGATAAAGAGATTTATGCAAAAATGATTGAGCTCATAGATTTTTACAGCAGTTTAGTTTAGGACAACACGAAAGGGTAGTCGATTTGCCCAGAGTGCATTTTTTTGAAAAGCATTTTCTTAAAATCCGTGTAAAAATAACATTTGTCACTAAAAACCATTCACTTTGATTAACAGAGAAAATAGCTGATTTCGACTCAAAACCACTCCGAAAAGACGTCCCAATACGTTTAATAATGTAGCAAACTATTACTTCCTGTGTACTAAATGAACGTGGTCGATTTATTTCTAGACAAGAACGCAGGCTCTTGATTCGGGGATTTATAAATTACGCATTAATCACTCGCTTGTGTTCCAGGGAGCGGGCAGATCCAGCTGTGGCAATTTCTCCTGGAGCTGCTGTCAGACAGCGCCAACATGAGCTGCATCGCCTGGGAGGGCACCAACGGAGAATTCAAGCTCATCGACCCGGACGAGGTGGCCCGACGCTGGGGAGAACGCAAGAGCAAACCCAACATGAACTACGACAAGCTGAGCCGAGCGCTGCGCTATTACTACGACAAGAACATCATGACCAAAGTGCACGGAAAGCGCTACGCGTACAAGTTTGACTTTAACGGCCTGGCTCAGGTGTGCCAGCCTTCTTCGACCGAACAAGCCATTTATAAGTTCCAGAGCAACTTCGCTCCCATTCAGTTTTCAGGCATTTCAAAGCTAAACCTGGTCGCTCCCGGCGTCGGTCCGTCGGGCTTCTCGTACTGGCCGGGGTCTCCGCCGACCCTCTACCACAGCCACAACTTGCAGCCGCCGGGGGCGTTTGGAACTCACATCAGCTGCGTGAACAACATCAACAGTTTAAGTAACATCAATAACCATTACAACTAGCGATTTGTCTTTGGTTCCTCCTCAGAAAGCCTCTCGAGAAACAAGACAAACACCAAACACCCGCAGGTTTCAGTATGCAACGCGTGAATTTGAATTAACCAACGAAATATTATTTCTTTAACATCCCGCCCGACAAGAAATAACATTCTAGCGCCATCTGTAGGATAATCAATGTCCCCGCTCAAGAGTGATCCGTGATTACAATCAGCTGTGACACCGGCGTTCAGTTATGGAAACGAGAACGAGAATTTAAAAGGAATAAAAAGGTAAACTACATATAATTTTTTCTATGATTTTGAATACAGTTGATTTATATTTAACAAACACAACGTGATTTATGTTTTCAGGGAATTGAAAGCTAAGAATTACAAAAATATTAACAAATACACGAAACATTGACGTATTATACTAATAACATAGAACATATGTGATAATAACATCCATGCAGTAAATGTAATATTTTTGAAATGTAATCGCAAGCGAAAATACACCATGTTAAAGCTCAAGCTGTAAATCCATTTTTCCCCGTTGTCATAGTTTAGATTAAAATGTAACAATAAAATATTTTTCAACATTGCTTTTTTTATTTTGTTTATATTATTTTATGAATCAAACTATATGCATTTCTATTTATTTACTTTTAATGAAAACATTTATCTAACATTTTCACCGTTTTGGTTGATGTATAGAGTAAATAAGCATAAAAGTAAATAAGGTACAAGCAACCAGTTGAATTTGTGAATTTATTTTGAAGAATCAGCACTGAGACACAGTTTCTGAGATTAATAAGCTCCATAAAACAAACTGACACATTGGCAATTTACTAATTGCTCTCTCACTCATTATACATTTATAGAAAATGTTTGTGCATGTACTTACATTGTATTAAAATAAAATAAAATTAAAAGTCAATGCTATGATGTTTCATGAACTCTTAGGAGGCCTTTATGAAACACATAATCCTTTTTGTTAGTATGCGTTTACCATGTGCCATTTATATGTACGGGTGATAAAATATTATGAAAAAGTAAATTTTTAGTAAGTCCTTTCAAAAAGTGAAACTTGTACATGTATTCCCCTCAAACTGATTATAATGTGTTTATTTCCTTTAATTCTGATGGTTATAACTGACAACTAATGACACCCTCAAATTCATCATAGTGAGAACTGATGCTATTCTCTAATCAGCCAATTAACTCAAAACACCTCCAAAGGTCAGTCTAGTTCTAGGCTACATAACCATGAGGAGACTGCTGACTTGACAGTTTTGTGAATTGTGGATTGTGAAACAAAACCCAGCCCAAAATGTGGAGATATTCACAGACAATTACAAGACATGGGTTCCAACAAGAGACAGCGTCAGAAGCATCTCGCCTATAAAGACTGTTCTTGTTCTGTTGCTGAGTGATGTGAGGTTCTCTGAGGAGTACATTTTGCATTTCCTTTGGAAATCAAAGTTGTGCATACATTTTGCACGGTCAGTGATAGTTTGTGGTGGCATGTCATCTGCTGGTTTTGGTCCACTGTGTTTTTGAAGGTCAATGCAGCTATACAGAACATTTTTGAGCATTTAATTCTTCCTGGTGCTGACCAAATATATGGAGATGCAAATTTGATTTTCCAACTGAAGTCCACCTGCAGACAATTCCGGTTGCAGACAACACAAGAACCTCACAGTATTCCGGTTCTTAATTGGTCACTTGACCTTAATCCCAGAGAAAGTGTATTGAAAGCTGGAGAGCTGAAGCCACCAGCAGAACAACCTCAGAACACCTGCATTCCTGCAGGAATTCAGGGAAAAGAAGTATACTCAGTGCTGTACATGGTTTTCATGTTAGCAAACATTTCTAAAAATCCTTACTTTGTTTGGGTTTTAAGTATTATTCCAATTTCATGACACTGACTTTAAGATTTTCATTAAATGTCATTTATATGCATCCAAATTAAGAGAAAGTAACATTTGAAATATGTCAGACTGTATGGAATATACAAAATGTATGACCAGCACACTTTTGAGTGATGTCTATTTGTTGCCAATTTGTTTTTACCTGTACATGCACACACACAGAAACACACGCACATGTGCGCACCCACACACACACACGCACACACGCACGCACACACACACAAATATATACACTCTAAAAAATTGGCTTTGTAAAATAACCCAGGTTGAGCACTGGGTCAAAAAATGCAACGCTGGTTTTTATAACCAACCAGATTGGGTTAAATATTTTCTGACTCAACATGCTGGGTTCTTTTCATTTTGATTCAAAACTTCTATATCAGTTAAAAAAACTATTTGGTGTTAATAAAATGGTAATAACCACATAAAACAGTTACATCTTCATATAGCCATATATTAACTGGCCACTTTTACACCTGTACAACTGCCGTTAACACAAATTTCTGAGAAGCCAATCCAGATATGATGAAGCTGCAGTTTTAACACAGCAAAAGAATGGGAAGAAAGGTGATTTAAATGAGTATTTCAGATACTGCTAATTTTCTTTGATTTTCAGTCAACCATCTCCAGGGCTTACAGGTGCATTTCTTCACTCACAAGAGCTCTCAGGTGCCTTTTGAATTTCAGATAAAGACCTATCTTGGGTATCAATGCTTCAAATGAACTGTCATCAAGCATCAGGAGGGTTTCGTTATCGCTCATCGGGTGTAGAATCCTCAATAATCCATTGGGCTAACCTCTGCTTGGAGTCCAGCCCTGATGCGGCAATAGACCTTGAGGGAAGGTCAGTCCCCGATCAAAGCCCTCCTGGAGAAAGATCAGTACGACTCTGATAAGGGCATGTCCTCGAGTCTTCCTGGAGGGAAGCATACCAATCAATGAACCGACCCCACTTCCCAGGGTAGCAGGACCTCGTAGAGGGTGCTTCTGTGTGGTCCAAAGTCCTTACTACCTAGGTAGGTGCTACTTACCCAGAAATCACACGTGTGACCCCGGAGGGGAGCAGATCTGAATCTGAAGACCCTGAAGATTGCTCACCTTACGATGACACAAGGATTAGTTATTAGTCAACAGGGTCAAATGAGGATCTGGACAATTCCAGAGCACTACTTGAATCATCCACACAACAGACGGGATGTACATTAGAGGAATGGGGAGGTGTTCAATTCACGCATGTTATCCCGTGTCGTCATCGGAAGACCTAGAGGAGTTTGATCCAGTCGCAGCCTCACCAGTTTCTTTCTTGAAGAATGATCTCCGAATGTGTGCCTCGGTAGAGCTCCGCAGTGTGAACACTCAGGCTGCACGAGAGCAACACTGGCATCTTTAGAGCCTAAATACTTCCTTTCAAAGAGATAAATCCCATGCAGCCAGCACTGCAAAAATAAAATGTTTTTAACAGAAATTGACCGTGAAACAATAGTCATTCGCCGTTAATTTCCCTTTATGACCACATACCTGTAAAATACACACAAAAAAATAAAAATAAAAACTGTAAAATTAATGTAAAATTTTTTTATATGACATTATCGAAATGCACCGTTTTTATACGGGGCTTATTTTTAATGTTTCATGATTGTATATTCCTGTGAAAATGTATCATAGCACAGATTTTTTTCCAGTTTTTCCACAACATCATGTATATGAGCGTAAATCAAAAAGTAAAGACTGGTTTAAATGTAAAAATTTGGTTCATGAAAACTCATAGAAAGCTCCAAACACATGCTTTTTGTGTCGTAAAAAATGTGCTAGAGAAACCACAAAGCATTATGGGTCTTCAAAAACAGTGTTGTGCTGTGATGCTCTGCATGTTGTGTAAAAAGTTACAATTATAATATTGTTTTTGTTGAGTTTTAACTGTGTTTTGAATAAAACAAACCGTTTATGTGTATTGTGTTACTTTTAAACGGGTCGGTGAGTGAACAAAACAATGTTTTCAGGGAGTTTCTGACAGAATTAACTTTGTTTAATGTCAGAACATATAAAAAACACTGTGATTGGACTGCATGCTCTATTTAGTGAAGTATAGATGCTTGTAATATGAGTTAGATTTAAAGTATTGTGTTAATAATTTAAAATCAATAATATACATTTAATATTTATAGAAAGAGAACAAAAAATATGCAAATACTTTATGAAAAATTCTGTAACCTTCACTCATTTTCCCATTTTTTGGGAGCAGAACTGTGTCGGTTAATTGTTATGTGCCATTAAAATATGGCATTTTATTGTTTAGAAACAGCATTTGATATAAATCTAAAGAAAGTAAGCACTAAAAGTGCAGAAATATACTTTTATTTAGCAGCATTTCTTTTGTTTCAAGCTGTTTATTTACATTTGAAAATAGTAAATGAATTTTAATTTTACCAAAGTTTAACCGTAATTCACAGCATAATTGTACAGAAAATATCTGTACATTTTTTATGGAATTATGCCATAAAATAACATTTGGTATTTTGCCGTTAAATAACGGTAACTGTCCGGCAACTTTGCTGCCAGACATTTTACTGTTTATTTACAGGGATTTTTTTAACAGTGAGGTTTATTGCAGACTTTGTCCAGTGGCTATCTGGGCTAGTAAGATTCACCTGAGTGCAATGTAAGGCAAGAGTCTAATACTTATCAGCTTTAGCATCGAAGTAGAGAGACACGCACTCAGTTTGCTCCAAGTGAATGAGCGTAGGTTCAGCTGGGGTTAAATACCCAGCTGATTAATTATCCAATCACCTGCACAATGATACGGGCATCATCGCCCTTAAAAATGGTGAATTCACTCACTCTCTGAGGGATTGTTCATTCTTCTATTATGACGAAATACGAGAACAACTGAAGGGAACTTGGCTTCCCATGAGGGAACCAAATATATATATATATGACTTATCAGGCCTCCCCAGTGTGTCTGTGATAAGCTCTGCTAAGCTGCAGAGTGTCATTGAGTAGCTGATGTACAAGAGTTAATCTGGAGATGATCTGTGCTGAGTCTACTCTAAAAGTGTTTGCATAACACATAGCTGGAGAGAGAATAGTACATTGTAAATTATCTTTCCAGTAGAGCCTTGTGACCCCAAATAGAAATGATAATCGGACATAGAACAAATAATACCTTTTAATGTGAAGGAATACATATACAGTAACATCTTATTCATAATAATAAATTGATATAAAAAGATCTGTTTTCTTATAAATGTTGATTATTTAAAAATGTTACCTGCGAGCAAGGATCAAAAGGCTCTTGCACCTCCGTTGCTTTAGACTTTCAGTGGCCAATCTTTTGCACGATGCACTATGACCTGTCCTTATTCGGGAGATTTTTTCAAGCATGAACTGATACCATTGCAGGACAAAATGGGCGAATTAAATAATAAAAACCACAAAATAAAGTGTCAGATCACCAGGTGGTGGTATGAATGAGAATGAAATTGTTCCATTAATGTATTCTTATCACAAATGTCAAATAGATAAGCAGATAAAACATGTAGGAGAAGTTTGTCAAAGAATAAAGGCCTTTTCACACCTACGCGGTTTTTTTTTTTAAACACAGGGGCTGCATGCAGTAATATACACACCAGCCGGAAAAAACGCTGCGTCATTTTTAAGAAACTCACTGAGCCTTTTTTTGTTTTCACGTTGAGTGTAAAACACTGTGATTGGCTCGTCTGGTCACGTGTCTTCAGCCGGAAAATGCAGCAATAGACGGCGCTCGAGAAAAAAACGAGAGCTGCACTCCTAGAGGGGCAGAAGAAGAGACTACATCTACGACTCTGAAGAAGCATCCAGTCGTTGCTGAATTTAAACAGCACAAGAGATTGACAGCAGAGGATTTCAGACGGCATGATTTTAGACAGAATCGCAGAGAACGATGTCCATGTTCTCAAACTGTATCTCACAACCAAGCACTCGCGAGAAAGATCTGAAAACAGAGGTCACGTGTGCCACACTGATGTGCAAGACTGGGATTATTACCAAAATGGGAGCACACAAGTTTTCAATTCATTTATTGGGTCAAAATAAACCGAAAATAAACCCCTTTTGAACCAAAACCACTGCCATCTATGACTTTGTATCCTATGCCTCTGCAACTTTTTGTCCCCCTCCGGATGTGGCTCTCATTGCCGGCAGATAATCACAGACATTTTACACACACTGCAGGTTTGTGACTCGCCGACAGACACAGATATCTGAAAAACATCTCGCTAGTCTTTGACTCACTGAGCGAGTCATTTGTACTTCAATTTGTGCAATTGTCACACGTCTGCACAAATCCTGATTAGCATGTGATTCTGGGCATAAACTCTAAATCCGGGCTAAAGTCGTGCACCTGAAACTAGCTTCAATAAGAAGTGGTTTGTTTTCCATAAAAAGAATAGTTTGTCTTTATTTTATTACAGATAAGCTCATCCTTCTCCAATAACGCACCTCAGAGTGTGAATTGCTTCTGCGCCACCATGTGGCATGGAGTGAATTGCAGTTCACCAAAGCGTCATCTAGCATTCAGGAGAGTGTATGTGCACTAATTTTTTAACGCAAAAGAAAGACGCTGGGAGCTCATGACGCAGACGTAAAAAAAGTAAGACGCAAAGTAAATGCACAGGTGTGCAAAGGCCTTCAGACAAGCCAAAATGACAACTTCCTGTTGAGTTTGGAAACGCTAACTATATTACTTATTTTTATTACATGGCACCCTACTCATGTGTGCTGAATTTCATTTGCGTAGGACAAAGTGACTTCTTATCTGATATATCTGACATGTGTGCGTAACTCTGTGACTTTCAAGCTTGTGTTGACCCTCAAAAATTATATTTTGAGCAATTACAATAGGGTTCTACACATCCCCAGTTCTGGAGTCTGAATTACTATAGCTTACAGCCTCCTAAAGGCTGCTGGAGGCATTACCGGTAGTTGAAGTAAGTACAGTAGGTACGGATAACCAATGGTAATCAGAGGGATGCTAGCTGCCTGTTGGGCCTTGGATGCTGTCAGTGAGATCTAATGAGTACCTCCCTGTCTGTAGGTGGCACTGAATGCCCCGTCCATTCTGGCCTTTCCCAGACTCCCCACTCTAACCCTATACATAGACCAAATCCTTCACAACAGTGGCTCATTTAGAACAATTAAGTCTTTAACATGCAATGCCACAGTTAATTTACTTGCTCAGCGGTTCAGTTACGGTGACATTGCATAAACTATTCCAATGCTTTTGTTTTAAAGCCAAAGTATCATCACATCTGTTTGTATTTCATTGACAATTTAAATGGTTGATATTGTTTGGTTAATTTAGAAGATTAATTTTAAGAATTTATTCATCCATTAATTTTTTTATATATAAGAAACTAAATTGAGGCTGGAACAATGACACCTGGTGGCAGCAATGAGCCAAAAGTTGCAAGGAGGCTACTCAAGAAGAAGAGAGCTTAAAGCATGGTGGCTTTCTTTGTTTGAGCATGTTTGCAACCCAGCGAGAGAGGCCATTGGTATGTTAAGTTTATGTTTAGTTTATTCTGGTAAATTCAACAGATTTGTTTCCTTTGGATATGTGTTTGATCTTTGGAACCTTGTTTGTTGTTTAAGTTGTATTTAATGAAAATTTATTGATGAAATGTTTTTATTTTGTAGATTAGTCTTGATTGTTTGTTTGTTTGAATTTAAGGTTATCAACCTTGTTCAGTTGCTTCCGTATAAATAAATAAAAAGGAACTGGAGTTGAGAGCGCTCTCAGTGTTTTCTGTGCCCATGTAAAGTCTGGGTAAGCAATGGTCGAAATGGTTTGAGGACCTGACAGATATTTTAAAGTGTTGAGAGGTGTAAGGCCAAATGGACAAATGTGATAATTAACTCTTGTTTACATTTTGTTTTAATGCTTTTTGGTTCAGTTAAATACTTAACTGTTCGAAAATGTCACTGATAGTAAAGGATCTGCTCTGTGTATTTGTTATGTGGCTGATGAGAAACATTGCATCTTAGAAAAGGGTTCAAAAAAAGGTTCTTAGTCCTGAAAAATATTTCTATGATGAGATGTATGTATGAGAGTACTAATAAACCTTGTATTTTTCTGGAGAACTTTCACTGCTTTGTCCTGGTGGGCCCAAGTGAAGGGGTTCACTGACCCATCATTAGATTACTACCCTGAACCTTGATTTCCAACCTGACACAACCTAGTTACTCTAATCTGGGATCAGTTAATGGAACGCCTTAGGTAAGGCCTCTTACATACAGTATATATAGCCAGTGAACAGTGTCATATGGTCAAGATTACGGGACTGTCGAAGTAAACCTCCCAACAGATTAGGAAAAAGTTGTAACAAGTACTAAAAAAGAATGCATTATCCAGGACTTGGGATAATTTGGATGCTTTGATATTGGTCTCTGGTAATTAAATATTTACAAAGAAGTTGAAACAGATGGTATTGAAAAATGGAAGAGAAGAATGTAGTATGGAATAATAGAACTACAGAATATCTATTGGAACAACGCAACAGGTAAACATGTGGAAGGAAGTTGGAACAGAAGAGTAATGCATGTATCACTGGAAAATTAGAATATTTGACATGGCACTGGAACAATAAAACATTGAATGAAACACTGGAACTGTATAAACTGATGAAAAATTATAACACTACAATATTGGAATAACAGTGGAATTGGGGAAAGATTGGAACAGCAGAACGATGGACGAAAACTGGAATGGTAGGTCATTGAATCTGTATATAACTCAATGGAACACTTAAATACTCTTTGGAATGTTGAGGTTACTTGCATAACACCTGTTCCCCGAAGTTTGGAAACGGAGACATATGTCGAGAACGTTCGACTGAGTCTGCCATTTTTTAACGGGCCAATGAGAAAATCATTGTGTGAGAAAAGTTGATTAGCAATCTGCTGAGTTTTTGAACCAGGCGGTACCTAAGCTCATCCTGTGTTTTCTGAGGAGTTTCTAGCGTTCTATTTACCTCTCTAGGGTTCTGAAGTTTACCAAAACTTTAGAAATGTCTGTTCATGCATGCGTTACATCGCGTCTAGATTACTGCAATTCTTTATATTGTGATATTTCTAATTCTCAAATAGCTTGCCTACAGCTTGTACAAAATGCCGTAAACATGAACATATCACCCCGATTCCGAAAGATCTACATTAGCTGCCAGTTTCTCAGAGAATTCATTTTAAAATCCTTCTTTTTGTCTATAAATCTCTACATAATATAGCACCAGCCTACCTCTCTGAACTTCTACATCCTTACTCTCCTTCTAGGACACTAAGATCTGGTAACCAGGCTCTATTAGTAGTCCCTCACATGAGGCTCAAGCATAGAGGGGGATGGGCATTTGCGGTAGAAGGGCCTCAACTATGGAACAGCTTACCTTTAAAGATCAGAATGGCGCCTTCTTTTTCTTCTTTTAAGTCTTTGCTCAAAACTCATTTTTTCTCTTTAGTGTATTAATTTTATCATAAAGCTGTTGTCAAACAGGTGGTTTTATTTTGTGTGTATGATTCATGGGGTATGTTTTGCAATTATCTTTTTCTGTGAAGCACTTTGGTCAGCGTGAAGGCTGTTGTAAATGTACTATACAAATAACTTGAACTTGAACTCTCAGCACATCAGATCACTGACCTCAAGGGCATGGCAAAGGGGATACTTCTCTTTTGCCCTACATCTAGATGTTCCCTTTCACTAATTTCCAGAGATGTATGTCAGGAACTGTTTATTAAGGGCCATGGTTGAGGTCCTTGTGCTGCAAGCTACACCCACACCATCTCCTCATTATTGGCTTGCACCACTCAGCACCGCCGAGGAGACATTAGGGTTGCAACACCTAATGAAGTTGTTGAGTGTAGATCGGTCTGCAGCTTTACATCAAGTTTGTCTCACATGGCAGGCAGAGTGAAGCCAAACAGTAGCGATCACCCCCATTGTGCTGGTTGCAAAATTATTTTCAGCCAATGCAAGTCTATAGGAAAAAGCTGAACTTTAAAAATGATTTCCTGGAGAAGTTACGTATATTAAACAGTTTTAATGATTTTGGAAAGTTATCTATACAGTGAACAAAGTTCATTAGTTTTTTTTTGGTTCAAGTTTATTTTTGTGTGGTTCACGATGGTTGCATTTTCCCCATAAAAAAATCTGGGTGGGACAGCAATGATTGACAGCTATGTTGAACCGAGCGGACCTTTCGCTGTTTTCATGTCGCGAGAAAGATCATTTAAGTGATCAACTCTCAAATTCTTTATTTTGTATTTGATTACAAATTGACACAGCGTGTGAGAGGGGCATGTAGGCGGAGCTCTGTACGCGTTATATTACCCTAATGGCAGTAGGCGGTGTCACGCCACCCATGTTTTTTTCTATGCTTTAAATATGTCGGTAAGTGAGAGCACATTGGCCAACGCCCACAAAGCAGCAATACCACGCATGGAATGGGCACTTAGCTGGAGAGTGCATAGCCTCAACAATCCAGTGGGCTAACTGCTTGGAGATAGCATACCCCTAACGCTGACCTCCAAAACAAACGAAAAGCTGCTGGGAGTTACGAAACTCCTGGGTTCAGTCCACATAGTGCTAAAGGGCAGCACAAAGTGAACCCTGGGCTAGATCAGAGCTTGCAGGGTCGCCTTCTGGTTTGGGAAGGCACCAATGCCGACCTGATGACAACCAAGGAGTCCTCTGGCCCGAATTCCATGCAGGACTCGTCAACTGAAGACTGGGACAGCAGACTGATGGATGAAAACTGCAACAATTAAATTGTAGCATGATGAACCATAGAACATTCGATGGAACAAGGGAACAGTTGAAAATGGAGTCAAATGAAACTGTAGAATATTTGATTGAAAAATAGTACATTGGAACAGCAGAATTCTGATTGGAAAAACTGGAAAAGTAGAACACTGGATCCTGTTGAATGTATAATATATAGACCCATTAATTGTTAGACAGATAAAATGAGAGTAGAGTAAACAGACCTAGCATTTATTTATATCACTGAAAACACAAATAAAAGATATAATAATTGAATCTCCAAACAAGAGCCAACAGGAATCCAAGGGATCGGGATCATTTCCTGAGGTCACCTATGTTTTGGCACGTAGAAAATACCAATGAAGCGATGACACTTTTCAATGATGAAGTCACTGGTGTAATACCAGCAGAAGGAGCCCAGCACCATGTATAGTTCAATTCTAATCTTTCAAAGGGAGCTCCATCCTCCTGAGAAAAAGTGCTTTATAGTATGGAAATGATCAATGTTGCAAATTAATTTTTCAGTGAGGTAATTCATCTGGGTTTCATCCCATAGTCCTTGATTTTATATTTGCTGAAACATTGAGTAATCACTTCAAATCTCAACAATTTAGGAACATCTCATAGATAGCTGTCTCTGATTTACATTCACATTTATGTATTTGTTAGATGCTTTTATCAAAAGCAACACACATTTCAAAGGAATGATGACAGTTGGCGTTTTTTTTTTAGCTCAGATATATTTTAAAACACACATTCCCACAGTCGTATTTTTAATAGCAGATAAGGTTAAAATGTGACATATTGACCAAAAAAATAATGCTTCCCAAAGACATTTTCACCAAGAGTCAAATATTTGCACAATGTAAACATTCCAGCTTTCCCTGCAAACGCTGGACTTTTATCAGATACTCAGATAATTTCTAAATGAAATCTTTTGCTCCATGGCTCAAATATGATGTTTTATACGTTTCTTCCATTTTTGTTCATATCAACAAATCAATAATTAGTAAGAATTTATAAATGCAGTAAATTCTAAATGTTAAAAATGGTAAAAAAAGGTTATAAAAAAACAATTTTTACCATTTATAATTTAATATATAATAATAAAATTTAACGTATAATATACTATACATATATAAAATATATCCTGTTTACTGTAATTGGTGTGTCTCAGGAGGATGGTGTGCCTGGATAACTCTTTATGAGATACACATGATGCATGTTAAGATTATAACGAGTATTTAAAGCTTTGATATCTGTTAAAACTCATCTATAAATAGCACTAATGTCATCGGCTCATGGTGCAATTTCTTCTCAAATCAGTATGGCACTCAACGATCCACTTCGCTTCCGTCCTTCTTAACCTCCCCTTCATTTTTCAAGTCCTGGAAGACCTCTGTGAAAAAGTGTGGATCCATGTTAATCAGCAGCATCTTCCCACTCAGTTTATCAATGACATCCAACGAACGGTCCCAGAACATGTCCTCATCGGCGTCGCCCATAAAGGGCTTGAGAGGGTACGAAATCTCATTGCCCATGTAGGAATAAGCCAAATAAAGGCAGGTCAGGAAAGTCCTGTGGAGCTCACACTGGTTGTCCACATCATCAGACACAGTTTCCCTCACAAGAAGATATACGAACACTAGGTTTGCAGGAGTGATAAAACCTTGATCCTGCCAGCCCTGCAACAGCAGAAGCCTGTCCAGGTTCCGGAACCAGAGGATGACTTCGTTGGTGGTGAGATCTGTGAGTTTACAGCAGCGTCTGCAGAGGAACTCCCCAAGGCAGCGGAGCAGCTCTCCGGTGGATGCCTGCACAATCACATGCCTCGGGGAGATGAGCGAGCGACTACTGGGCTGCTTCTCCACCGACACCAGTTTAACTGCAGGGGTAAGCGTCCCCTCCTCATCCGGATGGACAGGAACCACCAAGGGTCCACTTTTAGTTGTCCTCTCAGCGTTGGTGTCCTGTTGGGATTTCCTGGAGTTCTCCTGGTTCCGATGCTCTACTTTATTCTCACTGTTTCCAGCGTTCGCTTCTGGGATCACTTTCTTGCTTTCTTTCTTACCTGATGCACTCAAGAGACGCTTAAAAGTGAATGTTGAGATGACAACTGATGGCTTTTTCAGGCTTTTCCCATTCTCTCCATCCTCAATATAGGAACATTTGGTTCCTATTGGGGAGACAGAGAGTACAGTCCCCATAATATACAGCGCTCAACACAATCTTAGGTTCAAGCAAAGAAGCTGGAAGCCAGGCCGGGTCAGTCAAGGATCCATTTGGGCAGTGAAACAAGCCGGTGTTGTTAGCCCCATCAGAAGCAGAAAGTCCGAACTCTGAGACTATTCCTCCACCTCTTCAAACACAATCTTGCACTGCCTGCATGATCTGCAGTGGATTTGCAGAGAGCCAAAGTGATCTGACCTCAGCTTCTGCCAGCTGGGATTATCCTGTCATGTCTGTCTAATTAGCCAATCTCAGGGCTAGAGGAGACGACTGGCAGCTTGAAGCTCCAATAGAAACACAGGGCAGTGTCCACCTCCTCATCACTTCGGAAGAGAGGGATTTTTAGAGCACACAAGCCATGTTTAGCTCTGTTTGTCTCTCTATTCTCAGACGATTACTTATGTTCTGGGCAGCCTTGTTTGCCCTTCTTAGGAGCTGCTACGGAAATAGTTAATCTGTTTTTGTTCAAAAGGAAAGAGTTAATATATAATTTTAGAAATCAAGTTAACCACTAAAATGGTTTAAATCTACTTGAACCCTTAGTAGATGTGTTCCCATCCACCTTTTTATGTGCATTTTAAAATGTTGCATAAGAACACGCCAAGATGTGTGTAAAAAATTGGTGAAGGAGCCAAGGAGTGCCCACTGGCTCCGGGCCCGCTGAGTCACTGGGGCTTGGCTGGATTCGTATGCCCCGGAACAGCATGCTATGTGAGACACTGACACATGTTTTACCCATATACAGGGGTACCCCGAGATACACGAAAGGTCACGCGGGAAAGTTTTTGCTTCGAGATGCAAAGAAAAATTCGAGATACGAATAACCACAAAGAGTTCTGTTCTATTATCGGCTTGTTAAGTCTGATGTCACGATGCGCTTCCGGGTCCTGGCGCTCCTATCTCCCAGTGGAAAAAGGGTCTGATACCCTTCAAAACACTTCAACAACACAGCGAAACATTATGTATAGATTATTAATAATGTTAAGAGTCAAGGCGTCGTAAAAGAAATAATGTTTATAACGTGGAAAGTGCTGCTCTGTAGCGCAAGTTAGAGAAACCCAGCGACGAGTTCTCAGAAGCGTCTCTCCATCTGTCTGCGCTTGAAACCGTGTTGGTGTTCGTAATGTGTGAAATATCTTGAGAAAGTTAACTTTTATACGTAGTGCCGTAATGTTTTCTGCTATCTGTTCCCCCTCCTCCGACACATCACTTCACTCAATGTAAGTTTTCACATTTGTGTACATATTACGTATTTTGCTTGTGTTTTATTCTGTTTTATTATCATTTATTACATTAACAATGTGTAGATTTAAGGATTGAAGAAAAGTTACTTGATTTTTCTCTGGTTTTCTATTTTTTTTATCTACTTAAACTGTTGTTTCTGAGAGCCGTTGCACGGATTAGGCGTTTTACATGTAAAACTTGCTTCGAGATACGAACGCCAAACTGGAACTTAATTTTGTATCTCAGGGTACCACTGTATTTACTTCCATCGGAGTTCCGTCACATGATTCGCTGTTTCTGTTTCCCCGCTGTCTTCTGTTTTTTTTTGTTTTATGGAAAAAGTAATTAACAACAAATTTTATATAGTACATACAACAAAAAAGGATCTTACGTTACCAAACTAGGCTGACAGCCTCAAACATTAGACTTTAAAACATGTCAAAATATTAATCAACGGCAAGAAAAGCAAAATAAAATACGTAAAATACATTTTATACATACTTATTAGAAATATAGTTACGTTATTTGGCTTGATGTCTTTGGGTTAACTTAAAACTGTCATGAAAACACTATATTGTTTTAAAAAAATGTTTGATTTGTGTATATAAAATCTAGTCATTATAATAAAAATATTGATCACATTCAAATATTCTTTTGTCATTATAAGACCACGTTTAATGTCTGAATGAGAAAGGATCCCCTTGTATTTGCTTAGATATTAAAACAAGATATTTAAATCAAGATATTTTTAATTGTCTCACACTCGTAAAACATATGTTCTGTTGTGTCTGGGTCAGTTTTACATATGTAACTGTAATTGTAACTTCAAATTTGAACCTAATCCTTATGAAATCATTAGAAGGATATATATTATTTAATACATATTTACTTAGTGAGGTCAATTAAATATAGAATTTATTGTTCTCCAGGAGTAAATCATTTAATGAAGGGTATTGATGTTTTATTGCAGCTTACATTGTTGTTATTGTTGTTAGAAGTTAAACAAAAATCATAAATTTGATTTAGAATTTATATAGTTTCTTTGTTTCTTTATTTATTTATATTTTACATTACACTTTTTATTGCGGTTAATCGTGAATATTTGATATTGATCTTGATTAATTGCAAAAAAATTGTCAGATTAATTTGTTTCTTTTTTTTAACTTGATAGCACTATTAAAATATTTTTAATATAGATTGGATTTGAAACTTGGCCTGACTCTTTTCCTTGAGATTAGGAGGACACTAAACATAGTCAAAGATCTCAATCTGGGATTAGTCACATATTAACTCTTGCTCTCTAGTTAGCCTCTAACTATAAATACCCTAAATTACCTTAAGTGCTTGTTTTTATTAGGTATAACAGAACAAAATTCTAGTTTTCATTATTTTCTGGCTAATGAAGAATTCCAGTTTCAAATGTCAGTTTTTTGGTGCAACATCTACATATAGATTCCGGCAACTTTCACTCTAGAGAGCTCTATTCATTCAATTTATATATAATTAGGTAAACATTGATACACAAAGCTCATGGTTCAATTTGTAACTCTGTTTTTAACAGTTTTCGTTTTGGTTCTGTTCTGATGGCTTAGCAAATTTAGCTAAAGTCAAATTAAAATTTTTCAAATTTAAATGCTCATTTGATTAATTTCATTTAATCAAATCCATTATCAAGACAGAAGAGGGCACTGTCTGCTAAGTTTCCATAGAGTTAAGTTGAAATGGGAAGAAGTGCTAAAGGTTGAAAGAAAGAGCTGCTGATGGTTCTGTCATCAACACCCTTCAGCACCTCAAGCTTTAATAACCTCGAGCCAGAGTTAGTGAAATGTTACGCCTTCAGTCCCCATCAGACTAATATTCAACCTCATGACAGAATCCTGCTTTCAGCCAAAGAGCTGCTGCCAGCTGAGAAATCCTGACTCCCCCACCAGCTGGTAACCGTCCTCATATGAAGGACAACAGTTTATTCAATTCACACACATTCATGGAAAGACGTTGAATAAAAGAGAAAAGAGCAAAATACCGTTTCTCATACAAAATCGATTCACTGCAGATTAGCTTTCAGTGTGACACGAATAAACAGAGACTATTGCCAAACAGCATTTCCTGCATTCTGTTTTCTTACATAATGTCAACCACTCAAACTTTCCCTATTCTTAGAAGATACTTTAAGGATTGTTTTAAGCATGTTACCAGAGAAGACAATCCGGAGGCAAAACTCACATTAATTACCCTTTTAATTTACATCATAATAAGAAGACCCAGTCCTTCTCCAATTTGCCTGTACCTTCATACCTGCCGTAATGTGGCACCCCGCACCTTCCCTGTCAGTCAAAATCTGTAAAGAAACTGTGTGTACTGTCTAATTTTATCTGTGTTTTGTACATTTTTTTATTTCTATTGAAGTGACATTTGGTTGTCAATTTCTGATGGACTTTAATCAGAAAAGTAAAATAAAAGAGAGTGAGGGGTTGTTTAAATGCTGTCACGTGATGATACGAAGCAGCTGCAGCGCCAGAGTGAAATAATTGGGAAGCATACAAGGTGTAAACAGAAATGACAAGTTAGCTAACGTTTGCATCCTGATAAAACGTCAAAAAGAAATGTCAAAACAACTAGTGGGTTAACCGGACCCCAAACAAACAAAAGTTGTAAATCGGAATACCCGGAGGAAACCCACGCAAGCACAGGGAGAACATGCAAACTCCTTCCAGGAAGGTCAGAGATCACGTGACCCAAACACTCTTAATAGACAAATTCTGTGTTAAGTAAAGAATAAGTTAAAACTTTACTTTTGTTAAAATATGTCTTCCTCGCCAAAATACATTGTTGCTTATACGTAGCTGACAGGATCCCAAAAATGTTATGACCAGAAAATGGTTAATAACCTCACTATAAAATGCAAGATCTCACTCTATTATGACTAAAATCAAGCCTCACAATACTGCTCACAGAGAGAAATTTCAGAGATTTGTGGTTATTAATAAACCCTTGATGGATTTTGATAATTAACAAAACACTAAGCCCCAATTCTGTACACAGTTTGTACTGTTCTTAAAAACTTTTTAATGAGGCAAAAAGCCTCAAACAAGGGTATTTAACCTGAACATTCCAGGACACTTTTTATTCTTAAAATAAGCCAGAATTAGGTAATCAGACAATTGACCAAAAATATCCAAGACAATGCACCAAATTTAAGCATTAACCCCTGAAAGTTCTGAAACTCTAACGCAGCAACTTCCATTTTTCATTTTTGGGGTTTTTCTCTTGGACTTGGACTCGGCTGGAAACGATGCAATGTTCACAAATATTTTATGCAATAATCCAGTTTTACACATATTTAGATGGAACAATGGATGTGATAAAAGTTAGTTTTTATTTAAAAGTTGGCTGAGTATATTGGAAGAAACTGGGCCAGCGATGACGCAAAGCAGACTAATAATCTTTCCAGAATATTCCCTTACTTTACAATTTGCGCTAATAAATGTTCTTTAAAGCACATTTTTGTGACAATGCTTGATTATTATTTTAGTACACCTCTTTTTTTGCCTTTTTTAATGAAATTTTTTTCATTAAATTACACAATATTTCCATAGTCATGAAACTGTATAAAACAATATATCCCGAGTTGTACATTTTGACTTTTTTTTTACAGCAAAAGTTTTTTTTTTTTTTACATTTTATGTAAAACTCTTTAGACAAAATAAAAATGTATAAATTTATCAAAAAAAGCAAAGAGAAGGTATAAAAAACAGGTGAACCTCCCATTAACTTTATACACTGTTCCAAGCACGTTTTGTTCCATTGTGTTTGTTTTGTGGCAGAATTTTGAAAAACACCAGCCATATCAAATGTCATGTACTTCCAAGGATTGTACCTTCTTTTCACCACTAGATGACACAGATTTGTGCTCATTTTCTCCTATTTTAACTTGAATTACCTTGCAAATAATGTCAACTCTTGTAAAGTTAATTTAAAACCAAAAATATCAACACATTTTTGAAACCTACACATTTTATTTAAAATTTAAATTAAACAATAGCTGGGTTGCATCATTTTTACTAAAACAAAAGCTGTGATTGGTAACTGTGAGCATTCATTATGTAGGATTTGTGTGGCTAATCTCACAGCAAATCAGTAAATCTTTCATGGGGTGAATAAAAATGTAATGAAATGCACATTAGCAAACTGGCTCCATGGCCCACCGAAGAGTTCATGCTGATGGGCTTTTTGGGTGATTGGCTGCTGGTGATGCAGAGAGGGACCTCACAAACGGAGCAGTTTTTGACCTCAAACAAAGGAAGCTTGAACCACACATTTCCTTGAATTTTTATAAAGCTCTCTAAATCAGTTGTATATAACAGATGTTTAAGACATTCAAAAACATATGGTGGAGGATTATAATGAGGTGCTAAAAATTAAATAGCAGTCTTCCTAAATTTGTCAGTCACGAATTGAAATGGTAATCTGTTCAACTGAGTCTTTTATAGACCCATTGAGACAGCAACAGTACCACTGAGCTGATGTATAGGGATTAGTGATGGTAAGGGTACATAATATTCACACATACAGTTCTCAGCATAACACATCGCCTTTAAAAAGTACAAATTTATTCAGTAGCTCAATGAACACATGAACAATTTCTCAAAGATGAATTTTATTGAACACTTATTTAACTTTATAGCATAAAATAAAGGTATCTAATCTAATCATCTACTAATTATAACTAAAATAAATAAATATAACGAGTTATCTGAAAGTATCCTGTAGGGCGAGAAACAGTAAATTAAACTTCTGGCCAGAAGTGGGCTTCAAGAAAGAGTTGCAGGTAAAAAGCCAAACCTCCAACCTGGGTATAAGTCCATGAGACTAAAGTTGAGCACATCTAAACTGGGGTGCAGAGAAATGGCAGCCAGTGATTTGACTGTAGCAGAATAGAAAATCTGTAAAGAACGATGGACGTTCCTTGAATGTTTAAAGGCTGTGTTTCTTAAAATGGAGTTGGAGGTCAGCATTAATGGTGTTATCAATGCTGAGAAATGAAAGCACATACTTATCCATAATGCAGTAGCATCAGGGCCTGGTTTTTCAAAAGTAATCCCCCAGGATTTTGGATAACGGAATGGATCAAATCTTGAAAATTGTTTTTTCAAAAGAAAAAAACGGATTACATTTGTAGGATTTGGATCCCTTTGATCCAAAAAATTCTGGATTAAACACATCAGAAGGGTGGATTCAGTGTGGATTTCATGGCCAAAATGTAATGAAAACTTTAAAAATGTATCAAATAATACTATATTTAGATCATGCAGTATCTTACAGATGTCCTATTTATTCATAAGTAGAAAGAGTTTGGCCTCATAAAATAAACCTCCAAACAGCTGTCAAAATTTACCATAAATTATACATTTAATTCTGTTACTAAATGATTTTTATATATTATTCACAATTTTTTTTTGTTTTTGGAATATTCATTATTGATGCATGCATTGATTACAGAATACACAAAAATATGCAAAGAATGGCAATCACAGATTTTTGAAATCCAAAACAAATCCAAATCAGAAATAGTCTCTAACTATTGCGTCCCTTGTTGTACCATACCGTATTTGTGTTGTAGATCTCAGGGTCTCAGATGAGCGGGCTGCAGGAAGAGTATAGGGTGGTTTGTTATAATGTATTTTAAATTCAAATAAAAAGAAACTTATATAGACCCTACACTGAATATTCTACCTCCAGCCTATCTAAGCAGCCTGTTTCCCTGCTATATTTTGACTTAATCTCTTCGGTCAGAGTCCAAAAAAAATATACTTTTTTGTAATCAATGCAATAATTTATAGGAAACCAGTGCAGTGAGGATAGGATTGGTGTGATATGATCATGCTTTCTAGTTTTGATGAGGACTAGCAGCTGTGTTGTGAATTAGCTGTAGTTTATTTAAGAATGAAACAGAACAGCATACAGTTGCTAACACTTCAATCTTTGTACACAAGTGTCATAAGCTGAGTGAAATCATGGTCCATGGCTTGACAAAAGGTGCTTGCACCAAATATTGATTTAACATTTTAATTTCTGAACGCATTGTTTGTTTACAACATTTTTTCACACCTACTTAAGATTTTTGCACACTACTGTTCCTATAGGATTTTATTTGTGATTGGTTTGGCTATTTCTGAGATTATTTACCAACTTCCTATTTCCTCCTATTGAATTTTTCCAAACCAATAACAATTATTTATATCAAAACCAAACTAATAATGTCATTTTTGCTTAGTGAATTGCATTATAATATTTATTGCATTGGGATATTGAGCCAAATTTATTTAGTTTTCTCTGAAAAGATGGTGATAAATACTCAATGAAAACATTTTTGGTTGCATGTTCTTTGAGTGTCTGGAACTGTTGGACCATGGGAAGCTAAATGGAAGTGAAAGGTTTCCTTTTATTGCTGGTAATCTTATGTTTGACCAGAAGATGGCAGTATTGTCTGGCCACAGCTGAGACTTTCAGACCTGCAAACCACTGTAGCCAAACATTTGGGGTTATGCTCAATCCTCACCCTCTGCCAGAATCAACAGATGGATCCTTGATTCCGTTTAAGCAATGTGGCTCATGAAAGGCCAAACCCCTGAGATAAATCCACTGCACACAACTCCCGTAGACATTGTCCCACCTCTCATTGGCCCCTCAAGCCAAACCCTCATATCTTCCTCTCCCATGGCTGGGAAACTCACTCGGACGTCCGATCAGCCAGAGAAATGTTCAACGCTTCATTTCAGGGAGAATGCATAAATACATTTATAAGATCATCACTTGGTGTCCTGTGGTCTTTTATGACACTAGTGAATGACGGAGTGAGGCTGAAAGACACAGTGAGCAGATTCCTGCACCACAGGCTCATTAATCTGCACTTTTGAAGTACCAGACTGACATGGACGCACATGAAGCACAACCGTGTGTGTCCACATGTACAGTAGGTCTTCTTCGAGGAGTGATGATGGCATTCCTTGGAGGTGAAACTCTAATTTAATGGAAAGGAAATGTTTGCTTGCTATTCATCAAGTACCTCATTTAAACAGCACAGTTGTGGGTGGTGCAGCTGGTGTGGAAAATGGATCGTTGGAGGTTCAAAACCCACAAGGGGTCAAAAACAAATTAATATCTCTTTAGTTTAAAAAATTACCCTAATTTTGTGCAAGATGGGAGATGTTAGTTTCATAAAATCCTTGACCTAAGAGGTCATCCAATTGATTCTTTATGAGAACATTTTGAAGATTTGGTTTATGAGGAGCAGTTTATTTACTTCATGTATGCAAGTATTCAAATATAACTGGTAGTATCAGAGAATTTATGTGCACCACATCCTGAGTAAAAATGCACCCTTAGAGCTGCACAGATTTAGTACAGCTCATGTTAGAAGTTACTTAATCATGTAATTTGGTTTTAGTCGATGGTTAAACCAGTGTAACACCACTGATCATCCACTGAAAATTTATATCTTTTTATTATTTTGTCATATGTAGAAAAACAAAAAGCTTGAGATTCTCATCAAAGGTACTTTCTTGATCCAACTGGAGTTAAGCAAGCTGATGTGGAAACAGAGGGTCAGGAGACTAGGATCCATGACATATAGAGATTCAGGAGATCAAGGAGGAATCAGGATACCAGGAGTCAAAGAATCAGGAGATAAGAAACCAAGCTAAGTATCTGTGTGAGAAGGTTTGGAAACAGAGGGTCAGTAGAGTAGGGGCCAGGACATTGGGAGTCAAAGAATCAGGAGACGAGGAGCTGTGGTAAATATCGATGTGAGGAAACTGAGGTTGAGAAGACCTGGACAGGACACTACAAGTCATAGATTCAGGAGACGAGGAGCTATAGTGAGTATCGGTATGAGGTGTGTGGAAACAGAGGGTGGGGAGACCTGGACAGGACACCAAGAGTCAAAGAATAAGGAGATGACTGTAGCATGATGAATTCCTGCTTATTGTCGCGTTGTTAGTCCTGGTACCGCCCCTGGTACCGACATTCTGGTGTAGGATCGCTTCTGTTTGAGTCTGAGCTTTGCGTGAGGTACGTGTAGTGGTTTTTCTAACAAATGATTGGGGAAATGATGGGGAAATTATTTGTTTTTAGTCAACGCCGTGTTCAATAATGTCAAGCAGGCTGTGGGTATGAGCGCTTGAATGGAATGCCCGCTCTGAATGAGCCTTCCAAAATCTTATGCGCGTCTCTTTCAGATCTCCTTTGTGAGAAATGTTTTACAGTCTATTTTTGCATGTTCATAGATCCAACCAGCACTGCTGTTTTGCCTTTCCGAAACTTTGGAGTCCGGATTGTTTTGCCTCAGCTAAACTCCGACCACTTTGAAGTAGGGATGTCCCGAGCCGATCGTAAAGATCGGTATCGGGGCAGATCGAGGCATTTTTTAACTGATCGGAATCGGCTCTATGTATCGGACCGATCGAATGTTTATGTCAGCTACGTCACGCACGTGTCGCAAACTCGCATGTTAAACTCGCATGTTGTTTACTACTTGCAATACGGTGCTAAGATGTCTGCAGTGTGGAAGTATTTTAAGTTGGAAAGTGATTCTACATTGCAAGCATTTCACGCGGTGGTACTAGCAAAGCAGCCTTTAATACTACCAACTTGATAAGGCATCTTAAAACGAAACACGACAGAATATTGCGACTTCACTGAGCGAACGCAGGAAAAGGCTAAACCATTTTATTGATGCACTGCTGAGCTATTTGGTTGTCAATAATAATAACCTGCATGCACTTAAAGTGTGCAATTAGCACAAGGAAAAGACAAGTATCGGATCGGGACTCGGTATGGGTCGATACTTAAAATTAAATGACTCGGATCGGATCGGGGGCTCAAAAAACCTGATCGGGACATCCCTACTTTGAAGCCAGAACGCCGTCAATTCTTCTTTACTGTTTCATTGCCACCCTGGCTCTGTCATTTAAGGCCTCTGTCTCTTTTATAACTGGTTGCTCCAAAGTGGCATGAAATTGACTTGTATTCTCTGGATTATTTTTAAGAACCCTCTGTGTGTTTTCAAGTAATTAACTTTGTATTTATTTTCTTGTTATTAATCCTTGACTCAAATGTGACATTTATTCAACGATGGTATTTAATTTATTGCAAACATGGTTTAAATCAATACTCCACTTCTAATAGTTTTAGTGTTTAGCGACCATCTTGGTGAAATACTTTTCTGTGCAACTTAGTGTGGGTATATTGGTAGATTGGAGGTGATTTTTATAGTGTGAATGTGGATTGATGAAAGGTTTAATAAATTTGTGTTTTTAATATTTTGTCCAGGAAGGGGAGGGTTATCAGGCGGAGCAGAGAGGAACCATACCCCCCTTGGATCTTTACCTTGCGGTGATCACATTTGGGTACTCATGCGTGTGCAGTGGATTACTCACGAGAGTTGCATGTGTGCGTGCGGGCGTGGTCTGGAGCGCCCTGCTCTGCTGGACAACCACCCTAGAGAGAGAACAATTCAGTATAATGTGCAATATTCCCTTGATATTTTATAATCGTGAATAAATACAAAAACACCAACCTTTCAAGGTGCTCTAATTGCGTTGTTAAACCCCTGGATGAATTCTGTCCGGCTAAAACATAATAAGCATTTATAGCAATTCATCACGGCCCCTATGTCCACATAAGGAACCAATGTAAGTATCCATACGAGAGGGCTTGGAAACAGATGTTCAGGAGACTAGGAGCCAGGACCCTGGGAGTCAGAAGATGAGGAACCAAGGTAAATACCAGCAGTCCCACAACTTTCCCTGACCCTACACCCTCCTGCAATGTTTTTTTTTTCCTGTATTATGTCTATATGTGCTTGGTTGCAATGGCTTTTTTTTTTTTACCTTCTCCGCACAGTCCTTCAGTGTTTTTTTTTTTTAGCTACCTTACCCAATATATAGCAATTGCTCTGTTTCTTTCTCAAATGCTACCTCTTAACACTGGCCTGTCCTCATCTTGTCTATGTTTGTGGCCAGAGGGGTCTTTTTTCACTGCATGTAACAGTGTATGTGACAAATAAAGCTTATTTCATATCGTTATGACAGTTTGTGAAATCAGAGTAGACTTGGAGCCAGTGGATCAGGAGTCAAGGAATCCGGAGATGTTGTTCCAATATGAGCAGGTGTGGAAACAGAGGTTGAGGAGATAAAAAGCAGGACACTAGGAGTCAAATAATCAGGAGATGAGGAGCCAAGATAAGTATTGATATAAGCACATGTGGAAACAGAGGTTGAGGAGAGCACAAGTCTCTGTCTGAGGAAAGCTGGTCATCAATTCTTTTGAACTCAAGCTTGCAATCATCAGAATTACTTGCTGTTTTCTGTATTAAATTCACCCCACTCAGTCGAAGAGACTGGGACATCATTTTATATTCTGTATACAAAAAAATGAAGTTTGGAGTTTTGAACTGTGGAGGAATGAGTTTGGGGATACCTGTTTTAATGAATTTGTAATTGGTGTGAGCCTCTTTTTAGTTTTCCAAACCAGAAAAAGATGTCTTTGAATGTGCCAAAGAGAATGTGCAAAATATTTTTTTCGAAATACCAATAACATTCACTATGTTTTATGCCAATGAATCTTTGCTCAAAGGGTCTGTCTGTTCTCTGGTCTGCAAAGTATCCAGACACCTGGTCCGAAAATCAACAGCAGATGTTAAAAAGCACTACGATCGGTGGTGATGTCACCTGAGCCGGCCTTAACGCAACATTGTGACTTGTCATTTGAGAGAAAAAGAAAACCACAGACATGTGAAGTACATAGATGCAGCGAGGCCTGTTCTGCTTTCTTTCTGGGAAATGGGGATTGTGTGTCAGAAGGCCAGTTTCCAGAATCCACCTGCTGCCAAGGTTTAATGGGGTGATAAACAAAGAGAAATCTTTAAAAAGCATTAAAAATGCAGACCCTAACTCACATGTGACTTCAGTTTATGAGAAAGAAGCCCATGCTCTTCCCTCTAAAAGCTAAGGATGGAGGCGTCTAATAGTGTTTATATATCACTTTACTATTTATACAGTGCACTAAAGGAGAGAAACTGCTCTTTTGTAAACATTTTTTTATTGAGTGTTCTTAAGTATTCTTAAAACAAGAAAGAAACAGTCTATGGCCATCAAGCACATGGCTAACTTAAAGAGTTAATTAAATCATTAGATAAAATAAATACTTTAAAAAAAAACAACTTGGAATTTTGATGGTTACTCTTGTGCTTAGCATCACATCAGCTATTAGCAGTGACTCATGGGCTGGTGACTGAAGCCAAAATGTTTCAGTATGATTGGTGTTAATGTAAAAAGGTCGTAGTCAAGGTGGCTTGAAGGATGAGAGGATCACAATAGGATGAGATCCAATACTTTATTTGTGTGTTTCAAAAATAATCGATGAAATATATTCATATATAATAACTTATTTACATCTCACAGCCACAGATGAATCACATAGTCATGTCATCCTGCTTTTGGAGGCGGGAGGTTATAATCCCGAACCACTTTTGACTTTGGCTAAGGAATTTTAGAATGACCAAAAGAGATGTTGAGTTATGAATTTGGTCTGTTGGTTGGTCAATTAATGCTGCGCCATCGCATTGCTGGGATTTACTTGGTCGAAGTTTATGCAAGTTTTTTCTTTTTTCTTTGTCCTACTCAGTTGTGTCCATAATTTTTTAAAGCACATTATTAAAAGTTACATGCATCTTTATGCAATATTCCATTTGCTCCATTAAAAAAATGACATCATGACATCTGCCCATATGAATGATTCAATAAAAAGCATACTATGTAGTATATATTAAACAAAGCCTTTAGCCTCCGTTCTCATTATGAGGCTACTGGTAATATGATTGCCATTGCAGAGGGACGTAGAGAAGCCATTAGGCAGTGGTCAAAGATGCCCCTATCTCAGCCCTGGTATTGGGCACTCCTTAAAGTGCTTTTATAAGACATGACGAGGGAGTCCAGCACAGTGATCACCAGGCGACGCGCATCTGAAACCCATTTCCAGTAATTGAAGGGGCGAGACTATCAGCTCTAAACATCGCCTGTTCCACCTCAAACACAGACACATTCCCATAACAGAGACATTTACCAAGCTTTGTGTTCACTGCACTCCACAGTTTTGTAAGTGGTAAAGACCTCAATAAAAGAGTACACTTTTAAAATTCCCTAAAGCAAAACACGAATTCTGTTCCAACACGACACCACTAACAATTCAGTTCACTCATCTGCCTGGAGGTGAGCACAGCAGCAGAGCTACTACAGTAAAGTTCTCTACACACCGAACCGAACTGAGTGCTCTTTGTCTGAGATGCCTCTTTCTGCAGATGGGTTCAGTCCCGCCCAATAAATACCCATGTGCATTCTCATTGGTTGTAGATAAAGGATGTTGACAAATCTTGATGCTGTTTCCAAGCTAAACAGGAAGAGCAACTTTTCAAATTTAATTTTAAATAAATAGTGCACTGCAGAATCCATTAATAGTGATTCCATATACATGTGAACTAGCAAGAGTATCCAGCAGCCACATGCTGCTAAATAATTGAGAAATGTGTTGTTGAAAAGCATGATTATTTTAATAAAATGACACATACATAACATTTTGTAAATTCATTTAGCAGTTATCTGATTCTTAAAAGAGTAAAAGGTATGAATTACAGAAGAGCATGAAAACAAAGGTAATAAAAGGAAACTGTGGAACAATGTCAGGTAGTTACAATGCCAAGGTTTTAAAAATAGAAACAACAAGTTGCTAGTTTTAATATCACATTTTGTTACGATTGTCACAGAAACCAATATCGTAACTTACTAAAATAAACTTACTAACGTAAACGTACTGAAGAAAAAAATAAACCTGAGCTTAGTAACGTTTTTCATTATACATCTTGTACTACATTCTGTGATTTTGGCAAGCTGTACTTCGTACTTACGGGTTGACGTTCGTCGATCTTTAAATGCGACTGACATTTATCTCTATATTAGTGCATTATTACATTTACAGATGGGAACTACAACCATGACACATCATATATGAACTGCTACAGACACGTCATCCATTAAAAACATACAAATATTCGCTTTTTTCCTTGAGGGATTTGACCGACATCAAAGAGTTGCTTATTGCTACACACTAAGCCCTGATACAGAATTAACGTTTAATTCACTACATCACACACACAAGTTGCTTCTTTGCCACACCAATGAGATGCGTACAACCAATGAGACAACACGTGGGTAAGCTGTATGTTCAATCTGCAGTAGAATTTCCTCGACCCAGACGAAGCAAGTAGTCCTGTCTGTAGACCAAGAAGTCCTTGCTCATGGCAAGCCGTTTTAACATTTAAACATCTAACATTTAAAAATGAATTTAAAGATAGGAATTCTTTCTGACTAGTAGTAAATATATTTTGACTGGGCGTAAAGACATTTCGAGATATCTTCAATTCTAAGTGCCCTAGTAAGAAAGTGAATTTGAGATATCTCCAATTATATGTGGACTTTAGTCAAAACTCATTTGAAGATACCTGCAATATAATTAGAGATTGGGTTGGGGAGCATATATGTAATGAGTGTCTGCAGGTGAAGCATGATGAAGGTGTCTTGAATGTTTGGGATGCTTATATAATAGCTGCAGATGCTTATAGTTATGTAATATCATCAGGGAGGCTTATGGCTGGCCCAAACTCTACATCAGGACAAAGGCCCTCAACATACAGCCAAACTATCTTCAGCATAAAAAAAGAAGATTTACCTGAAGAGATGCATGCCCTCACAGATCCCTGTTCTCAACATCGTCGAGAGTATCTGGGAATACTTGAAGAGACTGAAGGATCTGAGAAAGCTACATCCGCTGAAGATCAGTGGTTCTCCATGATGTTTATAACCACCTACCAGCAGAGTTCCTTCAGAAACGGTGTGCAAGTTTATCCAGAAGAATTACTGTTTGGCAAAGGATAGAAAACATTAATTTGACTCTGATTTATCTTTTGTTCATTCACTGCATTTTGTTAATTTTTTCAGGATATATTCCAAGACTTTTAGTGTTTTAAAATAAACATGTTTTGCTGTCATTAATGCTCCATTTGCTCAGAAATTTCAGGTAATATTCTTTCATTCAGTCATTCATCTCCTTACCTGGTCACGGGGGTCTGCTGGTGCTCCAGCTCAGTTCGTGGGTGAGGCGGGGGTAAACCCTGGACAGGTCGCCAGTCCATTGCAAGACAACATTCACTTAGAAATTCACACTGAAGGGGAATTTTGATTATTCCATTAACCATGTTTTTGGGATTAAACCAGAGTGCCAAGAGGAAACCCAAGCAAGCACGGGGAGAACATGCAAACTCCTTCCAGAAAGTGGAAAACTGGAAACCTTTTAATTGAAAGGCCACAGTGCTACCCACTGCACTGCCATGCCGCCAGTTTGGAAACAATTGAAACGTAAGCCAAAATAAAGAAACAAAAAAATGTTTGAGAATAATGTCTTATCTGGGGTCGGGCTGGTCTTGATTGTCATCATGGTTGATTACCTTTTATTTGAGAGCTCATCAGACTTCATAAAAATACTAAAACAAACACCAGACATGCAGCTTGTGGCGTGGAAGACCAGTTTCCCATCAACATTTGTATTTAAGCCAGTTTCTCTAAAAATGCATTGCTATCATTCCAACACGCATAGAAATAGTAAACAACTTTTGCTTCGCATTGTTTGAATAACGGCACCCTGTGCTGAAAAGATTTGGCAAAGTTGCCATCAGAGCTGCCTCAACCCTTCATGGCACAGATTCAGATACTGGAAACATTCCGCAAAGAGTTTGGTCCATTTTGATATAATAGCATCCCGCAGTTCCAAGATGTGAATCTCCCATTCTACTAGATTGCAAAGGATTGAGATCTGGTGACTGTGGAGACCATTTGAGTACAGTGAACTAATCATCATGTTCAAGAAACTAGTCTGAGATGATTCCGGTTTATGACACTGGACGTATCATGCTGGAAGTAGCCGTCAGAAGACGGTACACTGTGGTCATTAAGGGATGGATGTGGTCAGCAACAATACTCAGGGAGGCTGTGGGATTGACACAAGGCTCAATTGGTTCTAATGGGTCCAACCCCTACACCATTACACCACCACCACCAGGCTGAACAGTTGATAGAAGTCAAGATGGATCCATTCTTTCATGTTGTAGACGCAAAACTCTGACCCTGCAATCCGAATTTTGTTGCAGAAATCGAGACTCATCAGACCAGGTAACGTTTTTCCTATTGTCCAATTTTTTGTCCAGTTTCCTATTCTTAGCTGACAGGAGTGGCCCCCCGGTGTAGTCTTCTGCTGCTGTACCCCATCCGCCTCAAGGTTAGATGTGTTGTGCATTCAGAGATGCTCTTCTGCAGACCTCGATTGTAACGAGAGGTTATTTGAGTTATTTGAGTTGCTTTTTCAGCTTCAACCAGTCTGGCCGTTCTCCTCTGGCGTCAGTGCCTACAGAATTGCAGCCCACCGGGTATTTTCTCTTTTTCTGAACATTTTTTGTTAACCCCAGAGATGGGGCTGTGCATGATAATTCCAGTAGATCAGCAGTTTCAGAAATACGTCTGGCACCAACAACCAAGTCACGTTCAAAGTCAATTAAATCACATTTCTTCCTCATTCTGACACTCAGTTTGAGCTGCAGCAGATCATCTTGATCACGTCTGCATGCCTAATGCTAATTGTTTAAAAATAATTAATGCTGTTTTTAAAAACACAAGCATTTTACAAACGGACATGGTACTGCATAAACTATAACAAGCTGATATGGTATTTTCAGGCAGGTATTCTTCCCACTCCTGAATCTTTTCCCCTCATTTACATCTCTTATTCACTCCACCCTTTCCTTTTAACATGCTCCTGTCCTGATGCAATTAATTCAAACTGGCCCATGGGAAAAATAAATAAATAACATAAAACCACTGCTACCATCCAGAGGAGAAGATAACAAAACTGTCCTGCTCAAACGAAGCACCTACTCCCCCATGTGGTGGGTTTTAAGCAGGCCAGGACAAGGTTTAAAAAAATGAGCACACACAAGCGCAATGGCGGCTGAAGTGAGGTTGCTGTTGACTCCGTTATTATACGATGTTTACGCGCATATTTACTATGCCAACAAACAGAGGCATCTGTGATTTTGCAAACTTCAATGTTAAATACTCATTTTATAAAAGACATGAATCATCTGCAACCTGTTGGTTTGGTACAGTCCTAACAGTTTTTGAAGGGTTTTGAAGTGTTCGTGTGGATGTTTTTTTTAAATGGACACTTGGGTTATTTTGTACACGGTATCAGGAAATTATTATTTTTTTTAAAGTGCGTAGGGGAACTGAGGAAAAAAGGAGTGGTCAGCCATGAATTAATGAGATAGCATGGAGTGGATTTGCATAGAAACATAATGCCTAATTAACCATTTAGCGAGCAGCATAGAAGTGGAGGATTGCTCAGATTAATTACAGTCTCTGGTGATCATTGGTAACAGTGGGAGCACAACAAACAGCTGCAGCCATAAGGTGCAAATCCAAATATCATTTCAGTCTGTTTTACGACTGATGCTTGTCCCTGTGAGAGAGACCAGGAAAACAAACATGCACTTGTTTTGAATTTTGAGGATATTAAAAAATAGCTGCCATGCATGGGATTATTACAAAAAGCACAAACACTCTCAATATATGTTGAGAACATTAAAATTTTGTCAACAAAAGTAGATACAATTATTTATACTATAATTAAAATATAATGTATGTATACTGTATTTCACAAAAATTACATTATAGAAAATTTACCTGATCAGGCATTGAAACAACATCCTTTTCCAAAACAAAACAAAAAAAAAAAAAAAACAAACAGTATCCTGCATCCACGATTGGAAAAAATGCTCTTTCATAAGGGATCTTGACAGACAAATATCTGATATTTAAGCCTGGCTTCCATCCAGGAGAGTTACATGAATGAATAAAGACGCATATTTATGCCACTTTGCAATATCCCAAAAAACACTCTGTGATTGGCTAATTCTCACCTTTTTGTCCCGCGTCATTTGTTCAGTGTTTCCTTTAAAAAAAGAACTTCCAAAATGCACTTCCGACCCCCCAAAATTAACCTTTTTATTGTTGAATTAAAGTAAATAGTTCAGGTGACAGTCCTCAGAAAAACAATGTATACACAATAATATCTCAAAATAAAAAGAAAGAAGGCCGAACTAGGATAAATATTGGGCCAGCTTTTACTCACTTGTTTGGAAAATAATAAAATAGTTTGAACAAAATGCTATCAGGCTACTTTGATTTGCCTGAAGACATGCTGGAATCCACATTAATTAAAGCCTTGCTTCTGAATGTTTGTCAGTATCGATGTCTTGCTAACAAATGCACAACTATTAGACAGTTTTCTGACAGACAATACCATTTCTTGACTTTAGGGGGAGCCTGCAAGCAAAAGTTCCCTGGTGGAATTAAAAAGCCATGCAGATTACCAGTGGGCTAAAAATGCTTAAAGTGTTGCATTGATTTATCGAAGCATTCCCCAAATTAATTATTTAGAGACATGTTTAAGCTTGTTATAGCATCTTAAACACAGTATTATATAGTTATTCAAGGTTTTACATAATAAGATCACTAACAAAAAAGGCATTTTTTAAAAGGCATTAATTGAAAAAAAAAAAAGACAAAAAGTAATATAAATCATGGTTCTTTTATATTAACATCTGGCTTTTATGTACATCCTTCTCGAATGTAGATTACAGATCGATATTGTAGAAATATTTTGAGTTATAATTCACATCACAAACTGTCTCGAATAGGTTATTGTCCCTGTACAGCACAATAAACTTGTTTTGTTTGTCTCTGTGTCACATTTAAAAAAATCCCATATAGAGCTCTGCCGCTTTCTTACAACTTTAGCCATTGCCTAAATGGCGTGGTGAAAATATGAGACGTGTGCACAAGTAAACAACAAGAGGCCAAAAGGAAATGCTGGTGCCATTAGGTCATTTCAGTAGGTTTTAGATCATTTCGTAAACACATAATAAAGTTTAACCTTTACAGTTATTTCCATTTTGAATAATTTTTATTTATTTATTTCTATAAAAAATGTTTTGAGTTTCACAGTAAAGCATAAATTAACTGAACTGATGCACTTCACTCTCAAAACAATGTTTTTTAAATGTATTATTCATGTAATAGCATGCACTATAAGCTATAGGAACAAAATTGGGCAAATATTGCAGACAGAATATGCCCCACCCACTGAATGTGCAGACCCACCCACTGGCTCCACAAAATTCCATTGACTTGAATGGGATTGCATGCAGCAATGTAAAAGCGGAAGTTCCCGCCTATGCAGTGCAATCCTGGATTCCACTCCGACGGAAAGTTTGGTGGCGAGGAACTTTGATCTGCAATATTGAGATTGGTCTTGATTATTGACAAGGTCAGGTCAGTGAGCTTTTTGATGACTCCTTATGAAGCAAATGTACATTTTTAAAGTAGATATAGAGAGCATTTTGTTACAATTTAGACGAGTTGTATAGTGATTTATTTATTTTTTAATGACGCCATTTTGTGGCGTGCTCATAACACGCGCCATCATGTGCTGAGAAATTCTGTCTTGTTCAAGAGTAGCATGGCCGCCCCACAAGGCTTAGAGTTAGGGTTGGGCTTATTGAGTACGACCAATAAGGTGACACTTGGGCAGGGCTCAATGTTCATTGGGTGGGCCTTCGAATCCTTATTTCTTATGGATCATTAAGCGAGAAGACTTAAGCACTTCTAGATCTCTATATGGCTGATGAAGTAAGTCAGAATTCATATATTTATACAATATAGTATATTTCTATCAGTTGGGTACGGGTAAGCATTATATGGATTTGAATGGTGGGCATGTGTTTTATTGTCCATCCATATTTGATGTTGTAAACCGTGACTTCAGAACAAAAGCATGTGAGCCACCTCTTTGGTAATTTGTCTATGCCGCTCTCCATCACTGAAGATTAATTGACAGCTCACTTGATACAAAAGGTCTCTTGTATATTTTTGTCAGCCTTGCAATATTATTTCACCCTACCATTCAAAGGTTTGGGGTCACGCAGACAATTTTATATTTTCCAAGAAAACATACACTTTTATAAACCGAATGAGTTGTAAAATTAATAGAAAATAAAGTCAAGACATATTATTATTTCTAATGTATATTATTTCTTCCTTCAAACTTTGCAGCAATTACAGCACTGCAGACCTTTAGCATTCTAGCTGTTAATGTTTGAGGTCATCTGCAGAAATTTCACCATATAACACTTTTTTCTAATCTTCCTCTGTTCAATGTTCTTTTGCTCATATTAATCTTTTTCTTTTTTTTGGCCAGTCTCAGATATGGCTTTTTGTTTGCCACTCTACCCTGAAGAGCCGCATCCAACTCTAACCTCACTGTAGATGTTCACATTGGCGTTTGCGGGTTACTATTAAATGAAGCTACAAGTTGAGGATGTCTGAGGCGTCTATTTCTCAAACTAGAGACTCTAGTGCACTTATCTTCTTGCTCAGTTGTGCAGTGGAGCTCTCACTTCTCTTTCTACTCTGGTTAGAACCTGTTTGTGCTGTTCTATGATGGGACTTTGACCCCACAAATGTGATGCTCCAGATACACATGAACACTGCACAGAGAGTATTTCTGCTTAGCTTAAAGTTATCTTTATTTAGAAAAAAAAAGTTTTTTCTTCAAAAATAAGGACATTTCTAAGTGACTCCAAAATTTTGGAGGGTAGTGTAGGTTCAAAGTTTGGTGTGAAAACTAAGAATTTCTTTGATTTCTTCTCTGTCGTCGCCTTCTTCTTTCCTGTTTCCCTGTGTATTGTGGAGTGCGTCTGTTGTACCGCAAATGCTATCTTCAGGCAGGGACCTGCATCAATATTTCCTCGACCCAGATGAAGAGCACCCGGCTGAGAAGGATTGGTGAGTAGAGGCCTTAACACTATGTGAGAAAGCATGAGATACAGCGGGATATTTTACAGAGGAACATCTGGATCATTTCACCACAAGTAATAAAAAATTACCAAAAAGCCTGTAACTCAATTACTTCAAAGCTCTAGCAAAGAATTAGCAATAAAAAATCTGGAAGCGCCCCTGAGAAAAGGTATGATCTGAACTTTTGAAGGGTACTTATGCTTTAGGAGCCAGAAGCTAGGTATAGGAACAAGTACAACGTACAAAGTACAGATTTCGCAATTTCCTGGAACGAGCATTTTACCAACAGGTCTGCAAACAGGAAGTGGAACTGGATTCAGTGTCTTCAGGAGGAGATGCAGGTTCCTGTGTTTAATGGAGTTCTCTCAATTGCTGGTTGTGTCTCTTGTGGACTCTGGATCTCTGACAGCTGTATGATGTGACTATGGGTCGAAAAAAAAAGCTGCAGTTAATTTTTTAACATTATGAAGATTAATTCACTAAAAATGAGAAACCTTTTATGGTTTCTAACTTTGGGTTACATTTTCGACAATTAATTAAGCCATGTAAAATCAATTTTCACATCTTATATAAAGATACTGTTGTTAGGTGCAGTTGTCCAAAAAAAGAGGGAAGAGACTCAAGTGCAAGAGATCGGGTTTAATAAAAAAAAAAATGCAAACAAGCCACAGGCCCATGGCCGGAACAGTCCAAGAAAAATTATGAAACTAATTAAAATTACAAATAATCCACAGGTCCCACGGCCGAAATAGTCCAAAGGAATATAATAATTATTAATACAAAAAGAATCACTGGCACAGGGCTGAAAGCTCCTCGATCTGGAGAAGGGAGAGCTGGAGATGAACCGACAGAATCCGGGACCACCGAGAGCACCAAAGAATTATGCAGAACAGGACAGGGCTACACTGGGGAAATAAAAAAAAAACAGAGAATCCGCTAAGGGAAATCCTATAGACGGGAGCAGAGGAACAGCGAACCGACGGACACAGGGGTAATTAACGGACTGACACGGAGTAGTTGAAATGAAGCGCTTAAATAGGAAAGAAGATTAAATCATAATGATGATCAGGTGCGCTAATTAAAAAGGGAAGTGCATGGAAGGCAGAGAGAGAGAGAAAAGCAGACAAGGAGTAACAGATACTTATATAAATCTACTAGAGTTGTATGCATATAATGTGTTAGAATATATTGCTATTCAAAATGTCATGATGGGTATCTTAAAGTTACTTGGATATATCATCCTGAAATGTATTTGCTAAATTGAGTGCTTTTAGTCACTTCTGCAACTTCTTTACCTTTTATTTAATATTTAATAGTAGATAATTATGCTTTTATCACATTTTTAACAAGAAACAATAAAAAACAAGCTCTCTCCATCGGTACAAAAAGATGAATTCTTACAAACTTTAGCAGTGCCCCTAGTGGATGGATGATATTAAATACTCTAATTCAAACTAGACCCTAGCCTTCTTAGCTTTGTGGTCTCAAAACTTTTTAAATCCTATTTTTTCAATGATGGTACAAAAAGTTTCAATAGTTGGTTAAAAATAGTGTTGTAAAATATTGTGATGTATTACAAGTGTATCGTTTTCCCCCTAAAATCTTCTTGTTATATTAACTGTCAATGTACAGTTTTTCTCTGTTGCTGTGGCTCGGTTCTCAAGTGATTTTTTTTTCAAAACATTATGTTCAGATCTCTTATGTACACATCAGATTGGAAGTTTTCTATTGATTTGGGCAAAAGCAAATAAAATTGTCTGCAGTTTGGACAACAAATAATTTAATCTGGCTTGTTGATCAAAACTCATGGCCTGTTTTGAATGTTTCAAACACTTCAGAACTTCTCAGTCATTTTTTATCTATTCTCAGTTATTTTTTATCTATTCTCAGTTATTTTTTATCTATTCTCAGTTCCACACATTGGGCCTTATAATTCCCAACTTCTCCGGGCCTTCCTAAACGCACTTTACAGTGACCTGATTCCAGAACAAGAAAGAGGTTTCCTTCCGACATGGTCTCCTAAATCCAATAGAAGAGTTTTATCTGGGGCAGCAGGGTGGCACAGTGGGTAGCCGGTTTGAAGCTCGCCGGTGACCTTCCTGGAAGGAGTTTGCACGTTCTCCCCATGATTGTGTGGGTTTCCTCCGGGTACTCCGGTTTCCCCCACAATCCCAAGAAACATGCGGTTAGGTTATTGAATAATCTAAATTCCCCATAGGTGTGAATATGTGAGTGAATGTTGCCCTGTCATGGTCTGGAGACCTATCCAGGGTGTACCCCCTCACCCAATGTGCTGCACCGGCAGAATCCCGTGACCCCCAAAGCGAATACGTGGGTTGGAAAGTGAATGAATGAATGATTGAGTTTTTTTAGCATGGAGGTGATCAGAGACCACATAATCAGATGCCATGCTGCATGCAAGGACATCACAGCTGATCATTGCAGGGGATGTGTGCAGCAATGGAAAACATCAGATGTGATGTTGATGAAAATGTCCACCAGGATGTCCACCAAGAATAATTTATTTGTTATCCCCATGAATATTTATTGTTGATTTATTTGTGGTAATACAGTTAGATTTCACTTTACATTTACAGTAATACACTTGTATTGTATGTACACGACATACAAAAAAATACTCTACATGAATACAAAGGTACTTTGATCCTATATACCATGGTACCTCGAGATACGAAATTAATCAGTTCCAGAGTGGCGTTCGTATCTCGAAGCAAGATTTACATGTAAAACGCCTAATCTATGTAACGACTCTCAGAAACAACAGTATATGTTGATAAAAAAATGGAAAACCAGAGAAAAATCAAGTAACGTTTCTTCAATCCTTAAATCTACACATTGTTAATGTAATAAATGATAATAAAACAGAATAAAACACAAGTAACATATGTAATACGTACACAAATGTGAAACCTTACCTTGAGTGAAGCAATGTGTCGGAGGAGGGGGAACGGATGCAGAAAACATTATGGCACTACATTAACCACTGAAAGTTAACTTTCTCGAGATATTTCATTACGGACACCAACACGGTTTTAAGCACAAGCAGAGAGAATACCAAACGTGTGAGAAGGGATGGAGAGAGCGCTTCTGAGAACGCGGGTTTCTCTAACTTGCGCTACAGAACAGCACTTTCCACGTTATAAACGTTATTTCTTTTACGACATCTTGACTCTAACATTTGTTATAGCACATTATTAGTAATCTATACCTTATGTTTCGATCGATTTAAAGCTGATTTAAAGTGTTTTAAGGTATCAGCCCCTTTAAGGACACTTTCATCAATGGGAAAATGGAGCGCCAGGACCCGGAAGCGCAGCTCGACATCATACAAACAAGCGGAAAATAGAGCAGAAATGTTTGTGTTTCTTCGTATCTTGAATTTTTCTTCGCATCTCGAAGCAAAAAATTTCCTGCGAGACCTTTCGTATGTCGAACACTCCGTAACTCAAAGCATTCGTATCTCGGGGTACCACTGTACTATTGACTTGGCCAAATTTCTGACAGAAAAACTAAGTTTTGAAGCATAAAATTTAAATTTTGGGTGAGCAACTACATTTTGCTGACATGCAACAAAGGTTTGAAGTTCATGCAAACAGTTTGCACGCGAGATTTACAGAAAGTTTCGAAAAATGTGACGAAAAATACTAAACTTTTACACAAAGTTAAGGATTTTTCATGCTTTATAGAGTGTATGGCCCAACTTTCAGATGGAGTATAGAGTAAATAATCAAGATTATGTTTCTGTATCTCTTTCAGTGTCCAGATGCTGGTTCTTTTCACCATGTGTATCTTTCCATCTGTTCCTTAAGAAGTCCACATTCTTCTCACTAAAACATCTCAACAAAACATTGTTGCATTCTACCCAGGGCAGCAGTGTGTGCCAGTGTTGGCCCATGAAATAGCCTGGAGCGAGGGCTTTGCTCACGTAAGGTAATCTGAGCATCTCAGCGAGAGGCTGCTAGACTCATCCATCTCTGTCCAGCAGCATTGTCTGCCTGCTGGCTGGAGGTGCATCTGGTGTGACTGTCTCTGGGAGAGTCTGCCTGCAGCCCCATAAACATACTAATCATTAACACAAGCCGCTTTAGCCAAGAGCGCTCCACTCCCACAGCTGCTGAGTGCACTAAAGGCCAGCATAAATCTGTCCCGAGGACACGCTCTCCGGTTGGCACTGGGAAAATGGACATTTGTTGCCGTTGAGATGGTTTCTGTTCCTAACAGGAACAAAGGTATCCTTCTGGACCTGGGATAAGGTTAGGTAACCTGTCAGGCCCATATGGCTCTGTGTGTTTATGCTTACATTAAACTTTCCAATGAGTTACCAAACCTATCTGTTCCAGACCGAAAATTTGGAATGACACATTACATTCAAATACACGCAGATGCTCCAGATGTGGATTATTTTTGTGCTGGGCTGAACTATGAAAAATGGGTCAAGGGTAATACAGTACTTTGCACCACTAATACCTACTTGACTCACATTATTTCACTTGCAATGCCAATAGAATCATTTTGAGGCACCAACAATTGCAGGAGTAAAATCAAATAAAACCAAATTCTGAGTGCAATCAGATCATCGTGCTGCTGAAACCTGGACCAGTCAGAGAGGAGAAGATGAAAGTCTCAGAACGTTAGAGGTTTATTAAACATCTGCTCATCTCAACAACATTTGCTGTGGATTCTGATGCAATGCTCACAGTGTCCTTTAGAGGGAGCACAGCTCTGAAAGACTCTCAATGATGGTGAAACCCACCTGCCTGCCAGATGTCACTGTACTTATCCTCTGACTTGTGTTTTTGTTCTCTTTCTGCCTTGACCACTGATGGTATTTCGATGTTTACAAGAGTGTATTATCCTTGAAGAAGGTGAGGCGAGGTAAGGGAAATTACACCTGATGACAGGAGGACTTTGGGGAATCCCAGATACCTCACCCAATTGAGGAAGAGTAGCTATGGTATACCTTCACACATACATTTAAGTGCACAAGTAACTGCTTAGGGAGACGTATGACTGCTGATGCATACTTATATGTTATTATAGTTGACGCTAAGATGTGTACAAATAACTTCTTTGACCCTTAGATGTCTCTGCACGCATCGGTGCGTCTGCCAATCACATTGTCTGTTTAAAAATAGAAGTATAAATGACGCAGAAGTAGAAAAAGGTATATTTTTGTTTATAAATGAACATTACAAGAGTTATGACACATAAATTGGAAGGTACTCTGTGAGATAATGTGCGAAGGGATAACTCTTAGAAGTACAAGACTTGTGAGATGGCTTGAGTTTTTCAAAGTTCCGGCACAAAAAAGGACAAAATTGGAACAAAAGTGCTTGGAACAGAGTATAGGGTTTAGGAGATGTTTGCCTTTTTTTAATGCAGTTATCACATTGTTTTGAAGGAATTTGTTAAAACAAAACAAAAACGGTGGGGCTTTGCTAAAGAAATGTCAAACATTGCCACACTGTTTCAAAGGTTATCCATTAGAGCAAATTGTAAAGTAGTAAAAATCCTTTGACAGGTTAATGTTAAACAATTTAATTAGTTCAAAGGTAATGTTAGATAAAGCATCCAGCATCTCTCTATGATTTCCAGACGGTCTATTGAGTATTCACCTTGAGTCTTTGTTAACACACATAATACCTTTACTTTAGCCTGGAGGCTGTTGGATTGTATCACTTGAGTTAAACGTTCTGCAGCTGTTGGTGGTACTCAAAGGATTTGCCTTGTTCAGCTGTGGAGAGCAGAATGGCTTCAGATTTACTCTTCTTTTGTAAACGGAGGATATTCTATAGTTTTGATTGGACCTTGAAAGACAGAAGAGTCCCTGCAAAGTCTCAATAACATTACAGGGACTCTTTCAAGGCACAATCAAAACTTCTTTTCAAAAGAAGAGTAAAATCCTAATGCCTAAACCCTGGTCTCCTGCACCAATCCAATCACATGACCACTCTTTTAACACCTATAACAGAGTACAGACCCTCCGAGATAAGACGTGTAGAAATCTTTTGCTTTGCTTTATGCACAAATGTGGACCAAAACATGTACTCTTATAAAACAAAAACATGTGATTCTTTTCTGTATTCCTCTGGTTCCATCTTTCAAAAGTTCCTCCTATACAAAAGTATTTTATGGGGTATTTTAAGTGTAGTTTTAGGGGTGTAACAATACACTCTACTCACGATACTATACATACCTTGATAATATGTCAGCAATACGATACAAATTACAATATTTTACAACACTATTTTTAACCAACTATTGAAACTTTTTATATAATCCACCATAATTGGAAACATTTTAATTTAAAAAGACACAAAAACGCTAGAAGGCTAAGGTCATGTTTGAGTTGTTTGAAAGCATTTGATACCATCTATCCACCAGGGGGCTAATTTTATAATATTTCTCGTTTAATTGTGAGTAAAGGATTGTTGTCTCCTAGTAAATATTACAGAAAACAAGGTAAAGAACTTTCAGAAATGACTAGAATCAAAATCACACCAAGAAGCAAATACACATTAGCTACTAGACGATATCTCCCAGTAGCTCCAGAATCCTTATTATGATTATTTGGCATTATGATAAATTGTGCCACAATATATTGTTACATGCTTATGTAGTATTGTTTATTTATTTATTTATTTTTTATTCAACTTGATATACTTGTACCCTGCTTCACACAATTTGGTGAAAGGCAGGGTACACTCCGGATAGGTCAGCAGTTTATCACAGGGAAACACACACATTTACTCATTAAGGGCTGTTTCCAGTATTCAATTAACCTCCTGAAGCAAACTCCTCACAGGAAGGTCACTAATTAACCTCAAACCAGCAAACTTCTAACTTGAAAGGCCACACTGAACATATAAAAACCTTGCTACCCACTGCACCACTGTGCCGCACTTTGATTGAACTTTGCTAAAAATAAGTGCAATAAGTAGAGTCTGCTATTTTCAGGCACTGAAATTTGACCATGGATTTCTCTGGAATCTTCTTCTTCTTCTCCTTTCGGCTGTTCACAGTTTCCGCCTAAATCTGTCCTCAGTATCCTCCACTCTAGCACCAACAAACTTCATGTCCTCTTTCAGCACATCCATATATCTCGTCTTTGGTCTTCCTCTTGACCTCTTGCCTGGCATCTCCATCTCCAGCATCCTTCTTCCAATATAACCACTATCCCTCCTCTGAACATGTCCAAACCATCTCAACCTGGCTTCTCTGACTTTGTCTCCAGTACAACCAACCTGAGCTGTCTCTCTGATGTGCTCATTCCTAATCTTGTCCATCCTCGTCACTCCTAAACTGAACCTCAACATCCTCATCTCTGCTACTTCCATCTCTGTCTCTTGTCTCTTCTTCACTGCCACAGTCTCTAACCCATACATCATAGCTGCTCTCACTACTGTTCTGTACACCTTTCCTTTGATTCTTGCTGACACTCTTCTGTCACACAACACCCCTGACACTTTTCTCCATCCACTCCAACCTGCCTGCACTCGTCTCTTCACCTCTTTTCGACACTCCACGTCACACTGGACTGTTGACCCCAAATACCTAAACTCCTGCACCTTCTAGACCTCATCCCCCTGTAACCTCACTGTTCTATTTCTCTCTCTCTCGTTCAAACACATGTATTCTGTCTTACTGAGACTGACTTTCATTCCTCTTCTTTCTAGAGCTGACCTCCAACTTTCCAGGTGAGAAACTTGGAGATGTGGTTTCCCCAAAAATCTGTACATTGATCACTGGAATCTATACTGAATAATATAGTTATTTATTTTTTCATAATGCTTTATTTACATTATAAGAAGAGAACTATTCTGAATTGATAATTGGTAAATCTTACACTTGACTATAATCCTACAGAATCCCCGAATACAAACACCAAATATTTATTTGATTTAGAGTTTTCATTTGTTTGCTTAATTTACATTATGTAAAAACAAAAACAAACAATCATTTGTAATTTTATAATAAAGCAACTTTCTTTACCACATTTTATTCTACATTTGTTTAAAAAGTTTGCACAAAAATTTATATTAAAGGGATCTAGCAAAGTCACATGCAGTCAATGATGTCAATAGTTTCATTTCCATCTGATATGGGTAATTAAAAAATTTATCGCTAGCATAAACAATTTGTAGATGGATTGGTCAGTACCTGTTTTTTTAAATGGTACAAATGCTTATAGACATCTTTTTACAATTAAAACATGACAAAAGTTGAGGTTTGGCCCTCAAAAGTATTTCTCTAGCTGCTAAACAGAACATGTTCAACTTTGTATTTAGAGATTTCACTAGATTCCTAGATATTAAACATTGAAATGAATGAGTCCATGGCAGTTTTATTTATAAAACCACAACCTGGCAAGGCTAGAAAGAGCAGCCCTTTGAGAAGGAACAGTCTTTAATATTTGTCGAGACAGCCACAGTAAGGGTGTTCCCCTCCAGATCAGTGGCCAGCTCTGGTGGCTGGAGTGTATGAGCCCTTTGATCCCGGAAAAAGTTCAACTTCCCTCTGCTTTCCCTGTTCAAATGCTTCAGGTCACTGCTGGAAATGTTTCTGTTCTCCTTGCGGTGCACCAGCAGCAGACGTATGCCAAATGCTCAACATGAGTCATGGCCACAATTTACTGAGAGCAGTGTTGTGTAACATATATATCATCCTTCATAGATCATAGTTATTTTTATCATGGCACACTCTTGCATGTAGTGAATCAGCTTTAGAATCAGAATCAGCTTTAGAATCAGAATCAGCTTTAGAATCAGAATCAGCTTTAGAATCAGAATCAGCTTTAGAATCAGAAACAGCTTTGGAATCTGAATCAGCTTTGGAATCAAAAACAGCTTTGGAACCAAAATCAGATTAAAAATCAGAATCAGCTATGGAATCAAAATCATCTTTGGAATCAGAATCCGCATTGAAATCAGAATCAGCTTTGAAATCAGAATCAGCTTTAGAATCAGAATTAGCTTTGGAATCAGAATCAGCTTTGAAATCAGAATAAGCTTTAGAATCAGATTCAGCTTTAGAGTCAGAATCAGCCTTAGAATCAGAATTAGCTTTGGAAATAGAATCAGCTTTGGAATCAGAATAAGGTTTAGAATCAGAATTACCGTTGAAATCAGAATCAGCTTTGAAATCAGAATAAGCTTTAGAATCAGATTCAGCTTTAGAGTCAGAATCAGCCTTAGAATCAGAATTAGCTTTGGAAATAGAATCAGCTTTGGAATCAGAATAAGGTTTAGAATCAGAATTACCGTTGAAATCAGAATCAGCTTTGAAATCAGAATAAGCTTTAGAATCAGATTCAGCTTTAGAGTCAGAATCAGCCTTAGAATCAGAATTAGCTTTGGAAATAGAATCAGCTTTGGAATCAGAATAAGGTTTAGAATCAGAATTACCGTTGAAATCAGAATCAGCTTTGAAATCAGAATAAGCTTTAGAATCAGATTCAGCTTTAGAGTCAGAATCAGCCTTAGAATCAGAATTAGCTTTGGAAATAGAATCAGCTTTGGAATCAGAATAAGGTTTAGAATCAGAATTACCGTTGAAATCAGAATCAGCTTTGAAATCAGAATAAGCTTTAGAATCAGATTCAGCTTTAGAGTCAGAATCAGCCTTAGAATCAGAATTAGCTTTGGAAATAGAATCAGCTTTGGAATCAGAATAAGGTTTAGAATCAGAATTACCGTTGAAATCAGAATCAGCTTTGAAATCAGAATAAGCTTTAGAATCAGATTCAGCTTTAGAGTCAGAATCAGCCTTAGAATCAGAATTAGCTTTGGAAATAGAATCAGCTTTGGAATCAGAATAAGGTTTAGAATCAGAATTACCGTTGAAATCAGAATCAGCTTTGAAATCAGAATAAGCTTTAGAATCAGATTCAGCTTTAGAGTCAGAATCAGCCTTAGAATCAGAATTAGCTTTGGAAATAGAATCAGCTTTGGAATCAGAATAAGGTTTAGAATCAGAATTACCGTTGAAATCAGAATCAGCTTTGGAATGAGAATAAGCTTTGGAATCAGAATCAGCTTTGGAATCAAAAATAGCTTTGCAAACAGAATCAGCTTTGGAATCATAATCAACTTTAGAATCAGAATCAGCTTTGGAATCAAAATCAGCTTTAGAATCAGAATCAGCTTTGGAATCAGAATCAGCTTTGTGTGACAGGTGTGTGTAAACGCACATAATGACTTTATGTTACAGGGGAGTACTCCACTGCAATAGCAAAAAACAGATTAACAAATGAAGGTGGCAAACATATGGTTAAAACATGAACAAATAGCAAAAAATTGCAATGAATGCAGTGACTTAATAACAATAAATTATAGGTGCAAGGGTGTATATACGAAAATACGAATACTTCGAGTTATGAAATGCTACAACAGGTCTCGCGGGAAAGTTTTTGCTTCGAGATGCGAAGAAAAATTAAAGATATGAACAATAAACAAACCTTTCTGCTTTATTATCCGCTTGTTTGTTTGACGTTGCACTGTGCTTCCAGGTCCAGGCGCTCCTATCTCCCAGTGCAAAAAGGGTCTGATGTGCTTCAAAACACTTTAAATCAATTTTAAATCGAGCAAAACATTATGTATAGATTATTAATAATGTACTATAACAAATGTTAGAGTCAAGGCGTCGTAAAAGAAATAACGTTTATAACGTGGAAAGTGCTGTTGTGTAGTGCAACTTAGAGAAACCCTGTGACGCGTTCTCAGAAGCGTCTCTCCATCTGTCTGCGCTTGTGCTTAAAACCGTGTTGGTGTTAGTAATTCGTGAAATATCTCGAGAAAGTTAACTTTCATACATAGTGCCGTAATGTTTTCTGCTATCTGTTCCCCCTCCTTCAACACATCGATTCAAAAAGGGGATCGCTGGGTTCCAGAGTGATTTTGTTGGCCCACATTCTCACTTTGGAGTAGGGGAATTTTGGTAAGAGAATTTTGAACGGATAATGTTGATTAAATACCATACGAACATCGAAGCATCTCATGAATTTCTGCACAAACATTGACCCTGCGATTTAAGCAAATGGCCATGGGTAAGTCACAGAATTGCCAAAATAATGAATTTCATTATTCATTTTTCTTTTAATGAATCATTCTTTAAAGCATGTTTAATCCTGTTTGCAGTCAATAGAAATGCAGCTTTGCTCATGGGTTTATTTTTTGATCGTTCCAGACTGTTTTGTTTGTCACTGACCAACGTGTTCCAAAAATTCTGTAAATGAAGACGGTAAGAGAGGAAACTGGTCATCTGCTCACAGGATGAGTGGGAAGTGAATCATTCTTTATCATGTCTTCATCACCCGCTCACATTCTAGTCATCCTCTCACACACGCACACTCTACCCCTAGACGCGAGTGTGTGAAGCAGTGTTTCCACATCAGTCCTGCTTTCCCTTAAACAAACTTCAAGCACATTATACCCAAACTTTCAGAATAGCTCCACTCGCTAGCCGTCTCTGGTCAGGGGGATGTTTGATGTCGTATGTTTCTGTATTGTATACAGAGTCAAGGTGATGTGTCTGAAACATTTGGAGTTTTATCATGAGTGTGATGCTAAAGGAATAGGAGCATGGCGACAAATGATTTGAAACTAGCATTCCGGTGTAAAACAAGCCGAGAAGTAGAAGTTGAGAAGTGTTGCTATATTTTTTTTTTGGTGACTGAACAACACACTCTCTTTAAAACCCATTCACTAATTTATCTATTTGTTGCATTGTTTGATTCTTTAATGTGTATTCTTCTAATAACACATTATGATATAAAACCGTATCTATTCAAACTTTATCTTAACCCCACAGTGTATCCCAAAAGTATTCATAGCACTTCAATTTTTCCATATTCCGGATTTATTCCAAAATTGATTAAATTCTAAATCCAATACCCCATAATGACAAAGTGAAAAATGACTTTTTGAAGTTGTAGCAAATGTATTAAAAATAAAACACCTGAAAAATCACAAGTCCAAAAGTATTGTCTTTGGGAATTTTGTCCATTTCTCTTTGCAGTAGCCCTTAAGCTCATTCAGGTTGAATGGGAAGCGACGGTGTATAGATCTCTCCAGAAATGTTCAAGTAGGTTTAGGCTCTAGCTGGGCCACTAATGATCATTCACAGAGTTGTTGTGAAGCCACCCCATTGAAATTTTGGTGGTGTGCTTTGGGTCATTGTCTTACTAGAAGATACAAAATTTCCCCCAAAATCCCAATAAACATGCGGTTAGGTTAATTGAATAATCCAAATTCCCTGTAGATGTGAAAGTGGGAATGTGTGTTGCCCTGTGATGGACTGGCGACCTGTCCAAGGTGTACTTCCTCCTCTCGCCCAATGTGTGCTTGAGATAGGCACTGGTAGAACCTGTGACCCCAAAACGGGAATAAACGGGTTGGAAAAATCAATGAATGATTTAAAATGCTGGTTAAATGAGATTTAAACAAAGTTTTAAAAGGCCAAAGGCAGCTTTGCTGCTTGGCCCCTAAATATCGTTTTTTTTTTCCCGGAACACACAAATAAATGGTAAAATTGTATTGTGTATCATTTTCCACACAGTGTACCAAGCATCGGGGCAAATATCGGCTAGCATGACTACATCTCCACATTTGTTCTCCATAGCTTGAACAAGAGCTGGAAACTTTTGTGGATTTTGAACATACACTTTCCATCTCAGAATTTGGAGGGACTATAAACAACTAAAGAACTCAAATGCGGCTGTGCTCTATGGCCAGCCTCCCTCATTGTTAGACCTTGGTTGACCACATGATCAACCGGCTCAGATCTCATCAGAGATTTCCGCCGTTGGCCTTCCTCATCCTCCCGCTCTTACTCTCTCTCCTCAGGCTTGACCTCTATTGCCATCCATTGCTCTAAAACAGAAGAGCTCATATGTTGCCCTTTTATGCTAAAGCTCTGATTGCTAACTGTAAAACTGTGCAAAGGGTGTTTGTGCTTGTGGTGTGCCAGTATGCATATGTGAATGGGAGTGTGTTCTTTGTGAAAATTGTGTCAAAAACAGAAAACTGTGTGTAGTGTTTTGAAAAAATGTGTTTTAGAGCGGCAATTTGAGTGTAAAGCAGGAATTGTGTTTGTTGTTTAGCAGAATTGGTTCAGGGATTTAGGAAATAAGTGTCTCAAGTACCAGAATTTGTGTGTAAACAATTGAGAAAAACTGTAAATGAAAACTACTTACATGTATATATGAATCACGTGTTGAGAATGAAAATGTTTCTATTTAGAGTGTAGAGTGTGTGAACTTTTTGTGTTTGAGTTAAAAGAACAGCTGAAGAATGATGAACCTCTCTTGAACTCCAAAAGGACAATAGAATAGTTTTGTAAATGGTTCTGGCAGATTTGTAGCTCCTAATTAAACGTCTATATTGCCAGCTCTGTCCAGTGAAGTGTTAATAGCTCTTTTATGAGGCAATAATCCACAGGTGCTCAGTACACTCTAATAGAAACGTCTCCTCAAAGAATCTCTACTGCCGAATGGATGGCTGCCAAGAACCAGATCGCAAACCCGTCACTAAACTAAAACTTAATTAACATCAACCTGACAGTCAATCAGTTACGGCGAAGAGAACCAGACGTAAAGCCATTGTTTGCTTTCCTTGAGTCTTCCTTCCCCTTTTGATCGCAGACTTTCCCTCCATTATGAGAGCAGGTCTGCCCTTAAACGTCCTGCTTGAAGCACAAAGCGCCGCCTTCATTTGATCTTTCTCTGCTTCAGACATGACAAAGGAGCTGTATGGTTGTAATTAGCGTGAGGAGGAGATGCCCCGCCCCTTGGCCCTTTCTGTCCACCCTCCCTCTTTTCTAGATGAAAGCCTGCCGGCGGTGATTCAGATCTAAGTGATGTGGTCCAAAGCACAGCAGGTTCACATGCCGGCCCCTTAAATTGGCACCAAAGTGCATGTGGAGCGTGGCGCTGGCTGATGAGGTATAAACGAGCGCAGCTTATCATCTGGATACAATTCTATCATTACAGCTTACTGCTGTCTGTGAGTGTGGGCACAGCTAAACATGCAACTGATAGCAGTTGCTTGAAGAATGGGGTCTGGTAGACAAGGGGGCGAGATTTCAAGCCACACAGGATGCCGTTTGGTGGGAAAACAGGTCTGCAATGCAACCTTCAATGTGACCCCTCTGTGACCACGTTCTGGTTCACCTGTAGGTCAGTTTGTGACTAACAAAAGGTTTACCTTAAAATGATCCCCTTTGTTGTCATTCTGAGTTGTTTTTAAAGACTATTTCTTCAGCTCTGATTATATTTTAACAGTGATTGAATGTATATCACACATCATATGTTGCTGCCACTGAACCTGGAAGTGGATGTAAGTAAGAGAATTAAAGCAATTAAGGGATTTTTGGTCCCCAACTTTCTGCATTCGGCCACAACAGACCTCCAAGCATCATGTGGTCTAAGGATCAGCTCGAGAACAGTTTGGAACAGGGATGACATGAAACAGGGATGAGATCCAAGTAAATTTACAAGAGGATATTATCAAGCAGACATGTCATGAAAAAGTCTCGCTACTTGCTCCGGTTCCACCCGTAAACTCACTTTCTGGGTCCGACGTAGGATCGTGTGCATAGGCTCGTACAATAATTCTCGCCAATTTGCAAAAACACGATTTTAATGTTTTTACTATGAAAATGTAGCGGCGCTCGGAAAATGAAAACAAATTGTGGCAGTGTGCACGGAGTATGACACACTGAAGGGGGTGTGTCGGAAAGAAGGAGAGGGCTCTTAAAGAGACAGGTCAATATCAGGGCCGTTACGCGCAGCCAAGCTGCCAAGACAAATTTCTATGAGGTTGTTTATGACAAATACAGTGATTACAATCCAACTGTAGGTAAAATTGTTACTTATATATAATACCCCCCCCCCCCCTCACCCTTAAGGTAACAAAGTTAAAAGAGCATCAGATCTTGTTGGCTGCTCTGGGGTACACTCCAATGAAAAGGTGTCTTCCAGAACTTGAACAAATGCTGGAGACAGAGGAATTCTCACGGCAAAAACAGAAGCTACAAAAAACAGAGAAAGCAGGCAAACACGGGAACTAGAGACTAAAATAAAATGTATTGAAAAATTAGATCCTCTTATAGACACACAATTGCGGAATGCCTACATGCAGGACTCCAATGCAACCAACTTCATTTCTCTAAGAACAACTTGTACGAACAGTCCAGTCTGGCTTCTGTCTCCATTGTAGTGTTGAGACCTTACTCAAAATTCTAAATTGATCTCCTGATCGCTTCAGACTGTGACTTGGTTTCTATTATAATATTATTCTTATTATATTATATTATATATTTTACTGCTGCATTTGACATAGTGGCCAATATTACTGTGATGAGTAATAATGCTGATTGCATTGCCAGGTGTATTTATCGGCCTGTATACTTAAGCTGACTATTTCCCTCCACTGAGAGCAGGGGATGGATGGTGCAAGAGCCATCGGGAGTCGTAAGTGCCCAGGAGGTGCCCACCAACTGGGTCTAAAGGGAGAAGGCTTCTGGAGCGCTATGGCTGTCCATGGCCCAGAAAGCGGCAGCCCATGAAGACATTACCATAGCTTGAAGCCTGGGAATCGCAGAAAAGGACACCCCTGGACTGAGCAGGGAGAAGGCACCCCGATCAACCGACAGAGTGCTGAGTAACTCTTTTAATTATTTATTATGGTGCCATGTTTTTAAATAAAAGCCGAATAGATTGAAAAGAGAGAGGAAGGGTGAGAGACAGAAAGAGTGAGAGAACAAAAGTTATAAATAGTGGAGCATAAGATAGAGAGAGCGAATGTAATGAAAGAGAGATAGGGAGAGAAAGAGAGAAATAGAGAGCAAAGAGAAAATGTATAGTGAAAGAGAGAGGGAGAAAGAGAGAAAATAACATTCAACTATTTTACTGGCATTTGAAACGATTAAAGAAAATAAACAAGCTGTTCTTGCAAAATCATTTCTATTTCTACGGATTGTATTGATGTTATGGTATTGGATTGGTGACATTCACTAGATTTCATTTTGGGGGATCTTTTTTTATGCAATTTGATAGGACGGGATAGGTGCAAATCACGGAAGAAAAATACATTTTAAAAGATAATAATAAAGTATTAAAGGCAGGTTGAAGAAAAGTCGGTATATAAATATATCGGTATATCGGTATATAAAACTATAAATATGCATATGATTATGAGTCTACCTGTACCTAAAGTCTCTGCCCTTTTCTCCTGTGAATTTAATCAGGAAATATTTTGGAACCATAATGTCTGCAGCTGTCTGAATGTGCTCCCTCTGTTAACAATGATCACCAAAAACTGTAATTAAGCCAAGAAGAATCAGAGAAATGGGCTGGTCACACTACTCCTGAACAATGTGGAATTTCTTAACACGGGGTTACGAGCATGCCCACAAAAGGTCATTAAAAAGATCGAAAATTTCATTCATTGAAAATTATATCAGGATGCTTTCTAATCTTTATAGCAATAATGATGACCTAAAAATGTACATTTGCTTCATATCGAGTGATTAAAAAAGCTGGTGGATCAAGACGCATCATGTGACCCGATATCACAGGTCAAAGTTCATCCCAGCTGAACATTTCGTCGGAGCAGATTCCAGAATCACACTGTATTTTACACACTGCTCCACAATCCTCCATTTATCTCGAAACTCTCAGTGACTTGCAGAAGGGAGCGCATGAGTGAAAATGTAAATCTGCACCATGCTATGTCATACATTTCTGCCTGACCACAGCCCTGTTTCCTGGTTATTTCTCATAAAAGGTTTCTCAGATTATTTTTCCTAAGAATTGCAACATTTTCATCAATATACTTTGCCACCATTTATTGTTACACCCCTATTTTTTATTTGATTTATTCTTGTTGACGATCCTTTAAGAAATAACTAGGTTTGTTTTGCGTTATGTGATTAAATGACGTTCATCTAGCCATTTTTTTTAATTTGCTAAATGCTTATCATGATGCATTGAGTTCCTCTAAAGCCAAATTCCCTTTTGTCTGTAAAGTCATACTGTAACCCAATAATTAATGTTCCCAAAAGCACTGTTGATGTGACATAATTTGAGCCTGAATGAAATTTCATTAAATTCAATAATTCCCAAATGATCTGGTTAAACAATTCTTTGTTTAGTTTAGCTGAAAGATGGTTACAGTCTGAGCAGCTCTGACTCATCTTCAATTAGAAGAACATGAAATAATAACTTCTCAAACCAACTGTGTTTTCTTTTGCCAGAGTGAGTCTACGACAAGAGCCGCCCTGTTTTTTCAATCTTTCACAACCTGACAAATTCCAAATATGATCCAGATCAGACATGTGATCATCTCTGTTTCATCTCTGTTGTGCTTGGAAGGATTTCAGTGAACTATTTTAGATATTGCAGTCCCACCACTCTTTGCTGTCCTGTGGTTATGAATCTCACCTGAGCTCCAGTTTTTGTAGTCATGACTTCACCTCTGAATACCGATCTCATCGTAACTATTCGCCAACATGAGTCATTCACACATTCATTGTGGCGGAAGAAAACCATTCTCTGAGGCGAGCAGATTGCCTCCTTCAAAAAGCAGACTTCTGTTTTATCTAATGGTTTCTGAGGTAATCATCTCGCTGTCCAAGCAAAGACTTTGGTTGTTTTGACTGTTTGACCTTCTCCGATTAAGGGTTCAAGCATCTTCCCTCTGGCTGTCTCAAAGTTGTAATTTTCAGGCTTTCTGTTTATTTCTTCTGAATCCCTCTTTAATTTTCGGTCTGAGATTTTAGACGAAGAAATGTGATGGATCCAGAGCAATTAAAGGTGCGTGTTCAGATTGTGTGGTCTGATTTTCTTTGCTCATTGAAAGATTTTCTCTGGAAATACACTGAGATGTTTAAAAAGGGTGGATGGATTTATTTTGGACAGAACTCTATAATTTAGCTCCTAACAAACCTATCAGTCTTTTACAGGGGTGTAAAATGAAATTTTTTCAGAGCAGAGCACATGATTTACGTTGTGTGGCGATTTTCACATTGTGATATAACTCACCCTGTGATATAAACTACTCAACATTCATGACTTTTTCTATGGTTTCTTCTCTGTTATTTGGCATTTTTCATTTTTACATACCGTATTTTTCGGCTCATAAGACGCACATTTTCTTCCCCAAAACTGAGGGGGAGAAGTCCGGTCACGGCCGTATGAGAGGCGTAAGAGCTCCGGAGCAAGGCCAAAGCCGCGGCCATATTTGTACACCCGGCGCTGATGTCATCGCCCATCTCTCGTAACGAAAACGGAAAAAAACCTAAATTTCCCACAATGCCTTTGGCTACGGTAAGCCGCAGCGGTGCTTCCGCATCCATACTCACGAGCTACAGAGCTGCCGTTTCTCACACATTGAACGTAAGACTCTCGCATTTGAGTGATCTCTCACGCTACAAACCCGATTCCGATTTCTCACGCTAAAATACATTTCAAGATGTGAAATGGGCACAGCTAATAGTTTATCTGCAATGTTTCTTGAGCCTGACGATAAGATGATGATTGATCTGCATCGTCTTCAGTCTGTGAGGGTTTTTTTTCCCGCTAAACATTCACTTGGACAGTTTCACAAACTTGGACAGTTTGATCCTTCATTAATGGAGTTATGTGGGTTTCATAAGCTGACAAAAATCAAAAGGATTTATAATTGAACTACAAGCATACAATTGTTTCCATGTGTTTGACGTCAGGTGCACAGATGAGCGCTCTCTCTCTCTCTCTCTCGCTCTTGCTCGAGTGAGGAAAACAAAACGCTCTCAATGACTGAAACTCCTCTTTAATAAACTCAAACTCAAATCATCTCTCAACGGTACATCTTACACATGTACATACGAGATAACAAACGTAAGTAACATGCTCTGCAATTGGGTAGTGTTCCTACCGTAATGAACCAGGTAAGAGCGCATAAGGATCATATCTTAACACCATGCAACCGAATTGTCACTTAAATAAGCTATAAATAATGAGTTATTTAACATTAAGGAGTAGTTACATTTATTTTACATTCAAATAATTGTTAATTACCGGTATATATTTACAATCTACTGATGGCAGAACTTGGAATCACTTGGAAAGCAATGGAACTACAACCTTCTAAACTTTTAAACCATTGTTCAGTCAATTTGACAATTGTCTTGTGTTGCTACAAGAAATGTGCTAAAGATGTTGCTACATTTTGGTTAATAGTAAATCATGTTCAGAAATGTGATCTAGAGTCTTATTCCCTTTCAGGGTCACAGGGGTCAGCATCGGGTGAGAAAGCCTGGACAGGTCACTATTCCATCACAAGGCAACACACACATTCACACCTAAGGGGAATTTAGATTATTCCATTAACCTGCCGCATGTTTTTGGGATTGTGGAGGAAACCGGAGTACCCGGAGGAAACCCATGCAAGCACAGGGAGAACATGCAAACTCCTTTCATGGAAGGTCATCAGCAAGCCTCAAACCAGCAACCTTCTAACTGGAAGGCCACAGTCCTACCCACTGCGCCACCGTGCCACGCAAAATTGGAGCAACCAACAATATTTACACCCACATTCCCACACATTTCACCCTCTATCCTGTGGGAATGAATCTTGGAGACACAGCATAAATATCTCGGTCAGTGTGGTGTGCACCATCACACAAGATGGCAAAGGGATTCTCAGTTCAGACTGATACTGGAAGAGACAGAGGGATTTGAAGATGATGCAGAGGAAGATGTTTCAGAAAGTGAGGATTATATTTCAGAAAATTCTGACACTGAGTTTGAAGAAGTGAATGAACAGGTCAGAAATTGTGAAAGAGCTTCAGGACCAGACCTTCATCAGTCTGGACGATATGAACAGCGAGGACATCGCCTGCTTCAAAATTAAAGAACTTCAGGACCAGCAGCCACCAGGAAGTCACAATATCAGCCATTGGGCAGCCTGGCATAGGATCACTGTCAGCAGCTTGAAAAGGACATATAGATGCCAAAGACGTTGTCAACAGAATTGAATGGTCATCCTGCTCAAGAAACGACGTCCCCTGCCTGACTGCCGATGTGATTCGGATGATACCAGGACCTACATGTTTGGCAGCCACTCATGCACAAGACATCAAGTCTTCTTTTGACCTTTTTATGACATACCCCATCAAGACAATATTCAAGACAATGAGAAGTACATTTGCAATATGCACACAGTGAAACTTCACGTGTGACATGGCCTGGCTTAAAAATATCCATGTTCAATGAGACTTAAATGTTATTCAAGCAGATGTAGTGAAAATTGACCTGAGAAGAATCAAAATGAGAATTCAATATGTTGAAATAAGGACTTAAAAATACCATGGGTCCACCACACCCAGCAGCACCCCCTGTGTAACACAATAACAAAGACCCTACAAGGGTTATAGGGTAAAAATCCTGTATAAAAAAATAACTTATCCATAAAAATCAGGTCAATTTACTACAATATACTCAATAAACCACAAAACTGCTGTTTAATTTAATGACTGTTTTGGTAACATTTTTTATTTTGAGTTTACAAATAAGATTTGCCACCAAAATTCATGACTGATAATGTGTTTACATGCACTTGGAGAAGAGGAATTAAAGGAAGAGAGTTCCACTTATTGCACTAGTTTCCCTTATGATTCTGCTGAGACAAATCCACGCTTCTGGGAAATGTTCTGTTATAAAATCCATCTCCCTTCTCCACTACAGTACATTAGATTTACTAATCTTTTACCTGCAAATCAGGACTTTGATTTCTTGATTTTAAACAATATTTCTTTGCAATTTTAAATATTAATTTACTCAAAGAAGTTCAGAAATCCACTTTTTTCATAAGCCAAGTTTTTCACTTTGGTTTTCAGCAGGTGATTTTATTATGAAAGAATCTATGAAAGAAAATATTTGAACTCTAAATGCCAATACAGAATAAGGAACTGTTGTGATAAGGTCAATTCTTAGTACACATACTATAGTAATTGTACCACTCAGTTTTAAATGAATCTTCTCCAGAATCAGTTTTCACTGGTAATTTCATTTATACTATACATATAATAAGTATGAGTAATTTAAACAACCATTGATCTAAAACAAATCTTTAAGTGCACATCACATCATGTGGTGCTGTGTAGTTGGCTTGAATGTGAGTTTGAGCTTACAAACAGACCACATTGCTCACAAAGGTCTTTATATTTACCATCTTGGACTCTCATGAGCTAGAGAGACGGGTGACCTCAAGTGCAGATGTTCACGGGGCCCAGCTGTGGTCACCCATATTGATGTGAGCATCTGCAACCAGTCCTTTAGTGCTTTATTTAGACCTGTGTGAATCTAGGACACAGAAAAGCTTGTAAGGATGCAGATTTGATTTTAATATTGATTAAATATATAGTGCTTTAAAATGTATGGATTTGAACCAGAACTGAGCACTTAAATTAAGCATCTGTCACATTGTAACAAGGGGTTTTGTGAACACAGGTTCATGAACACAAATAACGTAAAGAAGTGAGTACAGTGTCACCTATTCACAATATTGGACACCCTGGGAGCAAGAACACTAAATACATAAAAACAAGACCAATGAGGGAGTGACAAGAACACTGGCACTAACCTTTGTACCCACACAACTACCGCTCTCTGTACTTTACTTGAGTATCACTGTTTTGTGAGACTACATTTCGAAAATGTTACTTTTTACTCCACTGTTTTCCAAAAACCGGACGTTTCTTTTTACGTTCCACAACGTACTGTACATGCGTAACCATTGACTGGTCAAAATAAGTAAACATGCTCCATCAGAACACGCCGTGTTTCATGGAGTTTGTGCACTTTATTGTCTAATACGGCTGCTGCCTTCCTGCTTGCTTTTTTTGCCAATGCAATAATGGAAGAAGTGCCAGACGTTGAAATTGAGCAACCATTGTCAGATTTAGGCGAATTTTTTGAAGTAGTGGAAAGGAAGAAGGAGTCTTTCATTTCTACACACTGCGTAAGTCTTCAGGGAAATCTGGTGGTGTGTTAGTTTGTGTTTTTGTGTGATTTATGCAATCACTAACATTTGTTTATAGAGTGACATACAGCTGTGTTGTAACGAGTCATGTTTAGTAAATTGTAAAAAAGACATCCTTTTTTAAACTTAGTAAAGTTGAGTAAATCCATTTTTGCTCATTATTGCACAGCCCAGTTGTGATGTAGTAAAGGAGCAAGGTGATAAAGGAATAAGATTTCTACATTACAAAAAAAAGAAGAAAAGAAAAACATGATTATTGTGGTCCCCCCCCACCCTATTTATTCCTCATCACGTGGTTTCCATTTAGTAGGATGTGCTTAAAATATCATTACCAGAAATCACAAATAGAAAACATTGTATTTTCAGAGTGGTGTTAGTGGGCTTTTTTAACTCAACTACATGGTCTGTGTACTTCGTCCATAGTACTGGGTGTCAAACATCCGGCCCGCGGTATTATTTTGGAGAGAGATCGAAAGAGAGACATGAGGAGAGAGCAGGGAGTTGACTGTAAATAGGATTACAAACGTAGCATTTTAATGAATTCTACATTTTGTTTTCATACATGCTTTGATAATAAATTGTTTTTAAACAAGTATTTAGCCTTGCGTGTCTCTGCCTCGCAGCAGTGTGTTAATATGACGGGTCTATTTTTTCTCGCGGAAGACTAGGCACAGTGAGCAATGCGGGAAATGGCCGTCCCTATGCGCCCCTGACTTCAGTTTCCCCGTTAAATGACGGATGATTTGTTCTGTAGGAAGCAAAACCGGTAACAGTATCATTGCTGTTGTGCTGCTAAAAGCTTGTCGTTTTTTAAAGTGATTACTTTCTGAGGCAGAAGTTTCAAAGAGGCTGAGGCTGAAGCAGGCCCGTCGCGTCAAGGCAGGCAAACCAAGCAATTACTTGGGGCCCCGAGCTGCAGATCTGTTCCAGAATCTCTGTTCATCATAATTAATTACATGACACTGCTACAGCTTTGTAATAGGTTTTGATGATAGTGGCATAACCTGCTATACTAACTATTCCACTGTGATAATCTATTTAGGAAAACCACACAATAAATTCTGTGCATCAAACATTAGCTTGGGATGTTTTTAAGCATTGGTAGTCGACTCACAGCACTACTAATAATTATTAAACATTTATTTATGATTTCATTGTTTGTTTACAGTAAAAAGTGTATTTATAAAGCACATTTCAAACACAATGGCAATTCAAAGTGCTTTACATAGAAAAAATTAAAACAATAAAAACATAAAAAAATAGAATGTTAAAATTGTATGCACTTTATGTGCAACAGCAGTATTTGCACTGTAAACCTTTTTTATTTATATAAAGTGTGAGTGAATTTAAACTGCAAGGCTATGCTAAGGTTCCTTTGCGTGCGTGCGGGGGGCCACCATGTCCATTTTGCTTGGGGCCCCCAAATACCTCCAAACGGCCCTGGGCTGAAGCTAAAGCTAACTCTTGTCTTAAATCAGAGTCAGGAAAACAAAACACTAAATCAGTAAATTCAATAGAATTATTTATTTATGCTATGTTTATTTAAAACTGCAGTGTAATGTTGCTGTAAAAAAAAAAACAGTAAAAAAAAAACATGCCTTTAAAAACATATTCCATCGAACCCACTGTGTAGTTTTGTAGTCAAACTGGGATATCAATATGAAGAGTTTCAATATGAAGTGAAAGGTTGTTCCTGGCTTCTGGAGCACATTATACAATGAGAATAAAATTTTCAAAACAGTTTTTGTGGAAATGTTTGTTCATCAAAATGTTTTAATTACTGAAAAAAATGCAAGTGCAAATCCAAAAAAGATGTATTTAATGAACGAATCAATAAAGGCAATCAATGATTATTCTACATGATTTGTTTGGTCCTGCCCCTAGAAGCCCAAATTGTGCGCCATGTGGCCCGCGCGCTCAAATAAGTTTGACACTCCTGGTCTAGGGTAAGGGTTGAGTGTGAGTAATGGAACACAAACTGAAGTGTTTGTCTTTCTCTCTTATTAGTCTATTGATTCGTTTTGTTGAATCCTTTCAAGACTTTCAAGGACACGGATAGTGATCAGCCTGAATGTTGTACGGTCTGGAGGAAAGTATACAGAAAAACATTTCTCACTATTTAATGGATAAAGTATTTAAAATCACATAAAAGGCTGCAATGTAACCCCAAGGAAACAGATCACATTAAAAGTGTCATAGATCTTTGTATATGTATTTCTCACAGACTTCTCATTTTAGATTTATTTCACTGTAGTTAATTTAGACGTGACATGTTTAATGAGTGTTATTTATAGACACTGCATAGTTTTCTGAATAATTACATCTTAAGTGATAACATTCCAGGCAGTAAATCACTTTTACTTTGAGTCATTTTTGCAATTGTTGTCTGCAAGGTCAAATGGGGAAATCCTTGAGTCACAAACCACCTCGAGACATTGATAAGAATCTACCAGAAGGAATGGTTACATGTAAACATGCTTCATGCTTTGTTTAAAGGGTCACAACAACCTAGAATACCTTTTTTGAGATAATATATACATTGGTCTCTGTCTGCTGAATCATTTCTTTTATATTAAACAATAAAAAACACCTCATTTTTAGGTAATTTAAATTATATTGCAGGGCTTGATCACATGAGGATGCAAATCACTTGGTCTGTTAATATTTTAGTGAAAAAGCTGAGAATTTGCTGGTCACTGGGTGATTTTATAAATGAAATAAATATGCACGGAATTATATTTTTGTCCTGGCTCTCGAGTTTGACACCCCTGCGCAAGAACAAATGCGCACTGGCGCATAAAACAAAGCAACCTAATGAACGTTACACAACACACATGTTTGTGTCAAAAGTGTAACAATGAAGTCTACTCAACTCTTCACAAATCAGAATCCGATGCTGTGATGCTGGTTATCATATTCTGAAGTTTATTCTGGATTCGTATTAAAATAAAAGTGCTGCTGTTGGAAGCCGGCAGCAATTATTCATGACTTTGCTTCACCTTGAAAGATCAACCATTCGTGTGGATCACTCCTAGGTCTAAAATATTATCTCCCTCTCTTGCTTTTGAAAAGCTCTTTATTTCTCTGTCGCTTACAGTTTCGTTCTCTCAATAAAAGTTCAGTGAAAACTGATGTAAAAGATGCAAAAGTTGAACTCTCAGTCTAAAAAAAGTATTTAAACACCCACATCCCCCCACAGTTGAGATTGCCCTGCAGGATAGTGACTTCAGTCCACATGCTGGTCTTGGTTTGTCCAAAACGTTTGTTTGAATTCACCTTCTCTCTCATATTGATTTTAGAGTGAACTTTTGAGACGTAAAACATGTAAAATCACAGAAATATGGCAGCTGCACTTCAAGTAATCATTCCTGAATAAGTTTAGTGATTTGATGCATATTTGATTCTTATAAAATGTCAAAATGTTTCTATAATAATAATATAAAAAAGTTTCCCCGTTTACTGTGCGTCTGGAGTTTACCCATCCCCAGAACATCAGCCTTCGTGTTTAACAGCGGGGGTGGTGTTTTGTTCATCAAAAGCCTTGTGGACACCTCTCCAAATGGAACATTTATTGTTGTGGCTAAAAGGTTTAATATTGGTCAATGATTTTGAGTGTCTTTGGTGTATTGTAGGTGAGCCTCTGTCTTCTGGCTATTTGACCATACAACCCATTTTTCTTCAAGTGTCTCCTTATTGTGGGGTTTTCTTTGTAGCCCTTTTTTCTTTCAGTGTACAGTCCAACTACCTTTTGCAGTGGATTCTTTTGACTCTCTTTTGCTTTTCAGATCGCTCACAATGGCAAAGATCTGCCAGGAGCCAGAAACTGAGAACCCTTTAATGACCAAGCATTGATTACAAGAAAACATGGCGAGGTGACGATGGTTACCAGCCACTCAAACACTTCTGTGCCAGTTCATTACCAGGGTGTGTAAACTTTGATCAGAGTCATTTCTGTTGCCATTATGATTTAAAAAGAGTTGTTTGATAATTATCTGTGATATTATCTACGTGTTTGACTAAGATGCAAGAAAGTTATCATAAACGAAAAAAGTTTTTCTCCTAACGCAGCAACTTTCAGTTTTCTTTTGATATGTGGAGTCAGTTTATCAGGAAGAGATGATTTTCTTCTCTTGGACTCCTTGAATGGGAACTGCTTCATTCACAAATAATTTATGAGATATTCTAGTTTTGTGCATACATTTAATTTGCATCTTTGGAATGGAAACATGGATAAAGAATGAAGGGTTAGATAAATACAACATGTTCAGACCAAGTGTGACTCACATGGCTGGCGCAGTGAAGCCAAACAGCGGCGAGTGCCCTCATGGCGCTGGCTGCAGAATGATTACCACCCACCAATACAAGTCTATGGGAAAAGCTGAACTTAAAAAATTATTTCCTCAAAAGTACGATATTAACACAAATGGACTTTCAAAAGTTATCTATGCAGTGAATAAACATATAATGGTTTTAATAGTTTTTTTCTTGGCTCAAGTTTATTTTCGTGACAGCTTTGATTGACAGCTATGCTGAACAGAGCTGAATTACCGCTGTCATCCCATTATGAGATACGCTGCCAATTATCAAATTCAGAGAAGTAGCTCTCAAATTCGTCTTTAAAATAAAAAAAATGTATTGTATATAACAAGCTATGTGTGAGAGGGGCGTGTGTGAGCCAGACTCAAGGTGGAGCTCTGAAACAATGATGGTTCCATTAACAGGAAGTCGCTTGTGTGCAGTTGCCGATGGCAGCCTCCTCTCCAGCTTGGGAATGGCTTTATATTAGCCCAATGGCGATGTCACGTCGTCTATCTTTCTTTACAGCCTATGGTTCAGACTCAGTTACAAAGGTTGCCTTTGCCGATCTATGGGTGAGCTAGGGGGAATTTTTTTTTAGGTTGCTCAGTTTCTCGTATTATCCTACAGATGATCTGCTCCCATCGCAGCATCGGAAGGGGGGCGCCGCCTTCTGTGTTTTCGTGTTCAGTCAGCCTGAATCGCAGCCAGATGCCGCAGCAATGCTCTCTAAACCGCCGCAGCGATTGACTCGGGGGCTCTGCCATAGCGGTCGGATGATTGGTTCGTGACAAGTGCCGATTATGCTGCAGCTTAAGTGTTTCTTCCAAAACCGGGAAGTTTTTCGTCAGTCCTAATTTGGTTGTGGGTAAGCTGCTGCAACTTACATGTCATTGCGGCCAAAGTCCTCTGTGACATGTACCAGGGTGGTGGCAGCCATCAGTCTGTTCAAGACATGCGCTTTGCATCAGATTTCGCCCTTCAGGTTACGAAATCGGTAGAGCACTGGCCGCATGATGTCCACACTGTGATCCAGGAATGCCATCTGTGGTTTATGATGTCCGAGGACCGTGCTCGGTTCCTGGACTTTTTTTCCTAGATGGCCTCTTTGGCGTCGCGAGACTTACGAGACTTTGCATCGTAAGTCTCCACAATCAGGAAGCAGGCAGAGGGTCTGGGCAAGCTGATGGTTCCGCACCACAACAAGCGTGGGCTAAATCACTCGGTATGGAGCCCTCTCCGCCTGCCTGACGCCAGAGAGAGAGTGCCCTCCGCCATGGTCTAAACCTCCGGCCAAGAGCCCGAGGAGGACCCCTGCAGGGTGAAAGGCGTCAGTGGATGCGCCCCCTATACACCCCAGACTTGTCCCAGGGCTCCGCCCTGGTGATTCCGCCACCAAGTGGATCATCGGCAGGCCCGGAGCAGGACCACTGTTAGCTCGCCTGGGAGCCTGGCTGAAGCTTCCTGGGGTCAGCCGGTGGATCCTCCGGACAATCCGGCTGGGTTACACAATTCAGTTTGTGAAACCCCCCAGGTTTCGAGGCGTTTTAGAGACCCCTGTCCCCCGGTCAGGCGCATCACTCCTGCAAAAGGAGATCACTGCCCTTTTAAACAAGGTGCAGTCGAGCCGGTCCCTCCAGCCGATGCATAAAGTAGCTACTACAGCCGGTACTTTCTGTCCCCAAAAAATCAGGCGGGTTGCGACCAATCCTGGATCTGAGGCGTCTAAATCAGGGCCTGGCCTAGCTCCGATTCAAGAAGTTGACGATTAGCAGCCTTCTGCCATGCGTTCGTCACTGGGTCTGCAGCTGCCATATGCCCCAGGAGCCTCTGAAAATCCTTCAGTTTGACCGTCCGTCGAAACGACGCAGCTGTGAGATCAGACAGCAAGGCTCGTGTGCATTCTGCCATAAGCCGCACCCTCATGTTCTTGGAGTTTAGCTCCATACCAGGGAAAATAGCCACTAGGACCGGAGTCAGGCAACATGGAACGTTGCTGGACATTCTGACAAGATCCAAAAACAAGGTCCAGTGCAATTGTCATTGGTTCCACCAGAATGACCATATCAGTGAACCAGTCTGAGGAGAAATCAAATGTTTAGTTCATGCAAGACAGCCAAAGAATATTATAAGTTAGAGGCTTTTTGCCATGAAGAATACACTGCTTTACCAACAGAGAAGATAAAGAACTTTGTCGACAACTACTTCAAGAGACTTCAGGCTGTCATTGATGTTAAATGGCGGAATACACAATATTAAGAAACAGTGTGCGTAAACTTTTGATCAGGGTCATTTCAAAAGTGTCTTTGTGATTTAAAATAAACGGCAATAAATTGACAATAAACGGCTTCACCTAAACCCTAACTATGAATGGCAAAAAACACTTTGGAATAAAGCATCTGATAAATGCTTAAATCTGTACTTATTTTAAAACTTATTTTTTAAAAAAACAAAACCATTTTCTGAAGTTTTTATTGTTCCGTCAACTTTTATAAGTGAAAAGATCAAGCACTTTTTTATTTGCTCTTTAAACAGGCAATAAAAAGTCAGGTTTCTTATCGAACAGAATCCAGACTCCACAATAAAGCATGGAGATGACTGAAAGCTATTAGGAGCTCCATAACAAAATTAATTCTTTGTCATAATAAAGTTTTAATAACTCTCACACCACCAGCAGGATCACATATTGACCGTTTTGCTTATTTTGACTTTGGCTTGATGTTTAAAAAATCTTTCAGCATAGAATCAAATGGAATTAGATTTATTTACCTCTGCAAACACAAAGCAGGGTGTGTGAAAACTAACGGCGGCATGGCTGCATTCCCTCTTCTCTGAGTTATGAAAGCTTGCCCTTGGGCGAAAATTGTATGAGCCATTAAGCATGTTAATGCTCCATCGCTGCTATTGTTACCTGATACACTTCATTTCATATTCACAAAACATGAAATGCACTCGGCCAATCAGCTGCCTGTCATTTCTTTGCCATAGAAAGATCATAATTTGTCTCAGTAGCCCTCTCTCACACGCTGTTGAAATGTCAGCGCGTGTGCTGCGTTGTTCTGTCATGAGGCGTGTTTACAATACACTGCTCAAACATAACTCAACGTGTCGGGAGGCCCCTTTTGTTTAAACTGTGATTAAAAACACAGTATTCCAGCTCTCTGACCTCTCTCTCTCTCAGTTTGCTGTCATCTCTCTTTCTCTCATGGAAATTCCCGTGTGCATTGGGAGTGATGGGGTCAAGGCATGCCACTTGCAGCTGTGTGACCACATGAGAGAGGGAGTGCAGTGGAGGAGTGAGGAGATAATGAAAAGCTCTGTGCTGTCAGGAGCAACCAGCTGCTGCAAGCAGATTAAAGAGCAGCTCCACTCTGAGATGTGCTTCACACTGCGGCTACTGCTACTGCACAACTATTGCTGTGCTTACTCACTCGCTCGCTCGCTCACTCACTCACTAACTCTTTCCCTCTCTCTCATTCCATTCCCCCCTCACTCACTCACTCTACCGCTCGCTCATTCACTCACTCACTCGCCCGCTCACTCACTCCCTCGCCTGCTCACCCGCTCGCTCACTCACTCACCCGCTCGCTCACTCACTCAAACACTCACTCGATCACTCACTCAACCCCTCACTCTCTCACTTACTCGCCCGCTCACTCACTCACCCGCTTGCTCACTCACTCACTCAACCACTCACTCACTCAACCACTCACTCACTCACTCACTCAACCCCTTGCTCGCTCACTCACTCACTCACTCAACCCCTCAC